>JARKIC010001478.1:0-117484 GCA_029378375.1 Mycena olivaceomarginata | reverse complement strand
TTGGGTTGATCTGGGATCCTCGGCGAACGCACTCTTATAGAGTAGCACTATTAGTCGAAATCTTAACTGTTTCTGAATCATATATTATTCTGGAAACGCACTTGGGTTTTGCCTGGAAACTGTTAGAAACTCTGTGAATCTGTTTGAACTGGGACTCTGTTGAAAGAAACATTATTGTTGTTGTTTGCAGAGCGGGTTTCAGAAAGTACCGTCTAGGGAAAACTTTGGAAACATGACTGCTGGCGCTGCTCAGAAAGTACCTTTTTAGGGAAAGCTCTGTGAACGCTCTTGGCCTATAAGCTAGGGGCCCCTACTTGAGTCTACGGGACTACTTTAAACTTGTTTCTCTGTCGCTTGGACACACACACACACACACTGCGAAGCTATAAATCTACTTTGTTTGGAAACAATGTTTCCACTGTGTCTAGAAACACGTTCTACGCAGTTTGCTCTACTGTCTCTTTGAGATACGAAACCTCTCCCTACAACCTTTACAAGGCCCTGTACTAGGGGCTGTAACTCGTTGGGATCTCTGGAAACGTGCATATATTGCCGTTTGATTTGTTTGTTGGTTGTTGGAACAGTCTCTGGACTGTTTCTGTGCCGCTCTCGAGTCAAGTGGGGTTATTTGTGTGTTTCTTATATAGGTTCTGAGCACATCAATCAACGCGCTCACCCGGAAGAAAGGGGAGCTGCGTCGAGTTCAGCAACCATAGCTCGAAGACTCAATCTCCTATCTTGACGATCCTGGCTGAGACCATGGGGAACTGTTTGAGGTCGAAACCCATGGACGAATTGATGTTGGGGACGTCCATATACCCAGTGGCACAGGAGACGCGGGAGTGGCCATACTGGGGGTTGCGATTCGAAGCGGGCATGGTGGTTGTGGAAAGGAGGAAAGAAAACCGTCTAGAATGACCGTTTCGCACTCACAGGATCGGAGCAGTGGACATTCACTTTAGTGGCAAGTGAAAGTAGGAAGAAAGAGACGAAGTCGCCATCGCATCCAGCACGTGCTTCTGTTCCCACGCACGGATCCTCGTCAGAACTATGCTGCTTCGGGTTTCGTCGGCCAACTCGGTCGTCCATTCTTCAAGTCAATTGATGAAGTTGCAAATATTTCTGCTTCAGCGCCGGCATGTTGCGTAGGTCTCTCTCAGAGACCCAGGTATCATCCGCCGGCCCATATCCTTCCCAGCGGATACGGAACATCCTCTGATTACCATCCTTCCTAGGATGCACTGCATGCCCAAGGATGGCCTCCACCACATACTCTTCCAAGGCCTTCAGATACTCCCACATGTCAGGCAGCGTCGTCCTTTCCCCGAGCTCCTCCCTGGAAACATGGTACTTTTGTAGATGCTCCAGGTTGAAGACCGGGTGCATGGGGTAGGTATCCGGTAGTCGCAATCGATACACTACCGGATTGATCCTCTCCATGACCTCAAAAGGTCCTATAGTGCGCTGCACTAGCTTGCGCCCTGTGCCCTGCACGTCAACTAGCTCCAGCGAGTGAGGGTTGACCAGCACATAATCCCCCTCCTCGATACTCTCCACAGGACACCTGCGTTGTAAGCGCGAGCCTGTCTCTCTTGTGCCAGCACAACGGCGTCCTGCACAGCTTTTCTATGACTCTCCAGCGCCTCTATAAAGTCCTCACCTTTCTGACTCGGCAGGAAAGGGCGAGCCATGGGGTTCATTATTCCAGCGGCGCCTCTGGGGTGGTAGCCAAATAGTAAGAATCTGGGGCTGTAACCAGTAGAGCCATAGACATTGAAGTTGTAGGCGAACACAATTTCCCCAAGCCACTTGGCCCACGAAGAATGATCTGCAGCGACGTAAGCGCACAACATCTGTTCTATCGTGGTGTTGAGAATTTCTGTTTGCCCGTCCATTTGAGGATGATGAGCGGAGGATAAGGCCAGCACACTTCCATACTGCAGTGTAACCGAGCACCAGAAAGCCGTGGACCATCGTTTGTCGCGGTCCGAGATGATGTGTTCTGGCATGCCAAAGACGTTCACTACCCTCTCCACGAAGAATGCAGCGAACCCCTCTTGCGTTAAGTTGGTGTGAGTGGGGATCATAACCGCGAACCTCGTCAGCTTGTCCACAATAGCCAGGATAGCTGTGAATTTCTCCTTCCCTGACAGAGGCAAGCCTGTGATCAGGTCCAACGAAACAGTGGCGAATGGGTGAAGAGGAATGTGTGCCGGTCTCAATCCGCCCATTTTTTGTCAATGGTCTACTTTGATCTTCTGGCATACATCACAGGTCGACACGAATTCGTCAGTGTCCTTGGTGAGGGTCGTCCAGAAGAACAATTCCCGTAAGTGGTTAAGGAATTTAAAGGGCCCGGCGTGAGCGCTTTCATGCGGGGACTTGTGGATCCATTGAAGTATGAGCTGTATCTTTGATTGAGGAACGCATAGCCGATTCTTCCAGTCCGCATCCACGAAATAGAGTAGACCGTCGCAGCCTTTCTGGAAGTGAGATGGCGTGAGCACCTTCTCCGGGCTGGTCGCCTCCTCAGTATTTGATCCTTGAAGTACGGGTCCTCCTGGTATCCTCGAATGAACTCGTCCTTCACTTCTTGGGACACCGATATCAGCAAGTGAGAGTGTTTATTCCAGTCTTCTTCATCCTTATCCGGCCGCACTCCAACGGGGTAGGTCCAGTGATCGGCCTGCTCGAAAGGGAACAGATTGTCCAGAGCTGCGGCACCGCAACGTCATCACGCTCCAGAACTCCTTCGTCCCTCTCCATCGCCTCCTGAGCCGTCCGGCGTCTCATCTGCACGGGCATCGCATATTTATCCACTGTGTCTTCCCACCACCAAATTGCAAATGCGACCTTCTTAGCTGGCACAAAAGCTCCTTGGTCCTCCGTCCTCTGAGCTTCCTCCCACCTTTATTCATCTGGCACGATCGTCCCGCAATCGTCTTGAATGGGAGACTTGTGCGGCAGCACTCACAGCAGCCTTGATAGCGGGTCCACATTTGAATGTACCCGTCCCGGCCTGTGAATAATCTTGAGGCCAGGATAAGCCGCGAATACTGCCCCCCACGCCGCGAGTCTCCTGTTCGCATTCTCGTACACCCTTGCCCATTGCAAGACGGTGTGGTCCGTCACCAGGATAACCTGCTGCCCTTCTATAAACGGTTGGAAGCGCACCAGCGCCTTCGCTCCCAGAGCCTCTCTTTCCGTCACGCTGTAGTTCCGCTCAGCGGATTTCAAACTCCTGCTCCAGTAGGCAATTACACGCTCGACGTGCACCACCGTCTCGTCCAGCGTAGCACCCCACATGTCCTCCCTTCCCGTCTCCTCCACTTCCTTCGTCAGCGTCGTGAACAGCTTAGGCACCTGTGCCTTCGCATCCCAAGGGCCAGAAGTTTTATTGTACGTCACCGTGCCTTTCAAGTCGGCCACACAGATAGGTTGTACTTGTTGCAAACTAGTTCCTATCGCATAGTCGGAGGTGTCCGTATATAGCCGGTATGGGGTCCCTTGAATGGGATGTCCGAGTATCGGTGCAGCCGACAGGGCATCCTTGGCTTGCAAGAAAGTGATTTCGTGCTCTGCTCTCCATTCCGATTTGGATCCTTTTGCCAGCAAGGAAAACAGAAGCTTCGCGATGAAGGCGTAATAAGGGATGTAGGTGGAAAAGTAATTGATCATTCATAGGAATTTCTGCAGCTCCAGCACAGAAGTTGGTCTTGCCAGTTCCTGTATCACTGCCACCTTTTCCTTGTGGGTCGATAGTCCCAGCCTCAATACTTTCTGCCCCAGGAGAAGTATTGAGGAGTACCTGACAAAGCATTTCTTCTGCTCCAATGTAATCCCAGCAGCGGCTATCGCACTCAGGACCTTGTCAAGATGCACCAGATGCTCCTCCCAGTTCTTCGAGAACACCACGATGTCGTCGATGTACACCAACGTGAACAGCCAGAGGTAGGGTGCAAGCACTCCTTGCATAATCCGTTGGAAAATGGAGGGTCCATTCCTCAACCCAAATGGCATGCGCTTGAACTGCCAGAGTCCCCGATGCGACCTAAAGGCTGTCTTTTCCCACGCATCATCCTCCATCTCGACTTGATTGAAGCCAGCTAGGGCGTTGAAGGATAGTAGAACCTGAGCTCCCAACAAGGCTTGTATAATATCTGATTGCCTAGGAATGGGGAATTTGTCTGCCACTGTCTCTGCATTGAGCTTGCGATAGTCAAGTGCGAGTCGAGGTTTCCCGTTACGGAATACCACTACGCACGGAGCCCCCCATGGACCAATAGAGGGTTCGATTACGTCGTCCAGTCTCGGGCGGATGTGATCCGGAACGTTAGGCCCCAGATTTACCATCTGAGCGATATCTTCCCCTTCGTGAAGTCCTACAAAATTGCCCAGTAGCGCGGTCGTTTTTGGGCCCCAATCCTCGTCTTCGTCTAGCTGATCTTCCGCTCCCAGTCTTTCCTTGGGTAAACTCTCCGGATCCTGCGCGCGCTGTGTTTCTTGGATTACGCGCACTAATGCTTCTGCTGATGCTGCGAATTTTTCCCTTTCCTCCTCGTTCTTGGGAGTATCCGCATAGTCGGCGGGATCCTGTAGCTAGACCACTATGTCACCAGCGCGTATGTACCAAGGGTGTTGAAATTCTTGCTCGGTGTCTACAACAGCAGTACTAGTTTAATCAAGACCCAACGAGCAGAATTTGAGTTGCTTGATTAAGGCAAAAACGCAACTACTAACCAAATCCTAACTACTTTCCCCTTGAATGGTTTAGACTGTGCTGCCGAATACGGGTCTTTTGAACGCTTTAAGAAGGTTCAAGGAGCACAGATAATCCAACAGAGGTTGCGAGGAACAAGCCTGTTTTAAGAGGTCTAGTCCGAAGTGCAAGGTTTGATTTAGAGTATTAGACCTCTTTGAGCAATGCCAAATGAGTGCCTAAGCCAACAAATCGAGTTTAAAAGCTTTAGAATCTTGAGCCAACAATCCCAATCCTAACAAGGTGCCGTGTTCTCCAAATCCCAAATAATAAGCCTTCCAAGGCTACTGTAGTGCGGTGCCGTGTTCTCAATCCTAATAAGCTCTCTCTAGCTTCTTAACTGTTTCCAATCCCAAGATTCCCGAGTCAACAATTGATATTGAGTTACTTGTGCAGACGAAACAAAACTTCCTAACAAAGTCAGTCCTGGGTGACAAGTCCCGAATCTCCGTCGTTTATCAAGCAATACCCGGTAAAGGCTACTGCTCTTAGTGACAGAAAGTTCAGTGCCTATCCATGCCAAAACCTCCTCCTTATATACTGTGCAATTATGCTTACAATACGATGATTAGTCTACTTGCTGGTATATAAGTAAGGTGTCCGTAGTTAATCACGTGTGGGTAAATATATAGGATCCTCGTGTGTCGACCCCTTAATGCTTGAGTGTGTCCAGTGTGACTGTTTCCTGTTCAATCGTGTAGACAGTCCCATCTTCTATCCTCTTGTCCCCCGTTCAGGACCTTCAGTTTTAGGTAGACGCAGGTACTGGCTCTGAGCCAGTACCTTAATCAGCCCCAAACCGCCAAGTGGTTGTGGAGATATGCGAGTTACTGTCTTGACCTGGTTCAAGTAACCAAATCAGGATGGCAACAATGATCAGATAGTTGATAAGCGAAGTCCAACCATAGCCGGGGTAACCGGCTACTGTTAAACCCGAGTCACCTGATCCGCCGCGCAAGGCTCCTTCTGTAAATCAAGCACAACAAAGTACTCAAACACCTAATCAAGACCCCACAGTGATGCCCCAGATCATCAGAGAGGATGATTAATATTGCCCATGTTGTTTGTAGGTCCCGCGATGCCTTGATTAAGCAGCGATGCTTAATCTTGGCAATTGAACCCTTAATCATGGATGTCAACCAGTATGAACTTTCCAGTTGATGCATCCCAGGCAGACTTGATTAAGGTCCTCATGCAGGATAAAGACCTGATTAGCCATATAGGACTTATGCTAATCCTTTGGAGCAGCACGCTACGTGATTAAGGTAGAAATCAGCAAATTCCTTGCTATTTCACCCATGGTCCGTTTCACGGCTTATCAGCGTGTGCTGGGGTTGGTGATCGGGAGGAAGGGAGATTCGGAATTTATGAAGGTAGAGGGGGCTGCCATTATGCTCTCGTCCTCAGTAGCAATGACCACTTTCCCCACGAGCCACTCCTCCTTTCCTTCAAAGGGGCCCATGATGAACAGTTCCCCGCTGCTATGAGTGTGTCCCGAGCAGCGAGTACTGGAGGGGCCTCCAGCTTCTCCTCGCAATGTTTGCGGGCCTTGGACCTCCGGTACGTCTTCTGCCAGATCCCGGGCAAAAGGCGCTTCATGGACTTAGCCATGCTTGCTTGCTGTATCTCGAAGCCCAAGTTGACAGAATGCGCCGATGACGCCGCTATGACGTGCTGCGATGGCCCTACTTGTACTTCGCAGTGACTGGTAGCGGAGCGCTTGATTCCGAGCTCATACGCCGATTGGAAGTCCTCTCCCAGCAGGAGCAAAACCTTCATGTTGTGAACCACGTAGGCCTCCAGATCGAAACGAAACTACCTCCCCCCTCCGTTGAAACAGTGCACTTCTTATATGACTAGGAATAGCTAATTGATAGGTATTGCGAACAAACACCCAAAACAACCAACCACAACCAATCTACCTCCAAAGATCTAAGTGCTTCTCTTTGTGAGTTCGGGTCCGGGCTGTAGTATGTGACCAGCAGGTTTGAACAAACACAAGTTTGATTTATAGGCTTCTAACAACACACTCTACAATGTACTAGCAATATGCAACCACCAACAACAACACTGCTAGGAACCTAGGGATGGTCCGGGGCTGTGTTTATATGGGGTGGATACAAGATGGCTGGACCGCTAGGTCGAGAACACCAGGGCAGAGTATGTAGGTTTGTGAAAATCCTCGCTAAGGGCAGCCCCAAAGACTACTGAGGCTAACAACAAGGGACTTCAATCCTCAAACAGCAAGACTCTCCTTGACCGCCGACCTGTTCCTTAACCAAGAACAGGAACCTTTCCGCTTTTATCGGCACTAGTTCACTACAAGCGTCCAGCTAGCGACCCAACACACTACGACAGAGCTTCCATCTATATCGGGGTGAAGGCGAAGTAACTGACAAGTTATAGCCAAACTAGAGGTGGGGGCACCTAGTCCGTCTTCTTCTTAGTGGGCTCAAGCCAACACACAATCCACCTAGCAAGCGATCCAACACACTACGACAGAGCTTCCGTCTTGTCGGGGTGAAGGCAAAGTCACTAGCGCAAACTGCAGCTGGGTCTCGAAGAGAACACCCTTGTTTTATATGTGGAGGTCTAGGACCAACAACACGAAATCCTCAACTTAGTCACTCGATGTTTCCAGAGTCCACAGTTACTGATTCCAATATAAAGACTACTACAAGTGAAGTTCGGTATCAACCTCCACTAGCAGCCTGAGTCCACTAGCACCAGCTTCGTCCAAAGTCCGGGGCGTAATGTTCTTAGACCCTAGTCTGTCCTGCGCTCCCTTTTATACTACTAGGTGTGAGTTACATGTGAAAGCGAGCTGAATAATACAATAAGCAATATTAGATGATAAGAAATACAGTCAGCCAATGAGATGACTGCCGTTTGGTTTTGGGACTGGTTTTGTATATGCCAGGTCAGCCTCGCTGACCAGCTAGTGTTCAACCGTGGGTATATCAATGGATCCTCAGCCCTCCGTCTATGCCGAGCACCCCTTCCGGACCAACCGGCGATGTAGCCGGTGGTCTAAGTCATCTCTACTCTGTCAGAGCTTCGATCTATTACATCTAGGCGACGCAGTGTTGCGACCGACATCAAATGGTCATAGCTCATTGGTCAGAACGTCGATCTGCCCTCCGAACATCGGTACAGGCTGTACGATCATCCCTAGCTCCGTTCCAATAGCCTGCTTGCTATTCCCCTTCGCCCTGGCTGCCCAGATCGGGCACTAGCCTCGTGTGGCCTCATCTCGTATGTCGTGGTATGTCTTTGTCAAAGCCCTAGCCGGTCGCTAGTCGGGTTGTTCCGCCTAGCGCCGTCTAGTCGCTTATCTAGAGATTAGATAGTACCACCGGTTACCGCACCGAGCTTCCTAGCTCAAGGCGTTGTCCCCTAGCTGTACTTCCATCGTAGATATCCGTCTGCTAGACCCTCGCTAGCTTCATCCCAAGTCATCTCTGGACTACTAGAGTCTCCTAGGTCATGTCTAATGAATGTATAGGCAGTGGTTTAATCCCTGGTTGTTTGTACACTCAGCTAGCAGCTAGCACGTTACACTAGTGCAGCCTCGTGCTACAGTCAGCAGTTAGGGCTCGCTCTGACTCTCCTTTATATCACCTAACAAGTGGTCTGCATACTAGCTGGTATGCTAGTAACAACAGAAGTGCTAGTTGCTTCCCGTTGTATAAATACTGGTCATAGGAAATCGCAAAATTAGCCCTAGATGCCACGCATTTATGTTACGCCGTTTCACCGTGTTAACCATGTAGATTGAGCACTTGATGTAGCCTAGGACTTTGGCTTGGCCAGTGAGGTGGTAAAGAGACATGCGGATTCTTTCCCGAGGCTTGGGCAACCCGAGGGCCATCCAGAACTCCTCTGACATCAGAGTAATGTCTGCTCCAGAGTCTAGATGGGCTTTGAATTCCTCGTTCGCCAGGGATCCAATGCGGACTTTGACATGGAGAGCTCTCGCCCCCAGAGATCCTAGCCTGTCGGGAAGCTGCCTCGCTTTGCGAGCCTTGTAGATGATTAGACCATTGTCATCCTGACTCGAGAGTAGCTCGGCCACATGAGCAGCCTTGCAAAGGATACGTCGCGGCAAAGGAGTAGGGTCATCGCTTTTCACCACTTTCCCTTTGTCCTTGCCCGACTTCTCCTTTGCAAAGGCGTTGTGACACCGACAGTTCCGATTAAAACCCCGATACTCGATGTGAGCTGCTTTGGCTTCGCAGTCTAGCGCATCAACAACGAGTACCTTGGAGACTTTGGGACTTTCGGAACCGTCACTCGAGTAAGCGTAAGGTATAGTGCAGGCAAACACTGTCAACCTCACGTGGTGTTACTTTCTGTGACACTTCTCTTCCAAATGCGGTCAATTTCTGAAAGCGTTAATGTAGAACAACGAAGAGCGCATCCCTGCTCAAACCCTTCCATGAATTCATTCATTTATATCTCAAGAGTGTCCCTACTAAAGCACAAGCAAAAGTATTAAGTTTTGATGGAGGAGTTATCGTTGCAAGAGTAAGTCGGGACTTCCTTAGGCTTGACTGCAAGAAATATATTATACAAATGATCTATAGACGTCAAGAAATACATTTACAAGTCTTCTAGTGATGCTATGGATACAAAACAACAATCTCGAGCGATGCGTAAGAATTAGTATGTGAATTAGACGATGCCAGCCTCCTCAAGCTCGCACAAGATAGATTCAGGAATAATGCGATGGCCCTTGTACTTGCGTGCTGCCCACGCTGCTTGCCTACCATTCAGCCCCTTGTGGTAAGCATCAACAAATTTCTTGGACCGATTGCCGAAGCGATGCATCATCTCGAGAGGGACCGAGGTGAGTGCTTCCCGGACATTGCATTCCAAGTCTTCCTCGCAAGAAGACTCGGGGAAGAACCTGTAGATTCGCTTTGCATATCCCCAGCACTGCTCGATGAAATTTAACTCGCAGTGAAACTTGGGAAGGAATAAAACCGAAAAATCACGGGCCCTACAATGAGACTCGAGGATGGATTTGACGCCTGCGAAGTCCGGTGACAGACCTGGTATTGGGGCACCCGGGCATTTATTCAAATCTGCTCGAGTTGCAACATACTATAATGTACTTCATTACATTACGACGTCATCTCACGAGGGCTATTGCTGGCCTGAGCAGTTAGCTAAAGGGATATAATGTGTCTCGAACCATTAGAAAGGCGCTGGACAACAATCCTGGTAAAGGGTTGAAGTGGGAAGTCGCTAATGGAGCAATCACGGAAAGTGCCTTACCATCCTGGAAACAGATTGGGGCTACTGCACATCCCTGACTAAGGGCATATTACGAGGGAACATCCTTCTGAACCAGAGGAATCATTGTTGGGCATCATCTGACGTCTCCAGAACTGCCAAGAGAGGGCTGGACTTGGTCGATCTACCAATTGACTAAGAAACCACGCTCGGGTACTGGGAAGCGGCGGCTATCACAATTTCAGACAAATCACTTAAGCGGTTCAAGGCGGAACCATTTGAGCGGATGGTTACCAAGGAGGGTAACGGAGTGCTGACGAGGAGGTCGGCTAAAAGTTGACATATCAACAATATCCCATCACGATCGTTCTAAGCGATGTAGATCTTGACTCATCGTTAAGCTTGGCTCGTTGATGTTTCTTATAAATCTCTCTCAATTTTACTAATCGCTTGATATCTGACAGGAGTTCATCGGCTAGCAGCCATACCACTAGTCATATACCCTGAACCCTATTGCTCGTTTGTATCAGTCTCGTTTATATTTAGAATTCTGTAACGTATTTAAGTGGATGGTTATGGGAGGAACACCAGTGAATCTCACCCCACCTGTTGGACGCGAAGTTACTAGACTTCACGCTTAACCGGTAGAGTAGGCATTCATTCGGAGACACCCAGAAGCTATACCAAGTTTCGTTTGTTTTCCCTGTTTGAATATTATCTGTGTTGCATTTGGATCTTTATAAACGACGCGTGGACATATTGGATAAACGGAATGGACGCGTGGAATATAAGGAAACAGATCGGACTTGACAATTGGTTGTAATCTCGCAAGGATTAGCAATCGCGGATACTATTTGGAATCAGGATTCATAAGAATCACTTGTTTTACGCATCGGAGTACTATCTCCAAACCTAGACCCACATTATACAAAACCGTTGAACATAAAATCTCGTCTGTCTCCGCGATTGCGCCTAGAACGGATTCGAGCAAGTTTTATCTATACAACTTGTAGATATGTAAAGTCTTGCTTCTCAAAGAGAACTAAAGTTCAAATTGCCACAATCTATACTGGATTGGAATCCCGAACTTGCACGAGGACTATAGTGTTTGAGTTGTTATAGTTGCATTATCGAACCGTGTAATCATTTACAAGGTTTGTGTTGTGGTTATTTCACCGCTAGCCCCATAGTCAGTGTTTCACCGGCCACTGCCAGCATACGTACTACCTGCGCCCGCCGACCCCTAACGATCAACTGGCGGCGCCCCTGGTGGAACAGAGGGTCATCACTCCTGAACGCGTACCTTGGATCGTTCCCCCAGCTATTCCTCCCAACTGGGTCGGGAAATGGGAAAAGTGGGAGTTGCAGGAAGTCCACGATGAGCGTGTTTGGGTCTTCAAGGGTAAGAAAGCCCAATTGGACTCGGGGTGCTGGTATGACCGAGCGCGTGGGAGGCACTTGTATTTCGGTCGGTTCGACCCACCTCCTGGCCTGTTGGACTGGGAGCACTTCGGATCTCCTGTCCCGTGGTACCCCTTCTTCGTTGATGGTGGTAACCGCTGGATCCCGAAGAAACCATCACACTGGATGTATCCCTCGCAGGAAGAGGTGAACAGGCATAGGGGGAAACGAGCAGAGGCGCCTCATCATCTACGGCTGCCCCTCATCAATGAGAAAAGCGGCTCAATGGAGGCAGGGAAAATCAAGGTTATGGACGACAAGGATATGGAGGGTGTCTACTCATCTGAGGAGAACGGCATGGAGGTGGACCAGGTGGAACCAGAGAACCCGGCCTCGAACGTCGTCACCATAGCTGATGTCAATGACAGCATCTCAGCGCAAACCTTCCGAATGATGACAGCGGATGTGTTTTCCCTCAGCAATGCTCGTCCCCTCGCCATACTCCAGGCGCGAGGTCTCATCTGGGTCTGTTTCATAGATGTTACAGCGTGATGGAGAGGTTTCAGAGTGATGGGGGCGGGTTTGGAGGAACCTACGCTGTTAAAGTAAACCCTAGAAGATTGCGACGAAAGGGAACCTCGTTGCAATCCGGTAGCGTACATGTTTGTCAGTACACTACTTATATACTGTTTTTGTCATTTTCGAGGCTATGTATATGTATCATTAACAGCATCCCGCAGCCAACAGTCATTGCTGTGAGCTCGCAACAGCTTGCACAGGCTTGCACAGCTCTCACCAAATCCAACATACGTGTCGTGTTCCAACCCAATGGGGAGTTCGACGAAGCTGCCCTGTACACAACGGATGTGTGGCTACGTGAGGGAGAGCAAGACAACGACTTGCCTGCTCCCCCGTACACCCCGGTACCGACTGTGCCCGTCATAACAGCCCCGGCAGCACAGGGGCCTCCTTCGGTCTTGAGTGCGGACCCCGCTGCTCAGAGTTGGGGAGGTACCTTGAATGGGGACTGGAACACGAGATTACGACCCATTACTATTGGGACGTCCTCTGCGCCGGAGGCTGGAGGAGCTATCGGAAGCGCGAGGCCCCTGGTAAGAGTAGGAGCCTCCATCGGCACCTCGTCTGCACCGTCCACCAGTTCATCGGTACAGACGCCAGTGCTGCCATCGCCGATGCCACGAGAACGAAGCATCGCAGCTCCATTACCCTCTGCGTCAACCCCGTCCCCAAGTACCTCGTTGGTGTCGACAACAACAGGCTCAGTGGCTGGCATGGCGTCATCAAGTAGACCTCCGCCGTCTGAGCCCAAAGCCATGAGGAACAAAGGGAAGGGAGCGATGAAGCTGTCACTGGAGGAGCACTTGTTGGGACCACCGTCCTCTCATCCTCTGATTCCGATACCATTGGTGCAGAGGCTGATGAACTCGCTCCCCTCCCTAGCCGATCGTCTGGGTGGAGTGGAACCACTTCCACTTGCTGTTCGCCTGGAGCCGCCTCCTTTGGCAACTTGTCTGGTGCTCGCTCCTCCCTGGAACGCAGGAGGGCCCCCACCATGGGCACCATGGCAACCAGCGCTGCCTCTACCTCAGCCTTGGACTCCCTGGTCCCCGTTGCAACCCCCTCCTCAGCCGTGGGCCCCGTGGTTACCCACACCTACCCCGCCACTGCGACCAGCTTTAGCCGACTACCTGGCCACTCATCCGGATCCCGCCACCCTACCATCACGTATCCAGAACTTAATTGAGCGGGAACCCCCAGCACATGATGGATGTACTTCCGTGGCCACGGGCATACCGGGCATGAGGCGAGTGCGGCGGGGCAACAGAGCAGGGCAGTTGCAGAGGGAGCTGGCAGTGATGCGCACCGAGATCAACACCCAGATGGAGGTGGAGTCGTCCAACACAATGACCAACCCGGGGATACAAGCACCCATCTTGTTTGCGCCATCCGCGGCTGCATCAAGCTTGGTTCTACCCGCACCTGCCACTCAGATCGAGGACAAGGCAGAGCAGGAGGAGGATGATGAGATGCTCAACGCTCCTCGTCACTGGACAGCCTGGGATGACAATGATTCGGGAATGGGGCCATACGCAGGGTGATACGTGTTGTGGGGTCAAGACCGCGGGGCTAGGACTCCGCCTTCAAGCGAAGTGTATAGGAATCAAGGGCATCGTAGAATCGGCAGACAACACAGTAATGCCACCCGCATGGGGGGCTCTGTGACGGTACATACTTACACAATGGACGCGGCCCAGCGCTACTGTTTCTTGAGACTGTAATGTAGGACTTATACCCATAGTAGACTACCGGCTGATTGTTCCGTGATCACATATTACATAATCGATTACTCTTCTACTTGCGCACTCTATGTGAATGACGGAAGACTTGGTGCTCAACACCCCCCCCACTGGATAGCTGAGTAACTGTATAACTACTCTCGCGGCTCCTCAAGGCGTCAAGCCAATGGAGCTCTGGCCTCGGGTGACAAGGCCATTAGCTGAAGCGTTACAACAGCGGGGAGGGCCTGAATTGGTGCCTCCTGTGACGGTATACGGACTATGGACACGGTGCAGTTCCACTACGAAATACAAATTCTATATAATGTACATACATATATTCGTTAGTCACAATAGGTAGATGATCCGCGATCATTACTTACCTAATCTTATCTTACTTTGCAACAACTCTTATGTCGTGAAGCCCGAGATCCACCAAGGCGAACCACCTTCTGCGTTAGACCCCCTGCCTGGCTGAGCAACCGTACAACTGCTCCGCGGCCCCCGCGTTACAGGGGTCTATCTCGGTCTACATGAGCCGGGAGCTTCTCTCGCAGGAGTGCTCCATAGCGCTCACTGCTCGAATAGCGGCGCCGGACTCGACGTCCGTGTGCGCTTCACCTCCAGCGTGGTAAAGCCTCAACGACCCGCATCACAATGGAGCCCACCGCGAGGGGCTTCACCACAGCTGGAGAAGCGACGGCTGGCATGAGCGCTCAGCTCCTGGGGAGCGAGCAGCTATTGCCTGCGTCGAGGTGCATGGGAGCACGGGACAACCCCCACCTTCCCCGTCATTACTGGTTAGATGGAGGAAGGCGGGTGGTGCACCCCATGCACGGGAGTGAAGTGCTCGGGAGCGCTCAACCTCACGGCGAGCGCTGAGCTACCCACTCCCTCCCTTCTATCGCGACTTCTACCCTCTACAACGGTGGCGACGCAGCCGGAGAGGAAGTAGAAGTCACGCCACTCAAGGAGGGCGGACTTGTACTTTTGAGTTCTATTCGCCGATCGGCCTAGAAGGTCCGATCATGTGCTGGTCATGTGCTGGGCACACTTGCGATTCCCCAAGTCTCTTCCTCTGTGGCAGGACTCGCAGAGCAAGGGATTTGGAGCGCAGCGCCGTGCTAGACACAAGCGCACGTGTGGGAACGCCTCGGGGCCGTACTAATGGAGTGACTGGCCGCCAGGGAGATTTAGCCGACATCACAGGGACGGGAGGATTGAGCGCATATATTGCTGCTCGTCTTCCTCGTCCTCTTTCCCTCGCTCGCCACTCGCATGTCGCAGAAACCCAAAAGCTCTAGAGGACCCTACGACCCTGTATTTGACCACCAGAATCCCAATCCCGTTATCAACCGAGCGGCGTCGACTCGACAAGCCACTAGGATGGAAACGGCGGCATCCTCGAGTGGACCGTCTGGCCCCGCCTCAAGTTCTAGTTCTCCTCCTTGTCGCGGCTCCTTAGGACGCCCGAAACCTACCAAATCCAATAGCTCTAAGTCGACGAAGACTCCAGTCGCCACTCGCTCTTCAGTTCTGGCTCCCTTAGCCGCTCGCTTGGGCCTACATACCCCCACAGCAGCCTCTATCGCCAAAGGCGTAGCCGCTCCCATTCCAAAGCAGGCTCCGCTTGGTGGCGTTAACCCGCGTATGCCCTCCCATATGACCGAAGAGGGGAGACGCGGACCGCTACCCCGTAGTGATTCAACGCTGGGAACGGAGGAAGGTCGCCCCGCGAGCGCTGCTTCAGTAGCTGCACCGGGTTACAATTTTTCTTCTCCGGCGGGTGATAACGCAGCTCTTCCCAGAATGAGCGCATCTCCCCCACTGGCGTCGTTCTCCGGGAATGCCCAACCCTCCTCCACCGAACCTTCCGAAGAGTCCGACCTCGGCCCCTTTAGCACAGGGAACGAGACGGAACCAGGGGGCGTTGGTAACAACGAGAGTATCACGACGGCGCTCAGGTTCACAGAACACTCCGAGACTAGAGTTTTCAGTGGATTAGCGCGCTCACTAGAAGTGTATCAGGAGCCGCTGATGACTTCAGTAGCGCGCTACCATGAATCCTACTTCCCAGAGGATCCCAACGGAGAAGACCCACTGGCGGAGTTTGGCGCTGTAGGCGGGGAGATTCCGAACTTTGACCCCGCCAGAGCCGCAGCGTTGCGAGATGCTCTAATCCGCTACGATAAGCCTCATCGTCAGTTCGAATGGGAGCACCTAGGACAACTTCTCGATGAAGTGGCGAAAATTGAAGCGCAAACGGCTCCGTGCTTTCGATTTACGGATCCCACGATCTCGAGACAGTTCTTCTGCCTCTCTCTGGAACCCTTGAGTCGTGTAGCGCACGCCGTAGTCGCGGTGCACCAGATTCTGGAAGCGCTGACGATCTTCCTGGGAAAGGATCCGAAGACCAGCTTCACGCTGGACCCGGATTACGGATTACTCGGGTTACTGGAGCGCAGCGAATACGAGGTGGAGTTGAGGTTTACGCTCTCTTGCCTTCAACGGCGCCTGGCCAACGGGAACAAGCACATCCTCACCTACCTGCAAAGCATTCGTCGCACTCTCGTCGAGGAAGACTGGAGTGAAGTAGTCAGCTCGGCGGATTCGACCTTGCCCGAAATACGTCGGGAATTCGGGACTGTTCATCCTACACAGGAGATGTATTGCTTGCTCCTGAGGCCTGACTATTCGCTGCGAGTTGCGATGATCGATGACTCCGCTCGAATGGGTATGATGCGCCGGTTGAACGAGGAACCCAAGGATCGCTACTATCGCCCCCGCCGAAGTGTCCCTACTATCAAGGAGACCTCCGTGAAGGGTTCTGATCGTGGAGTGAGCGCTCCCTTTGAAGCTGCTCCTCCCGCGGAATCTGAACCCAAGAACGTTCGCTTCCCGGCCCCCGCTTCACTTTCTGCAGTCCATCGTTTGCCGGGACAAGGCTTTATTCCGAATACTCGCGTGACAGCTCCTATCATTGGGGGGCCATTGGTGATGCGAGTCCTAAACAGCCCGAACCCGGGGTTGACGAACTGGACGAGTTACCAATTTCAGCACGCTTCCGCGCTGGGTGGGACTGATGGAGACAAACGAGGCGCAGTGAACGGGCCACCTCCTGGGAACGTACCCCCGGGATGGAGGAGTAATCCGAACAGGGATCCAAATGGCGGAGGAGGTGAACCAGACGACAACGGGCCTGGGGGGCATGGAAACCCTGGGGGCGGAGGGGGCGGAGCGGGTGGGGGAGACGGAGGTGGTGGAGGCGGCGGAGGAAGCGGACAACCAGCTGCTCTGGGAATTGATCCTGTGAGCGCTGTGCAGTGGCAGCTGAACAGCAAACTCAACATATCGGTTGTGCCGTTGTGGAATGGGAAAGGGGAGACCATTATCCCTTATGTTATCACGATGTCGTCCTTGGCGATGCTCAGCCCCTTACTGGAGAAGCAGTTGGGGCAGATGGCTCCTTCCCGCTTTACTGAGTGTGCCTTGAAGTGGTGGACTTCCCTTCCGGAGCCGTCTCGTCGAGAATTCAGCCAGGATTGGCCGCATCTGCTGGATAACCTGCGCCGTACCTACCTCACCGATCAGTGGATTCGCAACCGTAACAAGGAATTCGAGGAGATGAAGTTCAGACAAAAGGGTCACGACCTGGAGGATCCAGTCGACTTCTTCCAACGGCGCGCTCAATATCACAGCTTTATCTTCTCGGATGACGTCGATGGGCCTACCGCTGTCTCCCGCCTCATACGTACCCAGCCAGCGGACTGGAACAAGGAAATCAACGAACACATCTGCCCGACCATTGATTCCCTGATGGCGGTGGCGCAACATAGTCAAGCAGCCCTGATGTCAATTTGGCTGCTGACAACTAAGGTGGACCGGCTGCTGGCGGGATCGAGCGCGTCTTCCGCTGCTCCCCGCCCGCGATTCCGCCTGCGAGTGCACCTAGCCGAAGTTGAGGAGGAGACGGAGGGGACGCCGGAGGAAGGGGAGGTAGTTCGCTTCGAGCTCGAGGCGTACATAGTCCGGAATATGAAGGTTTCTCTCCTCTTAGGGGAGGACTTCCAATCCGCTTACGAGCTTGGAGTGAAACGCTCTGTCAAGTACCGGTTCCCGATCGGGATCCGACGGAAGACCGAGATACGCTTGAGAGATGAAGTGCGTATAAGCAAGATGAAGGGGTCGAGATATAGAGGGAAAGTATCGGAGTCCGAACGGAATACCGAACCCGTATACTGGAAGGGAAGGGGCTTGGCTTCAGCTCGTGCGCTGCGCCCTTCTCTACGCCTGGTGCCCAATTTCGGAGAGAGACTCGGAGGAGGACGGAGTCCGAGAGGAAGAGTATAGGGCAGACTAAGTCGATATTCAAACTGAAGTCTAACTACCGACATGGCTTGTATTTATACGAGAGTAAAGTATTAGTGGGGATATAATGTAAGTACCGGAGCTTCGGAGTTCCGAGTGGATCCGTGATGGACTGAGTCGTTATGAGTCAAGTGAAGTCAAGCTGACTCGGATATCATCGGGTTTCCGGTGGCTCCGTGTTGGAGAAGCATAAGGCGTAACCTAGGAGTCAGAGGGAATCATATGTAGTACGAACCAATAGGACAAGGGCGAATACAGAAAGGCAGTGTCGGATATAATCGGGATCGGAGATCGTCGGAGTCCGATGGCGTCCGAAAAGGATGTGAAGTCACGGCACGTGACACGCTCCTCTACCGGCCATTGTGAGGTGCAAGTGGGATCTTCCCGACACATCATCGCCGCCTCCTCTGCGCACTCTGTAGACTTGGGCTTCGAGATTCGGCAAGCAAGTATGGCAAAGTCCGTGAAGCGCCTTTTGCCCGGGGTCTGGAGGAAGACTTACCAACGATCAAAAGCTCGTAGACGCCGCGAAGGGAAGCTTGAAGCGCCTCCAGTCCTGCTAAAGACTCTCTCATCGCGGCGGGGTCAGTCCATAATGTCCCTATCATCGGGCCGTTTGAAGGGAAGGAAGAGTGGCTGGTGGAGAAAGTCGTTATAGCAACGGAAGACGAAAGCGTAATGGCTGCGCCATCCACCCTCATCAATTCAGACTCTCCCTTCCTTCCCATCGCAAATCCGAGCACTCGCCCCTGGTACATACGCGCTGGCGACATCGTAGGACGGCTCCACGACCCAGCGGATTATGCGGATACGCCCCGTAACGAGGAAGAGAGGGAGAAGTTCGTGGCGTCCGTGGAGGCGTTGGCGCGCATAATCAAGGAAACGCAGCGCACGCAGGATCCGGAAAGCTTACCGAGGGAACGGGAAGGCACGGAGGACCAGCTCGAGGAGGATGAGAATTGGGGCCCGAAGACGACAGCGCTGCCCGGGGAATTCGAAGGAGCACGGAGTACAGAGGACGTGGCCCAGCTAGTTAACCTGGGCCCAGACGTGCCAGAGCATATACGTCCTCGCCTCGACAAAGTTTTGCGCCTTAATTCGGCTGCATTCGGAGTCGGGGGACGTCTAGGGCATGTTACAGAGAAGGCGCCCATACCCCTGAAGCCTGACACTCAACCCATCTCAGAACCTATGTACACCGCCTCCCCCTTGAAGCGCGAAGTCATCGACAAGCAAATGGACTTGTGGTTTGAGCGCGATGTAATCGAGCCGTCGGTCAGCCCGTGGGGCGCCCCATGCGTCGTGGTATTCCATAATGGAAAGCCTCGACTCGCGGTCAATTACTGCAAGCTCAACGCCAAGACCGTAGCCGACGAATTCCCCATTCCTCGACAATCGGACATCATTCAAGCGCTATTGGGAGCGCAGGTCCTGTCGTCTTTTGACGCTCTGGCTGGCTTTAATCAAGTGGAGATGGAAGAAGAGGCGCGAGAGAAAACTGCGTTCAGATCGCACAGGGGTCTGTGGCAGTTCAAACGCATGCCCTTTGGGCTACGGAACGGGCCCTCCATCTTCCAGAGGATCATGCAAGGCGTGCTAGCGCTGTTCCTTTGGATATTCACGCTGGTGTACATTGACGACATAGTTGTATTCTCCAAGAGCTGGGAAGACCATCTGATTCATCTCGACAAAGTCCTGAGCGCTATCGCAGCAGCTGGGATTACGTTGGAGCCAAAGAAGTGTTTCGTGGGTTACTCCTCGATTCTACTCCTGGGTCAGAAGGTCTCTAGGCTAGGGCTATCCACGCACAAGGAGAAGGTCGCAGCCATTCAAGAGCTATCGAGACCTTCGTCGATCCTAGACCTGCAAAAGTTCTTGGGGATGGTCAACTACTTCTCGGCGTACATTCCATACTACGCCTTTGTTGTCAAACCTCTCTTCGCTCTGCTGACCAAGGGAGCCAAGTGGGAATGGAGGGTGGAGCACGAAATAGCAATGGAGGGTGGAGCACGAAATAGCCTTCCTGCAAGCCAAGGACGCCTTGTCGGCCTGCCCCAATCCTAGGACATCCGGTGCAAGGGACGCCCTATAGGCTGTACACAGATGCTTCAGACTATGCTGATCGGGTCTAGTTTGCAGCAGGTATAGCCGATACAAGTGGCGGATCTGAAGGGAACAGCGGCCTACGACAAACTCCAAGCCGCTTGGGAGGCAGGGGCGGAGGTGCCTAAACTGGTGGTGACGTTGGTAAAAGACGTGGAGGAAGGAGGGAAGGAGGACCGATGGGGGGCGACGCTGGACGAGACGATAGTGCACGTCGAGCGTGTGATAGCCTACTGGAGCCGGAGCCTGAAACCCGCAGAGCGGAATTACAGTGCTACGGAACGGGAGGCCTTGGGCGCAAGGAAGCGCTGGTGCGCTTTCAGCCCTTCATAGAAGGGGAGTAGGTCATTCTGGTGACTGACCATGCAGCCTTGCAGTGGGCAAGGGTGTATGAGAACGCGAACAGGAGACTCGCGGCGTGGGGGGCAGTGTTTGCGGCGTATCCCGGACTGAGGATCATTCACAGGCCAGGAAGAATACACTCGAACGTTGATCCTCTGTCGAGGTTACTGCGGGCGCCGCCGCACGAGTCCCCCGTTCTTGAGGATTGCGGGACGATCATTCCGGACGAGGAAAGGCAGAAGGAGGTGCAAAGGTTGGAGGACCGGGGAACATTTGCGCCAGCTAAAAAGGCAGCATTTGCGATCTGGTGGTGGGAGGACGTAGTGGACAAGTACGCGCTTCCAGTCCGGATGAGGAGGACAAAGGGCGGAGGAGGAAGGAGACGGACACAAAGTCGAGACGGAGCGCGACGGGATCGCTGCACCGGATCAGGAAGGGATGATGAAAGCACGAGAGGAGGTCCAGGAGCGCGATGACGTCGCAGCTATGGACAACCCGCTCCCCTTCGAGCAGGCAGACCATTGGACGTACCCTGCGGGGGCTAGGCCGGACAGAGATGAGGAGGACTGGAACAAGTGTTCACACCTACTGGTATCAGTCTCTCAAGTGGTGAAAGACGAGTTCATTCGCGGGTATCAGGAGGATCCATACTTCCGAGACCGATACACTGGAAGAGGCCAGCAACCCCGAGAAAGTGCTTACGCCCTCGCATTTCCAGAAGGGTAAAGACGGGTTGCTATATTTCGTGGACGCGGACTGGAGGTATCGCCTCTGTATCCCGCGCACGAAGGTCCAGTTCATACTCCTGATGGATCCACGAGTCCCCCCACGAGAGCGCTCACGCTGGCCCGTTTAAGTTCATTAATCGTCTGAGGGAACTGTTCTTCTGGACTAACCTTAACGAAGGACGTGGATGAGTTCGCATCCACGATGCGACGTTTGCCAGAAGATCAAGGTGGACCATAGGCAGAAAATGGGCGGATTAAGACCTGCTCATATACCTCCTCGCCCTTTCGCTACGGTCTCCTTGGACCTGATCACTGGACTTCCCCCTTCCGGGAAGGAGAAGTTCACGGCTATTCTAGTCATCATGGACAAGCTGACTAGGTTCTCTGTCATGATTCCGACACACACCAACCTGACGCAGGAAGGATTCGACCGCCTTCTTTGTGGAGAGAATAGTGAACGTCTTCGGCATGCCGGAACATATCATTTCCGATCGCGACAACATTTGGGCTACGGCCTTCTGGCGTTCGGTCACTCTGCAATATGGAAGCGTGCTAGCGCTGTCTTCCGCACATCACCCGCAGACGGACGGGCAGACTGAAATCCTCAACGCTACGATTGAACAGATGTTGCGCGCCTACGTCGCTGCAGATCATTCTTCGTGGGCCAAGTGGCTGGGAGAGATTGTGTTCGCGTACAACTCGAACGTACACGGGTCTACTGGATATAGTCCCAATTTCCTCCTATTTGGTTACCACCCTAAGGGAGCCGCTGGAATACTTAACCCTGGAGGAGACCCGGTAGTTCGCCCCTTCCTGCCTAGTCAGAAGGGCGAGGACTTCATAGAGGCGCTGGAGAGCCATAGAAGCGTAGGCGAGGGACGCAGTAGTGCTGGCACAGGAAAGACAGGCTCGCGCTTATAATAAAAGCAGGTGTCCTGTGGAGAGTATCGAGGAGGGTGACTATGTCCTGGTCAAACCTCACTCGCTGGAGTTGGTGGACGTGCAGGGCACAGGCCGCAAGTTGGTGCAGCGCACTATTGGGCCCGTTCGAAGTCATGGAAAAGATAAATCCAGGTCGTATACCGCTTGCGGCTACCGGACAGCTATTCCATGCACCCAGTCTTCAACTTGGAACATCTGCGCAAGTACCATATGTCTAAGGAGGAGCTGGGAGAGCGGACTAAGCTCCCAGACACTCGGGAGTACTTGAAGGCTTCGGAGGAGTATGCGGTGGAGGCCATTCTAGGGCATGTGGTACTGCCCGCGGAAGAACGGCAACCAGAGGATGTTCCAGGGTCCGCTGGGAAGGATACGGGCCGGCTGATGATACTTGGGTCTCCGAGAGAGACCTGAGGAATGCGCCGGCGTTAAAACGAGAGTACCTCCAACTTCATAAGTTGACTTAGAAGTTGCGAAGCTGGTCGGCTGATGGACTCCGATCGGGCGGGACCCGAATGCATGCGAACTGTGGTCCGTGCGTAATGGGCCGTGCGTGCGAAAAGGACACATGTGCGGTGACTCGACAACAATTCTCTTTCTCTCTTTTCTTCCATCTGCCTAGAATTAACTACCGCTGCTCCTCCGCTGTGAGCGCAGTAACTACATTCGGGGCACCTATCTATTAGTACTATTAGAGTAATGGCACCTTCCAGCAATCCCTCTTACAGCCACTCCCGGTTGTCGTGCACTGCGGGGTACTACGACTTTCCAAACATCAACTCCGCTATGACTTTTGATCTGAAGCAGTTCCCTTGCTTGACCGCGAGGATCGTGAAGATTGGCAATCAGACCTTCGAGCTATGGTCGCCGAATTCGAGGCAGCTCCCCTTCCTACCGGGTGAGCGCCTTCCGGAGCCGGCGACTCTATCCTCCTTGGACGTTTCGCAGAGGAGATATGACGGGCATTCTGGCAAACACAACTGTATCTACAGTCCCCAATATTTCCTTGAAGCCACTTCGCACTGGCCGTTTATCCGGCGTGTCGCATCGGTTCCCGTCTCCGACCCAGCGTACCCGGCCTTCAAGCCATTGACGGAGGGATGGATTCGCTCCCCTCGTCACGCGTCGGAGGGCGTCTGGGATACGGACTTCATACAAGGACTTCGAGGGGTTCAGGCTCTCCTGGAAATCCGTCTTCGCCGCCTCCAGTCTGGTTTCCGTGCTGGATCTACTACCTGGGCATCCCGACCTGCCTACTGCTAGGAGTACAAAGGTGGGACGACGCGGTGGACGAGGGTGTGGCTTACCAAAGAGGTCTTCGGGAAATGGAAGCCTGGATCACGATGGTGGAACTACAAAGAAGATTTCCTCCCGTCGACGTCCAATATCTCCGGCTTCTCACTCTCCCGGTCGCGAATGATGATCGAATCGGCCTCTGGGTCAATGGTATGCGCGAACAAGGAGTCCTGCTCCTCATGCAGCAGGGGGTCCCGTGCTTCATCGTGCATCAGTTCCCTATTGGATCCTTGGAGCCTCGTTCCGCAGTTCCGGAAGCTCCGACCTTTTATGACTTCGCGGCGGGTACCGATGTCGTCTACCTCATCCGCCACAATGAGTACCAGCTGCTTGCCGAAGCACAGGGAAGGCTAGACGCGGTGTTCTGAGTTAGCAACGGTAGAGGTGAACATGTACCGGCCCAACCTCGGGACGAAGCTCGCTCTGCTTCCCTCCACATGGTCTCACTGGCCCCTTGGACTCCTCCTGCTCGCCAGACGCAAATACCTATCTCTCCAAGAGGTGGTGGCCCTCCTATGAGACCTGGTGCTTGTATGACAACTATCGCGCGCGCTCCTGTAGCTGCACCGGAGTTCTCCGACGAGGACGAGGAATCGGGGGAGGAGGATGAGGAAGGAGACTCGTGGATGGGAGGAGTACGTTTCGACACAGGAGCACCTGCCCCCGAGGCAGCACCTGTGCCGTCGCGAAGCGAGAGCTCGTCAACTGTCTTCCGTGCTCCACCCCCTCCCACGTACGTTCGACCGCCTCCCGCAGCGACTGATGACAACCTTGCCGCACGCCCCCTGGAGAAACGGATTATAGCCATTGACCGCGTACCCTGGATCGTCCCTCTGATGATCCCTAACAACTGGAACGGGAAATGGGACAAGTGGGAGCTGTCAGAGGTCAATGATGAGCGCGCATGGGTGTACAGGGGAAAGAAGGCGAGCGTGGAGACCGGCTGCTGGTATGATCGAACCATGGGTCAACGCCTGTTCTTCGGGCAGTTTGTGCCACCTCCGGGGGTAGTGGACTGGGAAAGGTTTGGGTCCCCGGTCCCCCCGTACCCCTTCTTCGTGGAAAGTGGTAACCGTTGGATACCCAAGAAACCCTCGTACTGGATGTACCCCACGGAGAAGGGAGAAACTCGGGACCGCGGAAAACGTGCTGAAGCGCCTAGTTCCACACGGCTGCCTCGCACGGAAGTGCTGATGGCAATTCCGGAATTTGGAGGTCCTGATGACGGTTCAGGGGACGACGAGGATGGGATGGAAATATCCAACCTCGAAGTGGAGAATCCTGCGTCAAACGTGGTCACCATCGCCGACGTCAATGATGATATCTCGGCGCAAACCTTCCAAGTTCTTACGCGCGACGCCTTCTCTAGCAGTAATGCGCGGCCGCTGTCTATCATTCGCGTGCAGGGGTTGATTTGGGTACGGTTCTTGGACGTCAGCGCCGGCCAACGAGGGTTTGGCGCGCTGGGAGCGGTGTGGAAGAAGATGAGGATTGCTTTCCGGTTCGATGGCGAGTTTGACGAGGCCCTCCTCTACACCATGGACGTATGGCTGAGGGACAAGGACTCCAACAACGATACCACCATGGGCAATTTGGAAGCGTTGGGCGAGGGCTCTGGCTACATGGAAGAGACTACTACACGACCCTTGTCTCCTCCCCCTCAGGAATCCGTGAGCGCAGGTATTGCTGCTCCGGAATTGGAGACGCAACTTCTTCCACGGCCCTTGTCTCCTCCCCCTCGAGAACTCGTGAGCGCAGGGAGTGCTGCTCCAGGATGGGGAACCCAACCTGAACTCGACTGGGAGGCAAGTACAGCGTCGACGTCCAATGATGCCGTCCCTCCTTCGGAGGAAACCTCGACGGCAAGACCGCCACCACACGTTGAGGTGCACTCGCTGCCTATGGAACCAAGGTCGATGCGAGACAAGGAAAGGGAACCGCATCGCGCCTCAGCACGGAGTACCGCGACAAGGGGAAGGGGAAAGCTAAGAGTATACCTTCCTTGGGGGACTGCCTGTCAGAACCCTCATCATCTTCGGTGCTGACAGCGAGAGTTCCGCTGGAACAACGGCTCTCCAATCCCTCTCTCCCACTCGCCGACCGCCTCCAATCCCCACAGTCACCTACTCTAGTCGAACGACTCCAGGGAAGCAGTCCCATGCCGCTAGCTAGTCAGCTAGCTCCTCCAGCCCCCACGTCCGTGCCATCCACTACGGGACCTCCACGTCAAGAGGAGGCAGGGCCATCGTCTCTAGCAGACTGGCTGGCTACTCGTCCCGATCCGGACACTCTCCCACACCGCTTTGCGGTCCTGCTTCATCGCGATCCACCAGCGCACGACGGCCGTACTTACCGCTCTCCTATCAATCCGGAGGACCCTATGGCGCCTCGAAGAGTGCGACAAGGCAACCGAGCGGGACGTCTACCGCAAGAGCTCGCGGCTATGCGAGCGGAGGAGGAAGCCAGGAGAGCGGCCGTTGCTGAGGAAGGGGGAACCACTGCCGCGTCAACGAGTCGGAGGTCGCCAACACCAAGCGAGATGGAAGGGGTGGAGCTCCAGAATCTGTTCTCGAGTGCGCTTTCTACAGCTGCATCGAGCGGAGTCTTGCACTTGGTGGGGCAGCAGGACACCCCGTCTACATCCACCCAAACGCAGGACTTCGACGAGGAGATGGACGACCCTCCGTGAAGCTGGACCCCAGACGAGGACGACGAGTGGGGCATGGGACCCCCCATCTAGTAGCTGACGCCGCGGAAGGTTGAAACCGCGTGGCTAGGGTCTCGCCTCCTTCGGGAGTGTAAAGAAATCAAGAGCGACGTAGAATCTACAAGACACGCAGTGGACGCTACCCGTGTGGGGGGCTCTGTGACGGTATACGGACTATGGACACGGTGCAGTTCCACTACGAAATACAAATTCTATATAATGTACATACATATATTTGTTAGTCACAATAGGTAGATGATCCGCGATCATTACTTACCTAATCTCATCTTACTTTGCAACAACTCTTATGTCGTGAAGCCCGAGATCCACCAAGGCGAACCACCTTCTGTGTTAGACCCCCTGCCTGGCTGAGCAACCGTACAACTGCTCCGCGGCCCCCGCGTTACAGGGGTCTATCTCGGTCTACACGACCCGGGAGCTTCTCTCGCAGGAGCACTCCATAGCGCTCACTGCTCGAATAGCAGCGCCGGACTCGATGTCCGTGCGCGCTTCACCTCCAGCGTGGTAAAGCCTCAACGACCTGCATCACAATTAGATTAGAGATTAGATTCTGTTAAGTCCCAAATCAAATATATAAAAATCAGTTTCCAGCCAATTTATGTGTATTAAGATACTTTAAAAAGTGTAGCTAACTTAAATGCCTGTTAAATTGAGGAACCGGTGGTGTGACTGGTATTGTGACAGCTCAATCACCGCTTAATCAAAATTATGTGTGTCTGTCCGTCTGAAGCCAATTTAAACTCCACCATCTTTACCATCAGCTCCGGCATCACTTGCTGAAAAAACCGCAGGATCAGTTGCCTCGACCACCCCCCGCTCTTGGTTATTTTAAACCTAGCCACATCACCGCAATGTCATTCAACTAGATTCTTTACAGCTAATAACAGCACAGAAGGCGCAGATCAAAATTTTCTGTTTTCGGAGATTTCTGATCCCCACCAAAGAATTGTTTGTATCTCACTCAGCTCTGCACAGATTGACCTGAAACCAGGCTAGATTGTCTGGAATAATTCATGTGCAATTAGTGATAGAGCCATATATTCAAAAATATTATATTTTTGAATGCCTCCGAAATCCCACTTCCAATGCAAGATTTCTATCTACTGCACTCAAATCATGTCCAAAGGGTCTCAATTTCTGTGAAAAGCGACCTTCACACATTCAAAAAATTGTCATAGAGTCGGAAATATTTTTATGGCCCGCCAAGATGTCTACCATGTGGTAGAGACATTTTGAACAGGAAATATGTATCTGGCTCCAGTTCGGAGTTCTCAGCCAAACTGGCTGGTGAATTGTTCTAACAGGACAAAGATTACCTCCATGGAATCTTGTTCCATTGATTCTGAGGAACACTTGCGTCAAACATTGCTAATCAGGTCACGTTGCGGTGCGGTGATCATCAGGTCACCGTGATGATCACATCACGCCCACAATGTGTCACTGCCTGCCCTTTGTCCTTGGACACCACTCCCTCTCCCATGGCAAGAAGAAGACATCAAGTTCCTCTCACACAATCTAAAGTAACGGGTTATTCACCTATCACAGAAACACCACAATTGGAACGAGATTGGAGAGGTTATGAATCCTTATCCTACCCCCCGAAGTGTTTTGATTCTCGACAATTGCCGCATACACCATGTTGATGGGGTTGAAGAAATGTGTAATCCAAGGTGTGTTTCCTCATTTCTCTCATTACTATGGCTGACACACTTTTCAGAGGTATCAAGCTCATCTATCTCCCACTGTACTCGCTGGACCTCAACCCAATTGAAAAGTGCTTTTCTTAGATCAAACACTACATTTGTCGCAACAGACAAGAATTCCGTAGGATCTGTGAGAGCGACAACAAGACAGCTCCATATGTGTTGTTGTACAATGTGATGGATTAGATTATAGCCAAGGCCTCACAAGGGTTGTTCTCTCAGGATATGTGTAGTCAAACATCCAATCAAATTAGCTATGTGTATGCACTAGGAAATCATTTTCTTCCTTGATCGCGCTCACATTCTGTACGTTCCACACCGTACATTCCACACAGATCCATTGAAATCTTCCGGAAAATAACGCATGCGTCGCGATTGTGTGAGAAGGACAGTTGAGAGGAAGGGCTCGACTGCAGCCAAATTAGCCGAACAAAAATTCATTGTTCGCCAATGTATAACTTAGACTCGATTTGAACGCGCCGCTTCTGCTTTGCATATCCCAAGAAGTCCAAATTCATACAGATGTGGACTCGCCACCAGCAAGCCTTGCTACAGTTGTTCGTAGGCCTCTCTATCCATGTGCTGTCTTTGAACACAAACCGCAGGCAAAAAAAATCTTCATGATGGCTGACAGGCATCTGCTGCTTCATTCCCCTTTTTCTGGCTCGTCATTTGAAACAGATATGGACCTCGCACCACTGAGCTCTTGTAGCGGTCGTTAGTTCCCTTCTTACATATGCAGGTTAGAACGACGGATAGACCACGGAGAATTCGAACATGGCAGTTTGCACGTCGATAGAATCGTATGTATACTAGATCATTTATATTGAATGGTTCTTCAGTCCTTATCACAGGCCGAACACTGTCGTTCATTTCTCAAACTCGTTTAGAACCTCGGCAGAGTTCAAGAAATCCGTCTTGTCCACGTCCCAGTCTGTCCGGTCGTCAGCATAATACCGCAGAACGAAATCACCCTTCAAGGTGAATGAACGTACCGTCGGGGATCACCGTGACATTATCGCGCAAGAGCTGCATCACCTGGCCGGTCGCTCCGGCGCTGTCGTAAGCCGGCCATTGGGCTGTCGCAACAGTGGTTAGATTGACTCGGTTGAAGTTTGAATTAGAATCGATAAGCAGGACAACGCACGCCCAGGGTTGAGATCGTGTACAAAATTGACATAGAAGTCGATCATCTGGTTCGCGAAGCCTAGTTCAACCGCGGGGAATGGCCCAAAGAAGAGCTCCAGCTCGGATGCATGGAAAACTGTAAAAGTTGATCAATCCATGAGGCCTTCGAACTTCATTTTGCAGCGGAATAAATTTCACAAACCTCCCAAGCTCGGATCATTCCCAGGGATGAACTCGCGGAAGTAGTACGCAAACACCTTCTGTAGCGGCGCTGCGCGCTTGACGAAGCTCCGCCGTGGCGCCAGGTACATGATATCCGTGTACCACGCCTCCACACGGTCGAAGAGCGAGTCGCCCGTGTTGAACGGTGCGCCGAGCGCTGAGTCGTTCGCGGGGAAGCGCGCGAGGATCTGGGCGTACAGGTCGGGGCGTGAGGGTGCTGTTGTCGATGACGAGGTGGCCGATGAACTGCCGGAACGCCTCGTCTTGCGCGGTGCCGACGAGCCCGAGGGAGCGGACGGAGCCACTGAAGCCGGTGCCTTCGTTGACCTAATTGCCTTACCCCGTCAGTGGGAGAGCGCATGAATGAGTAAGTGGATGGGAGGACGCGACACGGACATTGGAGCCGGCAAGGTAAGGGATGTGCAAGAAGTTGCCGCTTGCAACGCGTGTGGAGGCGCGTTCGGGAATGAGACTCCCCTTCGGCCCGACAGCTGGCTGCCAAAGTTGGCTGTTCAGAGTCGAGTCTATCATGGCGTTGCTGATGTTCAGAAGTGTCTGATTTTTGAACGAACGGTAAGTACATGAATAAGGTAAAGGACAAGGAAAGCGTACCTCAAGCGGAACTCTCTGGAGACACGCCACAGCGCCTCTTCCGGGCGCACAGCCAGTAGCAGCGAGGAGTCGAGCGAAGGGTTTCCCCGGTTTATCATACGTGCTCGCATCAGGGGAGTTCTTGCTGCAGTTCAGTTAGTAGTATATACATCCGTATAAAGCGAAGCGGACGTACAAAGGCCCGGTAGAAGAATCGGCTATAGCGGCGCGGAATAGCGGCTGAGCAGCTGGGAATAAGACATGGCTCTCCACACTTCCAGCACCGGCAGACTATAAATCGGTCGGAGTCAGCAAACTCTTCTCATCATCAAAGGCTTAAATTTACTTGACCCCAAATCGTAACCTTTTTCCCGTTGCTCAGCAATAAGAAACAGCGAACACTCAGAATGAAATACCTTCGAAGGATCGCCACCGAACGCCGCGACATTTTCTTGCAGAAACGCGAAGGCTTGTCGTTGGTCAAGCAGGCCCGCGTTGAGGTCCTGTGGGGCAACGCTTGCGCTGGCAAGCTAGTTCTGGTTAATATTTACACCATATCGGAGTGCAAGGACGATGCTCACGAATCCAAAGGTATTCACGCGGTAATTCGTTGACACGAATATGATCGGTTTGTTCAGCGCAACACTCCTCTGAAGGATAACTATTAGACAGTTTCTCAGTAAAGAATCGAGATAAGAAGGAAATTTCCTACGCGTGGGATCATACTGCGGATTAGATGCCGCGCTACAGGAAAACGAAATTTAGCGCATCCAGGCTTTACGATATTACAGATAGATGTTAGATACCCGTTTATGTACGCTCCCCCCTGCGGATTTACAAGTTTATTCATTGTATTCATTAGGCCCCAAGACTCTCACTCACATGAATCCATACCAAAACCGGGAGCTTCGAGTTCGTGGTTGTATTCTGCGGCCTCCAAACCTAATCCAGAACTTTTTTAGTGGGGGGGGGGTGTAGATGAAATGGATCGTGTGGATCGGAACGTACATTGAGAAAGAGGCAGTCCTCTGCAACGTCCGCACCGAGACCAGTGCTCGGTGGTTGAGGGCAAGCATTTCCAAATGTCGAGGCATCCTTGATTCCTTTTGAGGCTTTCGCGATGGGTACGGGAGCTTTGAAGCGAAGAGATCCAAGCGGAGGTGCTGCGTATGGGATCCCCAACCACTTTTCGGTGCCATTTGCAGTCGAGACGCCGCGGAATGTGCCGGAAGTCAGAGATACCTCTAACGACGCGGCGGCCGTAGAGACGGAGAAAGTAGCAGGTAAAACACAGAGTATTGCGCACAAAAGCTTTGAGAGTGCGAGCATGGTCGGCGTCTGCTGGTGAGATGGTCCCAATTCGTGAATCGTGTGTCATGTCACCGGGGCCCCGCCGGGGTTTAGAAATCGAGATCAGCAGACGCGGCTGAATTCAGAACGACTCGGATTAAGTACCGGAGACGTTCGCATCGCGACCTTCGCGTGTGACCATCTGCCCGCCTTGAAATTTTTGTGCTGTCGGGTGGCGGATGCCGTCAAACGGTCAAGGGCGCTGCGCGTGACCGACGTACGTGAGGTCACACGCGAACGTCGACGCCGATTGGACCCCGATATTTTTGGCGCCACTGTGCCACCACAACTTCACGCGTTTGTTAGACCTCTTTCCCACGCTCCAGCGTGCATCAGAGCATCAGACATCGGGACCATGCCACTCAGCCACGAACACTGTGAGTCTGTGGTCAGGCGTAACGATTTCGCCGTCGAGGATTCCGCCGGTGAGCGAACTTCACCCCGAGAGCACTCCCCAGCGCGCTAGCTCTCACGATTCACTGGCCGAACATGGGGAAAATGAAAGGCATTTGCGTCAAGAGCGTCGGACAGATTCCCTTCGCTGATGAGAAGGAGTCGACTTGTCGCTTGCTTGGCAGTTGGTTCGACGAGCAAGGCTGGGAAGTTCCTACCCACGGTTGGTGCTCGATATGTGGGCGATCTCGATACGACCATATCGGTCCACCAACTGCGCTGTGCTGTGTATGACATTTGTGTCAGATGTGTTTTATTCTCGTTTTCGACGGTGCTGTCGAGGTCCCACTAGCATGCTACAACAATCGAAGCTCGCCCCTCACACGATACTAGGGAAGCCCCTGAACCATTAAAAAACCCACTCAACACTGAGTTCGCTGGACGCTCAGCTACCACTGATGTCTCAACGCCGTTATGCGTTCCGCCTGACAGACTGGTGGATGCCGAACTTAAGCTTCTCGACAAGTCACCGAAGTTGGATTCAAAAGAACAACCTGGATACCTCCGTGGAAGCCGCGCTACGGCTGAGCACGAACGGGTACATTCCCTTAATCCTCCGCAAATGGCATTTGTTGTTCACAACGAATTCGAAGAATCTTGCAAGTCAATCTGTCAATGTTCAGTCTGGAGATGCCAGTCGCTGTGTAGCTGACAATTTCTATGAAGGTCGGTTGTTGTAGAAGGCCGGCGACGCTAAAGATGCGTAGGACCTTGATACCACATCCTCATATTCTGGCCAAAGTCAATAAGCAGGTCGGACAGTTTGGTAAGTTGAGTGAATGTTGACGTCGTTCCGGTGGGTCGAGGGAACCGACAAACCAATGTCCCCCCTTCCTTCCTGTAAGTGACCGTTTCAAGGTTTGCGGCCGAGTTGAATTTCGACTTTAATCATCTAATGATTCCGTCCCGTTAACTTTTAATTTATTGTGCAAGTCGAGGCCAACTCGGCCTCGTCAGGGACGCAGATCGTTTCCTCGGGAGATGTCGCGTTCAACAAGCCATCTACGAGTCCTGTTCGCTTGAGCAGTGGTCAGAAAACTCATGGTCTCTCAGACCCACGACCTTTTCCTGGAAACCAAGTCTGACATCCTTGCTTTGGGTATTGGTAATGCCATATACCCCGAAGCCAGATAGATAAAGATGTGTTAGTTGTTCTGACCTTGGTCGTACCGATCTAAATCGATCACGGTGTATCTCATCTTCGTAGTTCCATTGGTAAAGGGGAGACTGGGACCAGCGCCAGGATGTATGGCACGGTATCAATGTGTATCCTCGTATCTGGTGTCTGTCATTCAACCCCAGAATCCAACCATGAGAATATGATTCTCATAAACAGGTTCACGAACCCGAGAATGCCGTGTTGAAGTCCTAAATCATCTGGATTTTACGGACAGGTGCTGCCGAATTTGCACTCAACCGTAGATTCGTAATTCAACTAGATCACTCACTGATGCGCCACTGATGCGAGCGAACGGCATCGCGTAGCGCTCGGACCGCCAACAGTTCATATGAACGTTTTCTCCTTCCTTCAGTCCCAATGCTGCTCAAGACTGTCCTGTTGGCCATCGCGCTGCCCATGTGTCTCGCCTCTCTGGCGATCGATGCTCGCGCACCGGCCTCTCCGGCGGAATCCTTCCTCGACCGCAGCGCCACTACGAACGCGTCATATCTGGAATCGCTGTCTGAAAAGCAGCGCCAGGTGTTCGAATACGTCTTGGACTCGCTTGACGACAACTTCAGCCCACCATTTTTGGTTGGTTGGAGCTGCTTTCTTGTATACCTGGTGGTCTTCTGATATTTGGGCAAGTTCAACTCGCCGAGATACTCGGCGTGGTACGCCGTTGGGCTGCTTGCGCGGAACGGGAAGGGAGACGTCGCAGCTGCGTCTGACATACTCAAAGACGTGTAATTTCTTGGCCGTTCACTCCACTATGGCACCATAATATTTCCTCCCAGGATTTCGTTTCAGGTATGAGTTGTGGTTCCCACCATTTCGTTGCTGACTCTGTCTTGAAGTTCACCGACCCCAACACCAATTGGTATGGCACCTTCAAAGGTGCATCTGTTCTTTAATAGATACCCTCCGTTTCTAATGCAATGCCAGCCCTGCCCAGCGCGCCCGATCCCAGCGATGTGTACCCACCCCGAGTACGTTCATCAAAGTTGCTAAATTCCATCTCAACTCACCTCCATTTCGTCCCACAGCTTTACACCTCATACGATACGAACATAGGCCTCTTCGTATGCACGTCCTTCATCATCATCGTCGAAGAATTCCAGCACCTGCTGGAGCCGAGCCTCGTGAAGCTCATAAAAGAAAGCATGTATAACGCGACGGTCGGGGATGGGTATCGCGTCGGGGGGGTAAACGGCGACGGGTACTCCGCCGGCGGCTTCATAGGCGATAACCGTGCGTCGGCTCGCCAGCCTCCACTCGTTCATCGCAAGTTCTGACATTGCGCAGTGTATCCGATATACAGCAATCCATGGTACGTCTCTTGCTGCTTGATTTTAAAAAGGAACTTATCTCATTGAACGCGCTCAGGTACATGCGCATCATGGCCGCGACCTACGTCGGCAAAATGGCGGGCGACACGAACATGTCGTACTGGGGCGACCAGTGGGCCGCCGAGGCGGTCGCGAACTTTAATCTATACGGTACTCTGGCTGAGGTATGTATCTATTTTCGCCCGTCATTTCAATGCACCACTGAGATGAACTTATGATACTTTCGTACCCAGTTCAATTCCGGGACGTACACCGGTGTGACGCTGTACGCACTCTCCCTGTGGGGCTACATGCCGAGGAATTCAACCATCGCGAAACATGCAACGGACATCATCGGTAAGACGTGGGCCTCCATCGGGATGTATTACAACCCGACGCTGCACACGCTCGGCGGCCCGTGGGATCGGGCGTACGGGTATGACATGGTGACTTTAATTGCCTGGCGAAGATGAGATGCGATTCATTGTTGACAGAGAGCGTATTACGGAATCCTCGGCGGGCAGATGTGCGTGAATCATTTTTGGTCGTGGCAAATGTCGGGTTGAACTGACTGTAGCGGGGTTCCAGCGCCGGTTTAATCGGCGGAATCGAGGACGGGAGCGCACCCCTCCCCCGGCCCATCGTCGGCTCAGCGCACTTCGGCGACGCAGCAGCGAACCTTCTGTGCGCCGCCCATGTTCCATGCATAAGTGATATAATCGCTCACCTCACACAGAACGCCTCTCATCGCCAAGTTCCACGATCCCTACGTCCCCGCCGCGGCGCTCGCGCAGCTCAAGGGGCTGTCCGGGAGCCACGCGTACTCGGCGCAGGCGGTGTCCCCGCCGTGCCCCGGAACTACACCTCCTGGACGGCGCCGGGGATGAGCCTTGGGGCGATTGCGTCTGACGAGAAGGTGGTCGGGGGCGCGGCGACTAACCAGGCTGCGTATGTCCCCGCTTCGATCATCTGGAGCACGGGAACGCAGACGGCGTGGTTTAATGTACGCCCAATGGTCATCGTTCCGTTGTATATTCCTTGACTTTTGTTCTGCTTTAGATGTACCCCACGAGCGGCACCATTGCCGCCAGCGCCTCGCGTACGGGGCTCGCCATCGCATACCCCCCTTCTACCGCGTTCGCGTCCAACACCACCGTTGCCGCACCCACGTCAAATGTCATGACCTTCCTCTTCGGCGGGTTGCCGCACCTGTCCCTCCCGGCAGACTTCCTTGCAAACGGGACGGGGACGCTTCCAGGTCTCAAGCTGGTGGTGTCGGGCAACGTCGTAAGCGCGGGCGTGCGCACGCTGGTGTGCGGCGCGAGCACGATCAACGATCTTCCGTATTATAACCTCACGTATTCGTTCGGTGGTTTAGATTCGGGCGTGCCGCAGATTGAGATTGTGGTGGAGAAGATTTAGGCTATCTGCTTGTTTATACGAGATTCTGATTCAACAATGCCGAGATGGCCGTAGTCTCCCAGAGACAGACGCTTCAAACATACTTGATGTCGTACCTCGATTGTTTGAACTTTGGAAGATGGCCGCTGGAGAAATCACAATCGGTACTGGTTGCTTGACGCTGAACGAGTGGGTTTGTTCGTCAACGCTTTCAGTCTCTGAAACAATTTAAGGTGTCGAAAATCATCGGCTGTACGTATCTTTTCTTCAAGCTTTTTTCGAAAGTAATAGAGGCTTTGCGGCAGCCACCGGAAGCCACCCGGTGGCTGATCGGGCATGCGGTAACCGGTGGCTGTGGCTGATCTGGTGGCTCCAATGTGGTCAAAAAACAAAAGGTGGAGTTGTGCGATGTCATACTTTCGGCCACCACAACAGCCACAGCCACCAGTTACCGCATGCCCGATCAGCCACCGGGTGGCTTCCGGTGGCTGCCGCAAAGCCTCTAATCTCACTGACTATTCTTAGCACATACTCGGGGGCTGTAGAGTTCCCTCAATGGTTCCCTCAATGTCAAAGGTCAGGAGAAGCCTTTAAACGTACGTCATGACCACAGTTTATGCAAGGTTTTATTATAACCCGAAGGGCGCACAAAGGAGCTACAAACTGAAACTAAAGCCAGTTCTCGCCTCGATGGTACACTCGTCCTCAAAGAAGCTTTGCACAGTCTCTGCAGCCCGAGATAGAACTTCCGACTCGGACGCCACGTCGGTAAAGGTCCGATTTTTTCTGGGCAGTACCTTGACGCGACGGGATGCGTAGGTTTTTGAAGGAGGGAAAACACACGAATGAGCGAGGTACTCCATCCCCTTCTCCGATGTCGTGTTGAGCTCCTCGGAATTCCTTTGCTGGGGCGATAATAAGTCCCACGCGTGTTGTGCTGATTCTTTTACCTCATTCCAGCGGTCGATAGAAGGAGCTGTCTGAGAACGTTTCAATGCAACTTCTCCAAAAAGCCCACACGTTATATTTGTACAACAACAGCAGAGTTTATTTCTCTGACTTGCTTCTTAATCTGGGTGGGCGAAGCCAACGCCAACTGGAAAATCAATGAAGCGCGCGCCACTCCTGTTGTAAGTTTCGCCGCCGAACATACATATAACTTTTACTCATTTTCCAGGCCCGTGCCGTGAGACAGCACAGTTCCACCACGTCTTATTTCTCTTCTCTTACTTAACTCTCGACCCAGGTTGACGAAGACAATAGCATGTGAACTATTTTTTTGAAGCGTAAGCATGCCACCGTTCTGTGCATTTTCAACTGACACTGGCAAAGGCCCGTCGTGCTATGCAAAATCCCGACGCAATCGAGCTAACTCCTCTTCATCTCCGTTAATTAATTCGATCCATTCATCCGCGTCTCACCCCCGCTCAGTCTATACATTTATCTGAGCTTCCATCCGGATCTATTTCACCTTTAGACCTTTTCAAAGAAAGACGATTTGTCTTAGAAAAGTCCAAAATCTGTTCTTCTGACCCTTTTTTCACTTTTGGTCCTTTAAAAAGACGAAAAAGCTGCAAAAAGAAAAGTTGGCAAGTTTCCCTTTATAAGATCGCATGGCGGTCTGAAGCTTTCTGAACTCCAACAGGGGACTCTCTGGGTTTGGCGCCGCACGACGACCTAGATCACATATTGCACAGCATTCTTCTCACGATATAAAAAGCTGCCAGTGCTCGGGCGAAGCGCTAGGCCGTAAAGCAGCCCTCGTGCGCTCTTTTGCACTTTAAAAACACGCTTTCAAGCCTAGATTGGCGCGCGTCTCGTCACGACGATATATTCAGTCGTACAACCGGTACCCTCTCAAGAGAGCTCTTGTCACTCACTTCTATATTTTTTGAAGACCTGGCACTGCAATTTCATTTTAACAGCTCTCGTACGGGGAAAGTGCGGAAGCCTTGTGCCTCGTGGTATTACGACACTCTACAGCTTTCCCTCCTCCTCCTCCCTCTTGTCTCCCTTTTGCTTCTCGCTGGCTCTCTTGCCGGCCAACATGTTTTCGAGAATGCGTCGCGTGCGCTCTACTAGAATCACCTCAAATGCCTTCGCTGCGACGAAGGTCACTCTCAAAGCAATCCAAGCATCTACGGACGCCTTTCCGCCTCTCAAATCCGTTGTATCCGCTGTTCTAGTGGTCTTGGAGTTAAGTCAGGTGAGTTTCGACTCCAGCACGTTTCTCAAAGTTGCTTGCTCACGGACAATGGTATTGACCATTCAGCAAGTGAAGTCGAATAAGAAGGAATGCGACCACATCGCAAAGCGCTCCACACAGCTTGTGCAGGATATTTTGAGACAAACAAAGGATTTCGATGTCGCACTACCAGCTGAGGTGGAGGAGAGTGTTGTTCAGATCGAAGAGTATGTGTCTGCTTTGTCCACTTACAGGTTTGAATATTGATCTGGCTTGCAGGCTATTTGAAGAGATTGAAAAATTCTTCAAAGAGCTCAAAAAAGAGAACTTTTTGGAACGAATTGCTCGCCAAGATCGTAACAAAAGCCAAGTCGAGGAGTATGGAAGACTACTGGACGAGGCAATGTTGCATTTCAGCGTACGCGTCTCCCTTAGTGTCAACCTTCCAAGTGCGCTGACATCAATATCAAGTTCAATATGGAATTAAGCCTCCATCGTTTACATCGGGAATCCGCTACCGCTGTGCTGGCCGTCTCGCAGATGAGCGAATCTGAGCGCTTGGTGCGTCAAACCTGAGATGTGCTTTACTGAGTGCTGATTGACGAGCTACTTTTGGCAGCAGCTCCTCACACAGATACGCGGTAAAGTGCTGTTCGTTCAGGTGGCCTGGTATCTGACTATCATCTAGGGGACGTCCATATGGGGAAGCATGCAATCATGTTGGCTGGCGCTTTTTTTTTTTAGATCCCGCAAGCATACCACCCCTGACCGTGTAAGCTGATTGATGCCCGCTAAAGTGTTGACGGCATCGGCTGTGTTTGAGACTTGAGAAGGACAGCGCATTATTACCTTTCATATCATACTTCCTCGCTATATATACAATGTAACAATATCTCATTGATTTTTCCTCGCCGAACACAGTCAGAACTCTTACTTGATCCAATTCTCGTCGCCGGAGACCTCTCGACAACCGCGGCGACAGCGTAGAAAAGGTGGACTTGAATGGGGCTAAGTATAGCACCCAAATAGGAGACGCCGCTCGCCTGTTAGCGAAAACGTCTTCTCCGAGTCCAACTTTTCTCCGTCCTTGTCCTCCCGTTATACTGTAATCGACGAAGCTAACAACAGGCAGTTATTTCTATCAAGTATATATCTGTTCCGGATGTTAGCAATCTTATGGCGTAGCTGGGAGATCCACAACGCCTGTGCCACTGGAGATGTAGGAACGAAGCCTTTGCGCCGTGCTGTGAGATCGTGCAATAACACATGCCTTATTCCTCTGGCTTGGCTGTTGACATAGGTGGATGAGGCTAACACCAGCTGGAAGACCAGCGAGGCGCGCGCCACTCCTGTTGTAAGTTTGGCTGCTGACTCTACATTTCAGAGCCAGGCTCGTGCGGCTGCTGTGAGGCTGAACAATACAATCATTCCATATTTCTCTTCTCTGACTGTCAACTCAGATCGACGATAACACCTCGTGGACGGACTATTGGGAACAATGAGGTGAAGATACCTGCGTTCTGTCCGCATTTTAGATTCACAGGAAGGAAGGCCCGTGCGGGACCGGGTCTCTACATCTCAGGAAGGATTCTGGCCCCAACTTGTAATAAGTAGGTGGATTCAGGCAACGACAGCTGGACCATTCACAGCGCCAAGCGTGCTGCTCCTATGCCCGCTGTAAGTTTCTCTATCCTGAATTTTGCGTACTGAGCTCTCTAGGCATGATCAAAATCCGTTATCCGACAGTAACTGCTACTCGTGGGCTAAATTATTGTCTGGTCAAATTACTCTCTTCTGTTTAGCTACATCCATCGGGAATGATCCTAAGCGTTGAATCGAAACCTTGGATACTAGTGAGGGTGGTATTTCAAAAGAATCGGAGGTTCGAGTACCATGAACAAGCTCTTGTGCGCGGTCCTTCCGAGCTACCGAATTTTGTTTGTATTTCTCGATGATTTCGGCTTTGAACCGTGTGAAAACAAACATGTGATCGGTCCGTGGTCCTCCTCCCTGGGAGCTTCCGCAGAGCTGTAATAAGCTCCCTCCCTTGGTTCGCTCACCGCGAGATCGATGATATCAATTCCAGAATTTTGGCCCAAGTAGAGTAAAAAAGATAGATTAGGCCCTTCCAAAACAGGCGGACGTGGGGAGTCGAACCCCGAGAGCCGCAATGTAACGAGTTATTTCCTAATAGGCTTCACAGCTGTGCACCGTGCACGACGTCCGCTTTCTTCCCTAGTTTTGCTCACTGGGAAGACAGATGGCATGTTATTGGGCGCCGGTTCGTCGTTCGTCGTTCAAACCGTGAGAAATTCGAATTCGTTCGGCAAATAATATTCTGGATTCAGATAGGCCGCAGCGTCATGGGCAAGTGTGCACGGGCTTCCCTCGAGTTCCTTCTCCTCTTCCTACTCCTCATCCTCACTATATTCTTTGGTTCCCAAAAAAAAAAATGATGGAACTGGCAGAGTGGACACAGGGAGTCGAACCCTATCTGCTGCTGCAATGGCAGATGGTGAGACACAATAAGCTGCAGCTGTACACCGTGTACCGTGTCCGCTTATCTGTGTGGATTCCGCCTAAATCATGTGAGAAGGATATATCGATGCGGTATATTGCGGCGGACATCAAGTTGACGGCAGATATCGATGTTGAAACTTGACTCGTGCTTTACTTACAGTCCAGTGTGGTATTACCGGTGTAGCATGCAGAACATCGGCTGCGGTGCAATTTCTTTCGCTCGTTACGCAACGACGTGTTGTTTGGACTGAGATGGAAAAAGGGAAAGAAGAAAATCAAGTGCGGATGCGGGGAGTCGAACCCTGTTAGCTGCTGAAACACATTGACATTATATGAAATGCAGCGGTGCGCCGTGCACCACATCCGCTTTTCCCCTTGTTTGCTATAAGCCTGAACTGTGAAGCGTTTGGTCGGGGAATCAGTATTGGACAAAGCGATCTGCGACGGGTCGTGTCAAGCCGTAATTGATGGACCACACACTGTATTGGCGTGTTGAAACAACATTGAACAACACGATGGAGTCTGTGTCGACCAACACGCGCGACCGGCCAATCAAGTCGGTACGACTGCCATTCCTTTGGGAAATTAAGTATTTCTGACCCCCGCAGCCAGGTTCCGCAGCCCGCCACCCACCGTCTGTCTGACGCAGAGTTCTTTGCCACAGACGAGTTTGGCGCGTCAAAGCCAAATGTCCGCATCCTCAGAGACCACTTCTTCCGCGAGGGGCGCCTCACCGAGGACCATGCCATATATATCCTCGAGCACGCAACAAAGCTGCTCACCTCAGAGCCCAACATGGTTCAGGTACAGGGCCCGGTCACGATCTGCGGTGATATCCACGGCCAATATGTGCGTTGCCCCCCTCCAACCACCCCATACTCACACCGCACAGTACGACCTCATGAAACTCTTCGACGTCGGCGGCCCCCTCACCGACAACGCCTACCTCTTCCTCGGCGACTACGTCGACCGCGGCTGCTTCGGCATCGAGTGTCTCTTGTACCTCTACACCCTCAAGCTCTGGTTCCCCCACAAATTCACCCTCCTCCGCGGCAACCACGAGTGCCAGCACCTCACCGAGTACTTCACCTTCAAGCGCGAGTGCCTCCACAAGTACTCCCAGCGCGTCTACGACGCGTGCCTCGCCTCCTTCCGCGCCCTCCCCGTCGCCGCCCTCGTCGACGGCCGCTTCTTCTGCGTCCATGGCGGCCTCTCCCCCGAGCTCGTCATGCTGTCCGACATCGACAACCTCGACCGCTTCGCCGAGCCGGGCAGCCGCGGCCTGCTGTGCGACCTGCTGTGGAGCGACCCCATCGCGGGCTTCGGCCACGAGGACGAGCGCGCGGGCGCGCCCGGCGCGCCGGGCAGCGCGAGCGCGATCCCCCAGGGCGCGACGTTCCTGCACAACCAGACGCGCGGGTGCAGCTTCTTCTTCACCTACGCCGCCGCGTGCCAGTTCCTCGAGCGGAACGGCCTCCTCGGCATCATCCGCGGGCACGAGGCGCAGGATGCGGGGTGAGTGATTTGTATGCTGTTTGATTTTTTATTTATTGAGACGGCGCCAGGTATACGATGCATCGCAAGACGCCGACGAAAAAGTTTCCGTCTGTGATTACGATCTTTTCCGTGCGTGGCTCGCGTCTTCTCCCCCTCCCCTTCGCCCCACCCCGCTCACACTCACACCGCCACAGGCGCCCAATTACCTCGACGTCTACCACAACCGCGGCGCCATCCTCAAGTACGCCAACAAAAACATCACCATCCGCCAGTACAACGCGTCCCCGCACCCCTACTGGCTCCCCAACTTCCAGAACGCGTTCACGTGGAGCCTGCCGTTCGTCGGCGCGAAGAGTGCGTTTCTCCCCGCTCCCAGTGGCGCATGCTGACTGACTGACGCGCGTAGTAACGGAGATGCTCCTCGCGGTGCTGTCCGTGTGCTCCGAGGAGGAGCTCGAGTCGGACTCGGACGGGTCGACGGACGGGGGCGGGGAGGAGGAGCTGGAGCTGGAGCTCGGCGGGGTGAGTGTGAGCGGGGACCTCGGCGGGGAGGGGGAGGGGGAGGGGATGGACACCGACACCGACGCGGACGCGGACACGGTGGTGCGGCGGCGGCGGCGGAAGGCGAAGGGGCGGACCGACGCGGACGGGGACGCGGAGATGCGGGACCGCACGGCGCGGACGCTGGGTGCGTTTCCCCCCTTCTCTCCTCCTTGGGTCGGACTGCACTGACAGATGCATGCTGCTGGACACAGGACTGAGCACGCCGGAAGAGGTCGCGCGGCGGCGGCAGGAGATCAAGAGCAAGATCATCGCGGTCGGGCGCATGCAGCGCGTGTTCCAGCTCTTGCGGTGCGCTGTCCTTGCTTGGGTGTGCTCGATAAAAGACTCATACTCACGCACGCGGTGTTGCAGGGAGGAGGCGGAGTCGGCGTCGGAGCTGGCGGACGCGGAGGCGGGCGCGGCGGCGGGCGTGTCGGGCGCGCTGGGCGTGCAGCGGCAGGTGCGCGGGAGCATACACAATTTCGAGGACGCGTGCGTGCCTCTCCCCTTTCCCCTCCTCCCCCACTAACCCCCCCCCCCCCCCTCCCAGCCGGCGCTCCGACCTCCTCAACGAGCGCCTCCCCGACCTTCCCCCGCTCCTCCCCAGCACCTCCTCCCCCTCTTCCCCGTCCTCGCCCGCGGGGACGCCCGCGCCGTCGCCGCTCGTGCCCTCGATGCGCATCCCCGGGCGCGGCGACGACCTGAACATGGAGTTCCTCATCAAGAAGACGCTGCGCGACGACGCCGCGGGCGGGGGCGACGGCGCGGTCGAGCGGCTCGCGGAGCGCATTGCGTTCCGGAGCGGGGGGGCGGGCGCGGGGCGGCGCCCGGCGGGGTTGAAGAGGCATGAGACGGTGTGATGTGATGTGATGTAGGTGGGGTGGGGGGGAGGGTGGAGGGTGGGGTGCCAGTTGTGGAGGGTGGACGGACGAACAGGACGCGTGGAGAGAAGGAAAAGGAAAGGGACGCGTGGGGGCGGACCTGCGGATGCACTACTACCAATACTGACTGAATTTTGGGCGCTGATACACGCCGGACTCTCCCCACCTCGCTGCCGCTGTGATATAGTGTATATAAACGCGTTTTATGGGCTGCTCGATTCTTTTTCTTGCCGTATTTCTTTTACTGTGGATTACGTGACTTTATTGGGTTTCTGGCTTTCACCATCGCAAATCATATTGTATTGTATTTCGAGCCACGAGACGCGTCAGACAGCATGGCCGACGTCGATATGACTGTGCGCGCGCCTGTCTACGCACCGGGGACGCAACAAACGACTGACGCGCGGCTTTTCTTTGCAGACACAGGCGGACAGCGCCAACGCGAACGACTGGGTGCGCGTGACGAGCGACGACGGGTACTCGTTCGTCGTAAGGCGGAAGGTGGCGAACGCGAGCGAGACGATGCGGGATATGCTCGACACTGCCGGTGCGCCACTGCGTCTTTCGTCATGCCACTCGCGGGCGGCGGCACTCACGGGCACTGGGGCGGGACAGGGAACTACGCGGAGGCGATTGCGCGGACGTGTCCCGTGCAGCAGCGGTGCGTCCCTCCTCCTTCGTCATCGCGCCGCGCGTTATTTATTGACTGCTGGACCTGCACAGCGGCCTGATCGTCGAGAAGCTGCTCGAGTACATGAGCTTCAAGGCGCACTACGAGCGCGCGGGCCCGAAGGACGAGGTCCCCGTGCAGGAGTTCATGGACCGCATCCCGCCCGAGATCGTGTTGGAGCTGTGCGTCGCCTTTGTCTCCCCCACCTCTTTCGTTCTTTCTTTCTGTGCTACCCAAGTGCGCGCAAAAAACTCACGCACGTATCCCTTTCCTTTCCTTTCGCAGGCTATTGGCCGCAGACTATCAGAACAGTGCGTGTCTTTGCCCGTTACTCTGCGACGGCACGGGTTGCTGACCGGCTTGCAGTGTAAACCGTAGATTTGTGATCCCGCGGGGTTTTGCGCCCCTATTTTGTATATATGATGCACGCACGCAAACTAACGAATTTTCTTGATTTCCGAGACGGTCTGGGCTTGGAGGTGAACTCGTTGAATGGCGGGATGATTTGGGCTTCCTCGCCGCTGGCCAGCCAGCCGGATCAAGTCATGATTTAATCGAGTCGAAATGGACGGTAACCACCTCGAGCGGCAAACGCCCTGGTGTCAGTGCCCGAAAGTTGGGCTCCCAGTCTTCGCGTCTGCAATTCGATGTCTTGACGCGAAAACAGAAAACGCAGAGGGACATTTGCAACTTTTTCACCGCTGCGGTTCCTCTCGTGCTCGAACTGGCCCATAAGCTCGCGTCTTGGCATGAGTTCTGTGCTAAGGTCAAAGTTGGTTGGAATGGGTGTAGGTTTAGGCGGGGTCAAGATCAAATTTCAATATCAGCCTCTCAGCAGCCTGTGTCGGTTCGGGAGTCGGCCCGACTCGTCCATAAAAGCTCCCGTATTCCCCCACCGACCCCGACTCCATACCCCCTCCCAAGATGGTTTTGTACACCCATGCAGACATGATCTCTGACGACTACACCGAGGCGTGGCTCACCGGGCCCGACTCGACCAAGTTCTACACGCGAACCTACCACGCCGCACCGGGCACCTCCAACTTGGCCAAGGCCGTCGTCGTCTTCATCCACGGGTTCCAGGAGCACATCGGGCGCTACACCGACGCGCACCCCGAGTACGCCAAGCGGGGGATCAACGTCTTCGCGTTCGACCAGCGTGGTTTCGGGCGCACCGCGCTCGATGCGGCGCATAAGAGCGCCGACAGCGTGTACGGGCGGACCCACGGCGAGAAGCAGATGGGTGACGTGCAATGGGCGCTGGGACATGTGGCGGAGACGTTCCCTGGGTTGCCCTTATTCCTGAGCGGGCACTCGATGGGCGGGGGCGAGTCGCTGAACTTCCCGATCCGGCGCACCGACCCGGAGCCGAAGCTGCGCGGGGTCGTCGCGTGTAGTCCGATTGTTCTGCGGACGCCTCCGGCGGTGCCTGTGTCGCACTGGAAGGACGGCGACGAGGACAGTATTAACGAGACCGTCCCGGTCAGGGTGGATGGCAGCGTAGGTTTCCTCGATCCTGTTTGTTCTTCTGGGTCTGACGCAACGATTTTGCGCAGTCCCTGACGCGCGACCCGCGGTTCAACAAGATGTGCACCACGGACCCGCTATCCATGCGCCGGGCGTCAACTCGCCACAGGTCCGACATCATCCGTTGGGTGCAGTGTATTTTCTGGTGTTGTGGGCTTGTTCTGACTTTAGTGCGTATAATTTAGGGAGAGGAGTTGCTTGAGGAGAATTACAAGAAGTGGCCGAAAACGCTGCCTGTGCGTGCCGCCCCGCTGCTGCTGACCATCCGTTCATCTCGCGTGCGTGCAGCTCTTGATTGTCCACGGCAGCGGAGACGTGGTGAGACTTCTCCGATTCATCTCGACGTTTTCGGTCCTGAAAGCTAAAAATCGACATGCAGTTGACATCGCACGTTGCCGCGCAAGCGCTCTACGATAAACTCGAGTGCGACGACAAGCATATTATTATTTATCCCGTGAGTAGACAAGCATGGCGGTTATCCACGTTTGCTCAATTTTTTGTTGTCGGTAGGATGGATACCACGAGTTGGTGCACGAGCTCGAGTACAGGGAGAAGGTGCTGGACGACATGATTTCGTTTATCGAGCAGCGTATCCCCGTCCCCGAGTAGTCATTTCCAAACCTAAACGATGTATAAGTCAACGAATGTGGTTTTCAAGTTAGGCAGTTGTAAGATGCTCATGCAGACGAGATACAAGTTCCATCCCAGCCGAATGCGTTGTTCGACTCCGTTAGACTTGATCCTGCAGGCGAGAAAATATGAGAGCATCCATTCCTCGGTGAACAAATTAAAGGAGCCAAGCCAGTATATGCCCGGTGCACCGTTGCATTCCAACTTGGGTTTCAGCAACTCAGGCTAACGGGACTCGACTCCCCGCGTCCGCACTGGTTGTCGGAGCGACTTTTTTTATATTTAACTCCAAAATAATACACGTACGCGTCTCACGAAAGGAGCTGCGATGTTCTGTATGTTATACCACACTGTACTGTAAAGCATGATTTCAACATCTATGGTCAAGAGCGTTCCTCAGGAGTCTGCTGCGACACGCGGCGTATTCTTCTCCAACCCTTAACTTGCGCCGAAAAGATACCAGTCGGCGGTCACGGTACACAGCTGTACAGTGCTGTGGACGCAGCGTATTACATCTCGACTCCCTGTGTCCGTGTCCTCTGGCCAGTATCGTTTTTGTACCTCACGGATCTGAATCCAAAGATGATCGAGAGGAAAGTGATCATGAGGAGAACGGCGTTCCCAACTGAATTCTGAATTTGCGAATGAATTAATATTTCTCACGGTTCGAACGGTTGAACAAGAACTTGCGGAATGCATTCTCGAAAGGTTGAATCCAAATTCATCTGTCTTCCCAGTGAGAAAAAGTAGAGAAGAAAGCGGACGTCGTGCACGGGACACAGCTGCCAAGCCTGATAGAGAGGTTCGAATATCTTGTCATATGGAAGTGCAAACGAAGAGAAACAAGTGGGTTATTTTACTGGGATTTATGGATGTTATCCGTGCTTAACATCCATCAGTTGCTGACTTGCGCGAGCGTCCACCCGTGGGCGGTAGTAAAGACCGCCTCGCTGAGTGCCCCCGGGGCGCCTGCACTGACAAAGCCCACTCGGATGAACGCCGGCTCGCTTGGCCCGTTGTTCGCAAGGGCGTACAAGACGCTGTTACCCGGCTGCACCGCGAAGCGGTTTGTGTCAATGCACGTCGTGCAGGTTGGTCCACCAATCCACGCGCCACCCGGGTTGATGTACTCGCTGAGGATATTGTCGGGGGAGACAAAGTAGACGTGGGTCTGGTGGCGCATGAGTGAGCTGACCACGTACAACAGGGCGAAAGGAAAGGCCCACGCCAGTAAAGTCGACGCCGTCGGTGATGACCGCAGCGATGAGAGTGCGGGGCTGGACTTGCGCGGCCGGGATGAGCGTCTGGATAGAGAACGCCTTGCCGACCGTGGCCGGGCCGGTGAAGGCAAGCTCGAGGATGCCGCCGCTTACGTCCGCCTGGTAGTAGACCCGTGTGTCCTCGCCGAACGCTGGCGCCTGGATCGCCGCTGCGTTGCCGGCAAAGTTCACCGGAACAATTGTGTTGGCAACCGGCGGCGTGATGGCCAGTGCGCCGAGGGCCATGCCGACTGAGATAAGTGCCTGCGGATCGACGGGAAGTCAGACCACTGGCGAGTGAACGAAGGAGCAGCCTACAGAGACGATTTGAAGAGGGAACATGATGTTTGCTGACATTGGGGCGAACAAAAACGTGGGCTTTATAGTGTGCTTGGTGCGGCAAGACGGCAAGAATTCGAAGACCTGAACCCTGAACCCGACATCTGCCCGGTTCAGGGCGAACAACCACGTCAATGCCAATTATTATGGTACGCGAGCGTAGGCGAGCGCGGAAGCGGTTCACTTACCAATGAACTCTTCTCTCCCAGAGGCCATTTGTCCCACATCTGTCCGGCGCCCGCGCCAAGTCTAGTATTCTCTATCAATACACACCCCGGCCTCCCTACGCACGAACCACCGTTCCGACAAGAGCTGCAGTCGAACCCTTCCTCTCAACCCTTCTTCTCGCACGATCGCGACGCACGTGTGATTTTTCGAAAGATTTCAATGGATCTGTGTGGAATGTACAGAATGTAAAGCTCGATCAAGGAAGAAAGTGATTTCCTAGTTAAGGGTTTACGACAAGATCGTACCTTTGCACAGAACTCAATTCATGCTTGTGCCATCGAGGTAGAGTTCTCGTTCGCATGGTCATCCGGGGTCAGTGCATTGGATCCAATCGCAGTGCGGTGAATTGGGGGAGGACGGTGATGGTTTTTCCCACATCATCTGCGTAGCACCGATGTGAGGTACGCGAGGGAGCTCAACAAAGTTGATTCTCGGGATATGGGAAAGCGGTCGACACAGTCTCCATCCTTGTCTCCATCGCTGTTGTCTGCTGTTGTCTGCTGTTGACAACAGTGTCCATCAATTACGACACGCTCTTTACGCTGCCCTTCGTTCAACGTTGCCCACGACTCCGCCCACCACATAAGCGAAGCAAAGCACGTACCAGCGCTACACGCCGCGCATGTAAGCAGCACCCTGGAATAAAAAGCTATTCGTTCCATGGCACACCCATTGCCCGCCTCGCCTGCCGATGCCTACACCTACGGCGCACCCTTGGCTCCTTCTCCTCGCCCGCGTCCTCATCCCCACCCCGTCCTGCTTAGACTCCACACCCTATGTACCTAATGCTGCCTTTCAACCCCACCACCCGCCCCACGTGCCTCAGCAATCCCATCACCTCTTTCCTTCCTCTTCATCCCATCCCATCCCTTCTCCCTTGCTCAGCGCTTGAATGTCACGCGATGTGCTCAAGCTAATTACAATGCGAGCTCGCGCGCTTGCAGCGTGTTGAGGATTCCAGCGCGCAGAAACGACCAGTCGAGGCGAGGGTCGACAAGTCGACCTGGGCGAGTGCTTGATAGGCTGCTTTATGGAGATCGAAGCTGTCGAGCTGAACTTTAGTTGAGATATTCAATTGTAAAACGGACGTTGTGCACGGGCACTACTGCAATGAATGTGTCAGGTGTTTCTGCAGTTGGTCGGGGTTCGACTCCCTGTGTCCGCATACGCATAATTCTCGTTTCTTTTTGGTACTACTGTATTACTATTACATACCTATTGGTGAAGGAAAAAACCAAGCCGTTTTACTTGTAATAAACCAGGAGAGGAAAGCGGACGTGGTGCGCGGTGCACACAACTGCGATTCATGCGGCAACCAGTTTTAGATCGCAGCAGTTGATGGGGTTCGATTCCCCACGTCCGCATATTGTACCTGGGTATTTTTAAAAAATTTACTGGGGTTTACTTACTACCAAAAAAAATATTTTGGATAGCAGAGCGGACTACCGCACGTCAGCCTCGGACTAGAAGCCTGAGGCCTGCGGCTGTAAACATCCGAACATCTGACTCTTCAAGATCCCAGCTACATGCGATTCGACCGCTGAGGCGACAGCCCTGGTGAAAAGCCTAGTCGATGTTATGCACGATGAAATGCACTGTGGAAGCGGAAGTGGTGTACGGCACATACCTGCGGTTGCAAAATGTAGTCTGTGCTAACTCGGGGTTTGATCCCCTGTGTGCGCATGCGATAGGGCGAGTCAGTTTTTTTGGGGGGCTGGGCTCAGTTGAATTAATGCCTCGGAAAGCCTTGGTTGCAGCCTCCCAGACTTCTGCTTAAACAACGTATTACATATCTATTATCTACTCTAATGTAAGTAGTTCAACTGTAAGCAAAGACAAGAGTGGAAAGTGGACGTGGTACACACCGCACCCCCGCGCTCGGAGCGGATGAACCCAGTGGCAGTTTAGGTTCACTCTCGAGGTTCGACTCTTCGCGTCTGCATTGGCTTCAATGGGCTCCCTTGTCTTTTGGCCTTGGATTAAAGATCCATCCATGTACATACTCTAGAAGCAGAACTAATGAAAACACCTGAGCCTTGGCTTCGGGCATGCCAGACTATTACCCCAACTTGGCCAACCGCAAATTCGGCAGGGTTCGAAATCCATGAACTCTACGGTGAGCGAAATCAAATCGCAAAGCGGACGTGGTGTGTGGCGCACCGCTGCATTTTGTACTCGTAGATTTCATCTTTAGCTTTAAGCAGCTAACGGGGTTCGACTCCCCGCGTCCGCACTGGGCATTCCTTGTGTTCATTTTCATTTTTTGCATCTCAATCCAAAGGGAGTCACCCCGTTTAACAACTTAAGGAACTTTATCGGACATGGCAATTATCCTACATATACTTAGAACACTGCAAAGCATGATTCAAGTTTCAACATATGTCTGCTGTTAGCTTATGCTTATGTCCGCTGCGGTCCCGCGATATATCGTCACAGCCTTTATTTGGGCGCACACAGATAAGTGGACATGGTACACGGTGTACTGCTGCACCGGCTTAGTGCGTCCCACCATCTACCATTGCAGCAGCGAATAGGGTTCGCGATAGTTTGTTTTTGCCTGAACCCGAAGAATATATCGGGGAGAGAGTTCACGCGGAATAGGGAGGAGAAGGAGCTCAAGGGAAGCCGGTGCATACTCGCCCATGACGCTGCTGCCTATCTGAATCCTGAATATTATTTGCCCAACGAATTCGGATTTCTCACGGTTTGAACGACGAACCGGCGACCAAGAACATGCCATCTGTCATCCCAGTGAGAAAAAGTAGGGAAGAAAGCGGACGTCGTGCACGGTGCACAGCTGTGAAGCCTGTATATCCAGTCGCTTAGATTGCGGCCCTCGGGGTTCGACTCCCCACGTCCGCATAAGAGCTTCTCCTTCCTTTTTACTCCACTAGGGTCAAAATTCTGGCAATGATATCATCGATCTTCACGGTGAGCGAACCGAGGGAGGGAGCTCATTGCAGCTTTACGGAAGCTCCCAGGGAGGAGGACCAGCCTTGATCGGACCGATCACATGTTTGTTTTCACACGGTTTAAAGTCGAAATCATTGAGAAGTGCAAATAAAATTCAGTAGCCCGGACGGATTGCGCACAAGAGTTTGGTCATGGTACTCGAATCTCAGAGTTTTTTTAAAATACTAATCTCACTAGCACTTCAAGGCTTCAATTCAACGCTAAGGATCATTCACTATGGATGTAACTAAACAGAAGAGAGTATTTAGACCAGACGAAAATTTAGCCCACGAGCAGCAGTCAGATAACGGATTTTGATCATGCCTAGAGATTTTGATTCATCAGCTCAGTACGCAAAATTCAGAATAGAGAAACTTACAACAGGCGTAGGAGCAGCACGCTTGGCGTCGTGGATGATCCACTTGTCGTTACCCGAATCCACCTATATTACAAGTCAGGGCCAGAATTCTTCCTCAAGATGTAGAGACCCACCAGCTCGGCACTCGGTTCCGCACGGGCCTTCCTTCCTGTGAGTCTAAAATGCGGACAGAACGCAGTATGCTCACCTCATTGTTCCCAATAGTCCACGAGATGTTGTTATCGTCGATCTGGGTTGATAGTCAGAGAAGATCACTACGAGGTGGTTGTATCAGCCTCACAGGAGCTGCCCGAGCCTGACTCTGAGTGAGCGAAAATGACATGTAGAATCGGCGGCAAAACTTACAACAGGAGTGGCGCGCGCCTCGTTGATCTTCCAGCTATTCCAGGAGTGAGTATTGTGTGGAACATTGGATACAAGACTCGCCTGGTGTTGGCCTCGTCCACCTGGATTAACAGTAAAGTCAGAGAATATCAGGTGTCTCATTGTGCGATCTCACAGCGGGTGCACGTGCCTGGCAGTGTATGAGCAAAGGTGGTATGTAGAGTCGGCAGGGATGCTCACCTCATTGTTGCCGATAGTCCAAGAGGTGTTGTTATCGTCGATCTGAGTTGACAGTCAGAGAAGAGCAATACGGCGTGATTATATTGTTCAGCCTCACAGGAGCTGCCCGAGCCTGGCTTTGAGTGAGCAAAAATGAAATGTGGAGTTGGCGGCAAAACTTACGACAGGAGTGGCGCGCGCCTCGTTGATCTTCCAGCTGGTGTTGGCCTCATCCACCTAGGTTAACAGTCAAGTCAGAGGAATAAGGCGTGGTGTTATTGTATGATCTCACAGCACGACGCAGGGGCTTCATTCTTGTCAGTATAAAGTGTGCATAAATAACAGGCATGCTCACATCCTTGCCAATGGTCCAGCTGCTGTTGGCCTCGTCGAGCTGTGGTGAGAGTAGGGTCAGAGGATTGAAGCGAGGTGGTGTTGTGCCGTCTCACTTCGGGTGCACGGGCCTGGCTGGGAGTGAACAAAAGTGACATTCGGAGCCGACGTTACAACTTACCACAGGAGTGGCGCGCGCTTCGTTGATTTTCCAGCTATGCCGGAGGTCGGTATTGCGCAGAACCTTCAGTACAAGACTTACCTGGTATTGGATTGGTCTACATCTCCGGTGGCACGGGCGTTGTGGATCTCCCAGCTACGCCAGAAGTTGGTAAACATCCGGAACAGATAATAGAAATAACTGCCTGTTGTTAGCTTCGTCGATTGCGTCGGGAGTTTGCACAGCACGACGGGCCTTTGCCAGTGTCAGTTTAAAATGCAAACAGAACGGGGGCATGCTTACGTTGCCAATAGTCCACTTGCTGTTGTCTTCGTCAACCTAGGTCGAGAGTTAAGTAAGAGAAATAAGGCGTGGTGGAACTATGCTGTCTCACGGCACGGGCCTAATTGAAAATGAGTAAAAGTCATATGTAGGGTCGGCGGCGAAACTTACGACAGGAGTGGCGCGCGCCTCGTTGATCTTCCAGCTGGTGTTGGCCTCATCCACCTAAGTTAACAGTCAAGTCAGATAAAATACGGTGTGGTTTATTGTGCGATCTCACAGCACGGCGCAAGGGCTTCGTTCTTGTCAGTATAAAGTGTGCATAAATAACAGGCATGCTCACATCCTTGCCAATGGTCCAGCTGCTGTTGGCCTCGTCGAGCTGGGTTGACAGTTAGATAAGGGTAATACGGCGTGGTGGTATTTTTCCATCTCACAGCGGGTGCCCGAGCCTGGTTGTGGATGAGCAACAGTGATATGTAGAGTCGTCGGTGAAACTTACAACAGGAGTGGTGCGCGCTTCTTCGATCTTCCAGCTATCCCGAGTGAGTATTGCGTGGAACTTAAACCACAATAATTACCTGGTGTTGGATTCGTCTACGTCCCTGGCCTAAAAAACTCACGATTAGAATTCATACATCCCGTACACCAACTCTGGACTCACGACTGGGCCGGCGGCCACGACGGCGACGAGTGCGAATGCAAGAAGAGCGGAGAACTTGATGTTGAACATTATGAATGAGCGATGAGAAGTTAGAATCGGATGAGAAGACTCTGGAGTATTTGCCGGAACCTTGTGTTCTTTTATAGGTTGGAGGTTAGCCAATCCACTGGGAATAAAAGGTACCTCGGAATGTGTCAATGGAAAGCTTTGATTGAGATGCACGCGACGAGCCCTGGCGGAGTCCTTTCGAATCAGGTAGGCAGACCCTCTTTCCCACAGTTTGAACTTGAATGTCCAAAAGGGGGGTGATAGATCGATTTTTTGACTCGGGTAACGTACATATCGCAGATACGTCGAATGGTCGATAGTCGATTGTTCCTCTTGTCCCGATCCTGGTCAACTCCGGAGGGACCTCAATTCAATTCTCGCGGGTCACGCGGTGCCGGGTGGGATAGCGCCAAGTTGAGATGTGAATGAACAAACGGCAAGACTCGGGCCGTGATAAGGGTGGATGGTACGAGGCTGCGAATAACAGGTCAGTAAGAGAGTGACTAGATGGCGCAGATACCCTGAGCACGTCTCGCACTGTGTATCACTTCACTCTGAATCCGCTGGGCAGCCTGGGCCGCCGGGCTCATATGCATTGACAAGATATAATAATAAAGGCCTGGATGGCGAAAACCAATTGGGTCCGAACCAAGTCCGAATCTTCAACGTGTTGCTGATATCAAACGGACGCCGGGCCCTCTCTTGCTCGCTCGCTATAATCGACCTTGCCGCTGCCAAATGTTGACAGCACTGTCGAAATGGACGCCTGGCGCTATAATCGGCGGAGTCCTTGCCGCTGCCCAATGTTGACGGCACTGTCGAAATGGACACCTGGCGCTACAACCTACTACGGCAATCCAATCTTTTCTCTAAATCTTGACACGCGAGGGCCCGCGTACTCATTCCATAAGGAACGATCAAAGACGCCATTCCTCACAAGTTTAAACCAATGGTCAAACAGTGGAAACAAGCATTCCCGGCATTAAATCGTTTCCCTACCTCGACCATGTCAAAAGAGCAAGAATACTTATCATTCACTTATGAGCGATCCGGCGGAGCCTGAACAAGAATCTTGCGATTCTCTACCTCCGAAATCTACCTGGATCCAAGATAAGATATCGCGGACTGTTCCGGTTGGACTTTTCACCGCCGAAAACTGCGGCATGGTGATCTTCCTTCTTTTCGTTTGCGCGGGAACTATACCGTCTCACAATGTGTTCGATCCCTCGTCGGCTGTCTTATCCATGCTTGAGGTAAAATCTTGAACAGAATCCAACCCGTTTCACAGATGGGGAACAAGACAAGAAGGCGTGCTGTGTAAGTGAAATGGCTAATCATTGCAGCGGCTTGGGCCCCTCCCCAAATCCGCACACAGGGTTTGTTTTTCGGCGTCGACTTGAACGTGCAACCCCCTCTCGAGGGGAGATCCGGTGCCTCAGCCTTGGAATGTTATGGGATGTACTTCGGTAAGTTTTCAAGCAAGAGACACGCCTCATTCAATCTAGATCAGTAACTATCCTTCGAAGATTTGTGAGAAGCATCCCCCGTTTCAACATTGACCACCTACCGTCGATCAATTCCCTCAGCTGTTGTTCACGATCCTCTCAACCATCATCTCAAGACTCATCAGCCTCTTCTGAGCGTTGGTGGCTACCTCTTGACGCGTGACGACGCGGTCGAGCCTCCCCCACGCATCGTCGGAGGCATACGCCTCAATGCCGGGACCGTTCACCGCTGCGTCCCACCAGTCCGGTAACACCTTCGCGCGCTCAACGCGATCCATCCAATCCTTGAAGTCTATCCCCTTCAGCGCAGGAGCGACGCGGTGTGCATTGCCGTGGGCGCCGAGGCGCAGCAGGCGGTACGCATTCACCAAATCCTTGTACACGGGCTCAGGGTTCGCGGCGCTGTAGCCGAACATGGGGTCGAAAAAAAACATCTTGGCAGACATGGGCTCGGACGCTCCGCTGAAGATGTTGAACATTTGGCCGTAGGGAGAACCGAGTTGAGAGGGAGAGGGACGGGGGTTGGTATTGGGCCGTTTGCACTCTGGTTTGTGTGTCGCCCAGTCCTTTTAGGCCCATCATGAGACAACAGCGTTTTGCCGCAAAACCATCTCACCTTCTGCTGACACTCGGCACTGCAGTAAAAGCGTTGTTTGCACCGTCCGCATTGGCTTTTTCCTGAGAAGCATGATGATTGGTGGCCATCGAAATGGATCAACGGACATACCTTCTTCGACACATTGTGCTTCATTACATTGAACCATAGTAGAAAAAAATTGAGATCTGCGAAGTGGCACTGCGTTGAAGACAAAGGGGAGTGGCGTGGGAGATAGTCTTGTGTTTACTGATTGGAGTGCACCCTTATTATGTAATCTTATGTCAGCTTTCTCCGATTCTTTTCCCTCATCACAGAGGCTTTCAAATTCTATGAAGTTTTGAGGCAAATGTAATTTATCACCACTTCTCTAACCCTTTGTCTCCTCAGAAATTTTACAAACAGCGTAGAACCTGTTCTGTTGAACATCAGCCATTGCCTGCGCCGATCATGTGACTGCCGAAGCAAAATCTAAACTGAAGCACAAACCTTGAAAGATTATTCTGAGAAAATTAAAGGTAGGTAGAAGTTCTATCAGGAAGAGACTTTCAGTGGTTCCTGCCTCAAAACCGCATTGTTTACTGAAAGAAAACAGGTTGTAGGGCCAGGAATCGAACCCGCGTCACGCATTGATTATATAATAAGGCAGCACTATGATCCGGACCCCACGGTAAGGAACAGACTTTATACAGCGAGGTACGAGCTTGGTTCATATAGAGTGTCTGTCTACGAGAGACTATGTGGGAGACTTGTGATGTTGGAATCTGTGATGCGGGTCTTTGAGGCTTCGCCGTGCTGGAGGTGAAGTGTGCACGGACATCGAGTCTGATGCAGCTACGAGGGCAGGAGACGCTATGGAGCGCTCCTGCTGTTGTGTTGTCCCTGGTCGTGAAGCCAGAGACAAATCCCTGTAATGGGGGGGCCATGGAGCAGTTATACGGGTGCTCAGCCACACAGGGGGTCTAACACATTGAGGTGGTTCACCTTGGTGGATCTCGGGCTCCATGACATAAAGGTTTGCAGCAAAGTAAGATAAGATTAGGTAAGTAATGATCGCTGATCATCTACCTATTATGAACTAACTATGTATATGTATGTATTAAGTATTCATTGTAAGTCGCAGTGGTCCTCAGCCGTGTCCATAGTCCGTACACTGTCACAGAGCCCCCCATGTGGTTAGCATCCACTGCACGTCTCACTAATTCTATGTCACTCTTGATCTCTTTACACTCCTTTTGGAGGTGAGAACCTAGCCACATAGTCTTAACATTCCGCAGCGTCAGCTACTGCATAGCGGGCCCCATGCCAAGGTCGTTGTTGTCGTTAGTCCAGCGCCAGGGGGGACCGTCCATCTCGTTGTAGTCCTGTGCTTGGGTGGATGAGGATGGGCCTTCATACTGCCCGATCAAATGCAGGACACCACTTGATGCAGCTACTGCAAGCGCACTCAAGGGAGGATCTTGGGTCTCTACGTCCTTCATCTCATCCGATGCTGGCAACTCCTGGGTTACCAACCCAGTGCTGGACATCCCCACCTCCATCGCAGCAGCCACCCTGGCCTCTGACTCGGTGTGTATGGCCGCAAGTTCCCGCTGCAGGTGTCCAGCCCTGTTCCCGTTGCACCCTCTGAGCCAGAGGATCCCCTGGGTTTACTGGGGTGCGGTAGGTCCAGCCATCATGAGCTGGAGGGTCACGATGGAGCAAGTCTGCAAAGTGGCACGGAATGGTGTCTGGGCTGGGACACATAGCCAGCCAATCAGCGAGAGACGGAGCTTTGGCCCCTTTGTAGTACGGGGAATCCGAGAACCCTCGGTGCGGTTGCATTGACGGTTCTGCTACGGGCATCAGAGGGCTAAGCAGCTCGCGAGTGGCAGGGGACAGTCGTTTTGGAGACGTTCGGCCAAAGATGGTGGCCACGAAACATTTAGATGGGCGGCAAGCGAGGGGGAGGGGTCAGTCAACTGTTGCTCGCGAAATATGATTTTTGATCTTGCGGTCACCAATGTAGCCGGCGATAACTTCTCTCGACTTGTTGTTGCTCAGCATGGGGACCCGAATGACTGTCCAGTGTTCGAGGTCTGATGCCTGAATGACAGCTCCGATTGCACGAATGTCTTTGTACGGATGTTTGAAAGGAGAGGGTGGGTACCAGAAGGATGGGTATATTGGGCTGGGCCCAGAGCAGAGAGCACAATGTCGACCCCCTCCAGTGCTTTGGAAAGAGCGTCATCATCGTCTAACTGGCCTTCGTGTCATACATTCAGGATATGAAGGACTCAGAGGGATCGAGAGGGTACCTTGTATGATTACACAGTTAGGGTTTTGTTTGAACCCATCGGAGAGCTTCTCTGGGGTGCGCACATATCTGCAGTGGGTGATTGGTGTTATATTATATTCAGAATCAGAGAAAAGGTCTTACAGTACAACGGCACTTCCGTCGAAAGTGGCGAGAGCTTCGCGGACAATGAGTGTGCCTATAAGCCCTGTCGATCCAAAAACGAGGAGTCTCATGGCTAACAGCACTTGATTAAGAAGACGTTAGAGAGCTACATGCCCTCTGAAAGTACCTTCGTACTTAGTGACGAACGCGAATTCGAAGCAGACAGCGAACCAAGATTAGATTTCGGAATGTTCCGCTACCGGTTGCAGCATCACGCGTCCTTGGCGCGTCCGCCTCACTCAGACCCCGCATCTCGGCGCATCTTCCGCCCCATTTGCCCGCCACCCACTGAAATTTTAACAAAGGCCTCCTAGACTTGCAGACCTCTGAACACTTTCAGCAGTCTCCAAATCGCGTCTTGGGCTTGCCACCTCTCTACATTCAAGTTTATTCAAGTTCTCCTTCCGGTTTCCGCACGAAATTTACACCTTCGAACGTGTTTGGCCCGGCTACTACCGTCGACCCGGCTTTCTTGAATCTTTCGACTGATGCGCTGTATGAAAAATGAGTCCGGTCTTTATTCCAGACCAAATTGTCTTTTCCCCACCAGCACCTTCAAGTTCAGGCCTCGCTACGCCATGTCGCGACTCAAAATGGTGTTTAAATTGCCGCTCCAGCCTCCAAAGAGAATTCTCAGGCTCGACTACTGTCACGGACCATCTGAAGTCTTGAGCGTGTTACTCTATACATTAACATCCCAATTTTTGCCTCCGATTTTTACCCTTTATCATTGGTCAACACACACAGCAAGTCCGATTTTGTTTATATGTTCCAGCTAATTGCAAAACCCTAGAGCTCTTTCCAAAATTCTTCGCAGGCTCCACTCGACATCGCTTGGCCTCAGCCTGCTGCTGGACTGTAAGAGGCAATTGATTGGCAGGTGGGGCTCAGGAGAAATTTTCGAAAGGGCTCTAGGGTTTTGCAGTTAGTTGTCAAGGGCAAGCCTAGATTCCTCCGTTCCGTTTTCCCTTGGCGTACGAGGTGCTGTGCATACGGTGACCTTATTTAAACCATTCAAAGTAAGGCACTGTCGTGTGGACAATCAATACTAACTGAGCTTGTCGAATTACAGATGATAGCAAAAAAAAACCAGTCTACCCCATTTTTAAATTCCAACGACACGATTCTAGGCAAGCATAATTTGTTGCAGTACGAGTACCCAGTGTATGCTCATTTCCTAGTTCAACCAAAATTCGTAAGAGTAATTCTACTGTGCGATTACCTCCGCGGCAAGCCCAGTCTGCTAATATTTGATTGCTATTCAATTGTAGCTGCTAGCGATAGCTACCGAGTCCCACACTGCCTGTTGATGGGCGTACGTAAGTGCATTTCCTCGGGGGGCTGAGGTAGTTGAATCTATGGGACACAATCCCAAAATCAGCAGGAGAGGGGAGCTGATCAGATCAGTGCTGCCTCTCTCCATCGCTCCACCAAAAAAAAAATTGCTATTCAATTGTCGCGTGAACACGACACCGTAGGCTTTTCGGCCGTCGGCGGATGCGCCGACGACAAATGACTATATCGGGTATTCATCTTGACCGGCTGTTTTAACTCCATATCGTCTGCCCACGGGCTCGAACGGCCTACGCCATCTTCACTTACGGTTTTTTCAATCTACACATGTATGTAACCTCAAATCTATCTTTCAAGTGTCAAATTTGCTGGGCTTATCAGTAAAACCGCTATTTCCTGAGATATTTTGAGGCCCGAGCCTTGGCTTGAAGAAAGTTGATGCGAATTCCGTCAGTCGAAGTCTCATGGTTTAAATACAGAAGAGAAGAACCCACCCCTTATCACTAGACTTGACCACTGTCCGCAATGAACGCCCTCCTAACGCGAGTGCCTGGTACCCTGCGGCTCTCTCAACGTTGAGTGCTTCTAATATTCCTGAATTTTCGCTCAAGAGATGGTGGTATAGGAGACGCCAACCAGTAAGCGGCGCCGCATTGGACCGTACACCTTCTGACTCGCCTAGGTTCGACCGAGGCGACATTTCTTTCATTATCGCGGGTTTGTGCACGAGCCCCCCTAACCCTTTTCGCGGGACTGACTACGACCAGCCGGTGTTCTCGTTTTGTTCATGGTACCAGGAGTTGGTTGGTGGTTTGCCAAAAGCACTCGAACTGATGTATTGAACTTGAATTTAGCGTTTCTGTATTCCGGATTGGCACGTCGTAAAAGCGCGCGTGAGTGAAGTAGTGCTCTCCTCAGGACGCTAGACCAATTGTTTTGGCAGTATCATTGGTATGGGCGGTGACAGGGGCAAATGCGGTTACCATATTTCAATGGTTCTCGTCGAGTTTCAGGCACTGGCCACTGCCTAACTAGCGTCCTAGGTTTTTCTGGGGATATTCACTCGCGTTTTCTTCCACCGCAACAAATGGATACATTGGCAATCTGAGGAATTTCGGTTTACGCAAGGTCTTGGGAGATCCATCGCCCGGATCGCCAGTCAGTTTTCGTATTTCTGGACAAACTTGGAGACTCAATCTTGAATCAGCTCATCCCAGAGCTTTTGTATTCCTTCTTTCAGATGGAATTCGCTTGTGTAACTGCGGGTCTTTTAATGGGAGGGATTGCGGTATGTTTTTGAAACGACTGTACTTGTCGGTTTAACTCCTTCATATAGGAGCGTGGTCGGCTATGGCCATCGATGGTCTTGACTTTTTTCTGGATTACTCTGGGTGAGTAATATCAACATATCTGGGGAAATACCCTAATAAGCAAGTTGCAGTATATTGTCCAGGTGAAGCGGTTCTTCTCTTGCATAAACGGCTAACGCCAAACGCGGTCGCGCAGTTGCTTGCTGGTATGTGTGGCTTGTCGAATAGTTGACATGACTAATTTCGATAGGGCGTGGAACACAAACGGGTGGGCTTTCAAGTACGGAGTTTTGGACTTTGCTGGCGGTGGCCCCGTCGAAATAGGCTCCGGGATCGGGGGCTTGGCACTAGCCTGGGTTTTAGGACACAGAGGGAAAAATGAACTCTTGAATTTCCGGCCGCACAACGTTTCCATCGTAAATCTGGGTACGTCCAATGGCTCCAACAACTTGTCATAAACATGACGGACGATCTTACATAGGAACATTTATCTTGTGGTTCGGGTGGCTTGGATTCAACGGTGGCTCTGCATTCGGTGCTAATCTGCGTGCTATAATGGCCATCTGGAATTCAATGCTGGCTGGGGCGTTTGGTGGAATGACCTGGGTCCTTCTGGATTTCCGGCTCGAAAGGCGCTGGAGCATGGTTGGGTAATCATATAATTTCTACTTGACGGCCGTGCTCTAACTGGGGTCCAGTTTCTGCTCGGGCACGATTGCCGGTCTGGTTGCGGCGACACCTTCGTGCGGATTTATCCCGCCCTGGGCCAGTGTCATCGTCGGGATCCTCTCCGGTGGTTTGTGCAACTTTGCCACGAAAGGTAAGCAGCGCATCTACAAAAGAATGCGTATTCACCGAACCGTTTTTGAAAGTAAAATTCCTCGTCGGCATTGATGACGCTCTTGACCTGTTTGCCGAGCATGCCGTCGGAGGTATCGTCGGGCTATTCTGCAATGGTCTTTTCGCCACGAGGGACGTAATCGCATTGGACGGAGTGAACACGGCCGTGGCCGGAGGATGGTGGGATCTAGTTTCTCTCCACGAACACCTTAAGCATTTCTAACTCGTACCCCGTTTTTAGGTTGGATCGGAACTGGAAGCAGCTGTACATACAGATTGCTTATATCGTCTCGGTCGTCGCCTACACCTTCGCCGTTACTGCAGGCCTGGCCAAAGTCATCGACTTCGTCGGCCTACGACTTCGCATCACCCCGGAAGAAGAGCGGCTGGGCATGGACGAAGTGGAGGTGAGCACCACGACCTTTTACCTTCCCATTATACTTATACTTCGCTAGGTCGGAGAATTCGCGAATGACTACATCGAGATCAGACGCGACTTTATGGATGGGATGCGGCCCTTCGACTCGTCTAGTCCACAGGTCACCCCCACGGTTGCAGGGGATCGCCATGGCCTCCCTGATATAGACGAGGGAAGCAGAACCCAATCCGAAGGAAAGACAACCGAAGAGAAGGTCGAATCTGACGTAGGTCCTGTGGGCGAAGAACGTCGTTCAGACATAAACGTGATATTGAGATGAAAAAAAATGCTTCTCGCACCGATGCATTGATGCTCTTATGAATACTTCCTAACAATCAGTCATGGGTTATATTAGGTTTCCGTAGACGACCTCCATGTACAACTTTATAATTACAGTGTAGAAATGTAGAACGAATTGAGTGGGGGAAGAAACAAGAAAAATGATAATTTATTCGGTACAAACGCGGGCCTTTTATACCCTAAGAACAATGGTACAAAGCTCCTACAAGAAAAGTACGTAGGACAATGTGAATCCAAGAAATCAGTGGTTTCAGACCAGCTGAAACTACACGGTCTCGAGTTTTAACCTCGAGGCTATGCAAGGCTATGCATGTCCATGCAAACCGTTGCCATTCTACACGTATGTGCCAGCACATTGTACGTGGCGGCTTGCTGAATATTCCAACATACAGGTCGTCAGCAATCCCAACCAAAAACATAGTCCTCCTTGGCAGTATCATTGAGAGGCGTCCCCTCAGGCCCACAAATCCCGGAGCCGCCAAAGGTTTCTTTTAGCAGTATATCAACAACGTTTCTAGATGCTAGCGTTTCTGTCTCCATCGTGCTGAAGGCTCAAACGCGATGACGTAGTAGAAGTGCGGCTAGAATACAGGAAGCCGACGGTCGGTTAACAGATTCGGACATTGATGGCACAGACAATATGCACTTGAAGCTTCACATCGGGGAATGAAGTACTTGGCGGAAGGACAGGATACGCGTCCCACTGAGACAATGGTTCAGGGACAATTGAGCACTTATGAATAAATGCCCACCTCCTTCCGAAGGACCCAACCAACCTGGCCGTCGAACATTTTCGATAACCTTTTGTTCGAAATGCGTTTCTTGGAGAAAATCTTGACCACCCATTCTCCTTCTGAGATCAGTCCATGGTACGACAGAGAATTAAACTCGGGCTCTTTCCCGCCGTTTCGTGCTCCTTCGAATGTAGTGAGTAGCATTACGGGAACTTTGGTCGAAGCTGAGAGGGAAAGTGACTGTGGAGGAAGGCTCGGTTGCGTCGTTGCCACAAGGGTAACGTGCAGGTGAACATATGGTTGAGGTGGAATTCGCGAAGAAACCTCGCCCGGAACTTCAATGTTCGTCGAGTGATATGGTGCAGCAAGGATAACTGCACTATAGCTCTCAGAATCGCGATCGCTGTTGACCAGCCAGATCTGAGCCAGTTTGGCGGATAGATTTGACCTGGGGTGTTTGTTTAGCGAAACTGACAGTGGAATTCGAAAATGGCTACCGAGGTATTGAGATACACGTTTGCGTGTGAGCGTTTCAGGAATTGTTCAAAGACCTGGAAATTTCCGCCCTGGACGGCGCTTGATGAAAGGTAAGGTATTGTTTGTTTTTAAACAGGTTGTCAAGATTCACCTGGCTCCGGTGGGGGCTAACGAACATGCGCCCTCCAGAGCATGAATCTCGTCCGCGTTCTGATTCTTAACGTGAGCCAAGAAACGGGAAAATCATGTACGCGTGTACCTGACCGTAATTGACGCGTGTTGAAGCCTCGACCAGCTCCGAAATAAATCTGTCGGATACACCTTCCGATCGTAGATATTCTGACGTGCTCTGGGAGACCAGGTCAGTCCATCCCAGAGTGGACGATAGATGAGTGATATTATCCCATTTCGGGGCGTCAGGGGTATAAAGCGTCAGGAATACGTTGATCATATTATCAACGCACACCTTGGTTTCGGAGTTAGTAACGTAACATGTCTGTCAAGAGAGACTACAAAGACCTGAGTGCGTCGAGGGGAGTGGAAGCCATATCTGAACAAGGCTTTAGCATTGTCCCAACACTTTTGGTGACGGCGGGGATTTCTGTCCATAATAGGCAATAAATGTCGAAAATTTCCGGTCCGGCTTCGCCGGACTGCCAAATATAGTAAATTTCTCAAATGAGCACTTGGAAAAGTGAACACCTGGGGTGACGGGTGACACCCCATGAACAGTTAGTCGGATTATTACAGTACTACTAATAATCATCGTAAGGTCACATTAAGAATAATGCTGGACGTCTCAAAGAAGGGGAAGGGGCCGGCCTTGGAACTGCAAATGAGATTTGGTTATTTATTTGATCAGAAACCCACCCCGACCAAGCTGAGATGAACAAAACCGAGTTGCGCCTTTCCAACTGGGGTGGTGGACGGAATTGTGACGGTAAAATTTTGGTGGGGAGGTTTTGCCACGCCGGTGTGGAATGCAGGCTTGAACTTCCCATTATACAGGATGGTACCTAGAACGTCCTCAGGCGGCTGGCACACCGATTCTGCGGATGCACCGCAGAAGTGTAATGCGATGACGATCCCGACCTCAGTAGAGCCGGTGAGTGTGTCCTATGTACTTGCTGTTCAATCAATGCAAACGAAGGTTTGTCGCACTTTCAACGTACCGGTCGATCTATTTCCACCGTGATTTTGGATCCCCGGTGTACGGTTGTTCCGTTCGCAGGGGCGCCAATGCCGGCGCGTTGAGCGAGAGCTGCTGTGACGACTGCGCTGAGAGAGAGGAATATGATCAATTTCATTCTTCAGGTGTGGGGAATGGGACGATTCTGGTGCTTCTTCTCTCGTTCTTTTATACTCCCCGATAATTACATCACCCATGGCAGTAATAATGAACGAGGCACTCGGGACGCATGGATGCCACATTGCTTGTGACTCTCCCGAGCTCCACGAATATTGCCTCCCGTGCCCGAGATATCGTTCGATGCCCGTTCAGCCTTGTTCAACCCAAAGTTTGGGCATCGAAAGTTCGAAGCTTCAGACACATGCCGAACCCAAGCCGAAACGGCATGGCGTTGGAGCGGACTGAAAATCGGCAACAGAGGCTTGCGGTCCTTCTCATTAGCCCTTAATTACAGGTTATTTACTCCGAGAACGAAACGTTTCGAGGGAAATGTTTTACATCATGCCAATGAATATGTCCGATGAGCCATCTGTCCGACGCTTCAAGAATTTTCCACGTTCAAGGTCATATTGAGGGTCTCCAATAACGGAAACGGGCCAGCCTGGACGTAAGGAAGCTCGTCAGTCTGCGATCACAGAAAAACAACAAAGGAGACGCACCCCGACCAAGCTCAAGTGGGTCACACTGAGCTGTGCTGGGCCTGTCCTAGCCGTCGCCGGAATCGTGACGGTAAAATTCTGGTGTGGAGGCTTCGACCGAGAGACGTTGGTGTGGAATTCCGGGTCGTATGGTCCATTATAGAGAATGCTCCCAAGGATCTCGGAGGCCGGTGGGCACGTCTCTGAGTTGAACCCAACGCAGGACAAGAACCCGATGACAACCGCCACCTCGGTGGAGCCAGTAAGTGAGTTCTATATCGTTGCCGTTTAATGCGATCTCAGCATGGCGTGGATACTATTTAACATACCGGTCGATCTACCTCCACCGTCATGTTGGATCCTGGAGCTACTGTCGTCCCATCGGCGGGTGCACCGATGACTACGTTCTGTGCAAACGTAGCTGTTGCAAAGAACGAGCTAAGAGCAAGGGAGTGGAGGAACTTCATTGTTGAGTGTGTGTGTATGAAAGAGTAGGCACTCCTTCCTGCTCCCTTTTATACCCGCCATCTCATTACATCATCTTGGAGGCTGGGCGTCGGAACTAGGCCGTCGGAATATATACATAGAACTGAAACATGGGCAGCGGCAATGTACTCCGAGCATCGCCAGGACCCCGGATATTCCCTTTGGAGGCTAGGGCCCACCGGACCCCGATCGGCCGATTTTTGTCCGGACAGCACCTAGCCTACAGAAATTCGTTTTTTAAGCTTGTATACGGCATTTTTGGCCGCTATGACGGCGACAGGTAGGTCGCGTGTGAAAACCCTCTTCTTCCCAATCCAGTCTGATGGAATGAAGGGTGCCTCGATGTCGTCGGCTGCGGCCATATTCCCGTAGCAGGCGGCGGGGTGATGCGAAAAAAGATGAATATATTTATATACCTAAACCTTCTCACTGCAAACAAATATCCAAATGTGGAGTGTGAAAAATTAAAAGAAATGGCGCCTCACAGGCTCAAACACACGCCAAACAAGAGGATATACCACTACGAAAGTCAAGGGCAATCCAACTGCACCAGGGAAACCTTCACGACGACCTCAAGATCGACCTGGCCTGACGCTTTTGTCCGGACACCTGGCCTAGGTACCCCGGCTCCAACTCATTTTTGTCCGGCTGGGGCCTAGGTTTCCGGGTCAAAATCTCAAAATTTTGTCCGGCGCGGGCCCTAGGGTCCAAAGAGAATGTCCGGGGTCCTGCATCGCCGCGCATCATTCCTACATTCGGGGAAAGTGCATGCTGACAACGTTGAACAAGCAAGAGTTCGCAAGTCGGATGAAGCGACGACACTGGGATTCGATTCTGAATTCCGACAGTCAACCAGGTAATTTGCCAGGTTCGAAGGTCTGGTGACTGTGCATGTGTCCGGAGAACCCAAGGAGTAGGACCACACCGACCCCAGTACTCCACTATGAACAGCCTCGCTCGAAGCGCATGCAGACCATTCAAAATCGGATTGTGGTGTCCTTTAGTAGCACGCGGTCTTCGTTCACCGCGTAGCGACAGACACGGAGGCTCACGGAGGTTGTGGCTAAGTTTAACTCAATTGACGATTGATTGACGAGCTCCGTAAAATTTTATACTTACATATATGGAGCACGACTTACGACACGTTCTTCTCACCCTCGCCACTCGAAGCACAGGTGTGTCAAAATAGAATGGGAAAATTCACGCCCAAACGCAAACAGCCGAGACCATTAAAATTCCACATAAAATAGTAATCAATAAGTTAATCGTAAGTTGCGTCGGCGGGTAACTAGAAACAAAACTAGAAATTCTCTGCAAAACTATCAGTCAGCCACTGCAAAACGATCTGAAACAGCATTGTTAGAACATACCCTTCCCGAAGAAGAACCTGGCCCCCCGGGGGTCCGAATGCTTGTTAGACATATATTGGAGAGTCGACGCCAGCTGTTTTGGACCGCAATAGAACTACACTCCAAGCTTCAAAAGGAATGATCAAACGCGGAGGGCGAGGAACGCACCACGCCAACGTCAGCCTCGGGATGTTTCTGCCCAATTGACGAATAGATCTTGTCCCAGTTCGGACGACCGAAGTGTGTCGGGGCGCGGAGTGAAGTAATGGCGTCCTTCTCTGCACCGACATCTTGAACCTACATACAGAACACGATCGTTCGCGGTTTGGTTTGTGAACAGCGGGTGGGGACGTACGATGATGTTGTTCATGTCGTCCTCCTTGATCTTCGCAGTGAGGTAGATGTTGATCTCGATTCTGTTCTGCGTGTCTTGTTCCTCCAGCGCATGCAGAAGCGAGTGGAACCATTCAGCAGTGCTGAAATCGCGTATCACCCAGGTAAAGTAGACCTGGAAGGGCGTCAACAGAGAAAGAGGTCGAACGCAACTGCAAAGACCTTCGAAAGCCGCGTACGTCCACTCTGAGTGAAATTGTTCATGCGATACCAAATGGATTTGAGGATCCTATAGTATTCGCCGATGTCAATTACCACTCCGATAAAACGATTCGGCGATACGTACGACGCGAACGGTGTCACACCAATCCCGGCGCCGACCAAGAGCACTGTCTCGTAGTTCAAAAAGTTCTCGGACGACGTGCCGAAGGGGCCGTCGATCATTATGCGCGGCAAGACGCGGTTCAGCCGCGGGTTGGCAGCCGTGTTGACGACTTTTCCTTCAGTTGTGGGGGTCGCGCCTTTAGCGCGCGTGCTCTCGAAGTCACACCCGACCGCCTGCGCCAGTGCGCGCGTGAAGTCGCCCACAACGCGGATGTGCACGGATATGTAGTCTTCCTCCGGCGCACTGCCAACGTAAATAAGAATAAGGGACCACGCACGAGAAAGAAGCCGATACACACCTGGTAAGTGTAAACGGATGCCATTGGAAGTACGATATCTCGGGGCAGTTGATAAAGATGTACTGCCCTGCCCTCGGGGTAGTTTTCTCCTTCTTGATCTGTAGCTCCATGACATCGGACGGATGCTGGATGACCTTGGAGATGTAGGTGACATGACGCGAGCGCACCTCGCGCAAGACGCGCTCAACAATCCAGATAACGCCTCCAACTATCCAGTAGCGCTGTATGGGTTGGTCGGTAAGCGTCGTATTGGCGATTCAAAATGAATGAATAAAACCAACCCAGAAGACACCAATCGTGTTGGAGGAGCAGAAGCTCCCCGACGCGTCGGCTCTGTCGGGCTGAATCATGCAGAACATGCCGTGCAATTGCCAGAGGACGAAGAACGGGATGAAAAGGTGGTGGGTGTACCAGAACTTTTCGAATCCGCCGTTTTTGGCGCTTCGGCGCTTCCCCACAGCGAAGAACACCATTACGCCCAAGCAGACCCACATCAGCCATCCGGTGATGAGAGGCCCGATGATGAAGTTGGCGGTAATGAAGAACACGATACGCTGGCCCGTAGTGGTAGCGCTGTTGTCGGCCATGGTGAGACGATACAGGTTGACAATGTGGGCGAGTGTGTGCACGACGCTGCCGACGACGATCGCCCAGCCAGTGGCTTTGTGGAACGTGATGTTCTTGTCGAAAGGAATGACGTCGCCGAGAGGCGTGCGCCGAATAATCGAGATAAAATTTCTGCAGACGGGGAGTAGGATGAAAATGACATCGACGTGGAGGACCAAGGCAGCTGCCCGTGCAATAGCTGGTAGGAGGTCAATCAGAATGAAATCATAGACGAGAGCGGGACGTACTGAAAGTGATCCCAAAGGTTTTGCGCGCGTTGGTCAAGTTGTCCTTCAATCCGTAATGAACGAGCCCGAGGATGGCGACTAGGAAATGGAGAAACAGAAAGACGGCGAAGAGAATTCGCTGCCGCCCCTCATTAATCAGCCACAGGCTGAATTTCTCGCCAAGTTTCTTGGGTCGTGTAGGATCGTGACGGAGACGCCCCTTTGGGGCGGTCGTGGATTGAACGCCTTGCAGCCGAACCCGCTCGGCTTTGTTGCGTTGGTCGAAAGTAGTGCTGGGAACGTCAGCGACATGCGCCTTGAGCGAGGAATTTCCATCAGAAAAGTCGAGACCAGAGGAGCGTTTGGAAGACATAGTATCTGAGGCAGAAAAGAAAGAGTGGACAGCGAACGGGCAAGAGACCCGGCCTGCAGGTGGAAGAACGAAGAGAGATGGGAGGGAAGAGGAGACCTGTCACCCGCCGAGTCCCGTCACCTGCTTTTTGCTCGAGACAGTACCATAACGCTGGCCCGATGGGTACCTGGACATCGAAGCTAGACCCAAGAGTTTGGACCCGGGCGAAGGGCACGGCCCCGATGCCAAGCCCAGCGGGGTTAATCCTTTGGTTTCTTCAGTCGTTGAACCACCAGAGAAATCAGCGAAGTCGGAGAGTCCAAAATCCTCAGTCGACAACCGGCACTTCAAATCAACTTCAAATGTCTTCCACGAAGAGATCAATGGAACGGGATCCTCACAGAGGTCTAGACAAGGTCTAGACCCTTCACGCCGGGATATCCAAAAGGAGCTGCTAAAGGTCTTGGCAAGTGGCTGGCAGTGCGGCATCATCATGTAGCCTGCCCGATGCTGCCCGAGGCAACAGGTAGCTGTGACAGCAGGCAGAGATGTGAGCGCTGGACAGATGGACGGCTGCCTAATCTGAAGCAAGGACCTCAGCCGTGATTTATTCGAAGCGTCTTGGACGCCTTGCTCCGACCTCCTCCCTTGACCGAGTCTCGCGATGAACGCTGCCCGTGCTCTGCAGTGGCGGTGGCGGTGGCGGGAAGGTTGATCATGATGATCAAATGTTGATTGACTGTTGATCATTAGTTGCACACAAACCACACTGCTAACACACGCTGTCGTCTCCTGAAGAACGGTCTCTTTCTGGCCCGCAGCCCACCGTGATGATCTTGTGCAATTGGCTTCAACTCACAAGCGATCCTGGGCGGCTGTTGACCTTTGCCCTTCAAGTTGATCACCGCTAGGGTCGGGCTGAAGTGGCTGCATAGCGCTCGGCGACATTGGCGCTACGAATACGACGCCGAAGGTCCTAAGTACTTGTTTCGCTTTTGTATCGGTCTGCTAGGGTCTGCTTGCCTTTCCGTCTGCCAAGCAAGTTTTTCATTCCGGATATCATCAACAGAAAGTTGGCCGCCCGAGCCACGTCATCTTCGAGGCCTACCCTCGGTATTTCGGTTTCGGGCTCTCCCCTCAGCTTCAAGTTGCTATGTTACCCGCGACAGTAGGCCGTCTCTCCCGCGCGGCGCGCCCCGCTATCCAGCTCAAAGTTCAGAGTCAAGAAGGGATGCTTACCGGTGATAATTGCCTCATCGACGGAGATTGTCGCCTCACTGATGCCTACTCTTCAGGACCGACGGTATTTGCATCATCGACGGAGATTGTCGCTTGTTTTATCCACTTGTGGGTTGACTATTAACGGTATCTCTTTGTTGACGTCGACTTTTCATCTGCCTCTCATGCACTCTCGAAACTCCGTATCACACTCTGAGTTCTTCCAATGCCATTCCAGTTGGGACTCGCATCCATCAAGTTCCTGACAGCGGGAACGCCGAAATACCCCGCTGAGCTGAGTTCGGCGTGCAATCCCGCTGATAAGCTTCAAGTTATTCATTAGTTTGAGGTCGCATCTACTGTGCGCGCTAATAGCCTCCGCCAAGCGCCCGCAACCTGATGGATGAGACAAGAAGGGACTCACAGGTGGTCGTGATGCGGTCAAGCACCAACCGGACGGCTCAATCTAGTGAGTCGGACCTAGTGCTGTGTTGTAAACTCAAATGTTTATAACATTTAATAAATACATTAATAACGTGTAATTAACATTCATAGCAAGGACCCAGGCCCGGAATTTATAGCACAGCATAGCATGGCCAAAATAATTTGCAAACACAGTGCTACTGGTGACTTGTGAACTCGTGGGTTCTGTAGGGCATAATTGATACGTCCGTCTGTGGGAAAAAATGGCTTGCAAAAATGGTTCGCACCCACAAAAGGCGTAAGCAGGCCTATCAAAAGCCGCTCTCTCCGTGATTGTGTACGCAGCTTACGCCGTTATCGATAGTGGCTTTGGCTTGACCGTCATGGCGTTTTCAAAAGTCCGTCTCATCAATGTCTCCGATCCCCCTCAATGTTCTCTCCCTGCAGTCCTCGGGCCCGCGAAGCAGTCCGCCTGCTTGTCAGTTTGCAACGAGCGCCTCGAGGTCGACAGCGTAGCCGCGCTGCGATATTTTGTGGATCCGCCCCCGGTTCTAAACGCCAGCCTACACGATGGCCTGGAAGACTTCTTGAAGCTGCCGTTCGAGGACCGTGTTTTCAAAGGCGCAAGACGCCTGGATAATGTTTTCGCTCTGTGCCTTGACTCTAAGAATAGCGAGGAGCTGCTGAAAGCCGAGGTGGTGACTTGGCGGGGAATCATGACCAAGTAAGATTCAATCCGCTTCCGAGCGAGAGATCTACTCTAGACTAAGTGTGATTCATTTCGTTGCCAGGATCATGATGAGACAGAAACTGGATCTCAACGTTTCGTGCTACCGTGGCGTCCTATATCTGGAGGAACATTCCAACATGCCGTTCGAGTAAGTTGCCCGCCTGATCGACGCAATATCTGAGACCAAAGAAAATAACTGTTCCCAGTTTCAACAGTGAGGCAACATACATGGGGTATGCTGTCGGTTCCCGGCAGTGCAATAAAAATCCTAAGCACTAACCGTATGTTGTAGGCACAAATTTGAAACTATTTGTTCGACAACAAATCCACAGCAAGTTGATAGCGTGGATCTACATACTCTCTGGAATACTGCCATTATCCGGACATTCGGGTCCATGACACTTCTCCTCGTGGGCGAAGTTGACTGTGTCAAGAGTACGTATATGGATACAATTCTGCCATTCTCAATTAACCTGGTGTTAGCCGGATATTCCGAAAATCCCGGCCCTGAGCACTATGTGGAGCTCAAAACGAGGAGGATGGATGGGGAAAGGTTGTCGCCCCACTTGGAATTCAAATGTCGCCACATTTATTCTTGGTTCCCAGCTTTACCATCCCTAATTGGCGGAAGTGGGCCATCCAATCCCATCTACTCGGCACACCCGAAATATTTGTTGGTTTTCCAGATTCAACAGGCGTGGTACGAAGTTGTAGGACTTTCGCCGTGGCGGAAAAGCCCCCGGCACAGCACAGTCTCGATTGGGGCGCGCGCGTTATCCACAGTTTGAAAACCTACTGTGCAAGATGCCCACAAGATTCGAAGGGGATTCTAAAGGTTTGGCGCGTCGAGGCACGAAAGAAGAACGTGGACATTCGTGAATTGCATGGCAAAGAAATCCAAACGTTGAACAAAGGAGGGGTACCGCGGAATGGGATAATTCCGATTTCCTTTATGGAGGGTCTTAGGAGAAAAGGTGGTGAATGAGCCTTTCTGGCTTATTTTGAGAGTGATTGTTGACTCTTCATAATATACTTGCTTTGTTTCGAAAATTCTGTGCGTCCTGTCTTGGCTCATTGCATACTTGTAACTTCATCTTCGATCGAGAGTAACTATTTGAACATTTTGGCGACTGTGGATGCTATGTGAAGTAGAAAGTTCCACGCGATATAGCACGATTAATTCGGTCTGAGACAAGTGCAGCTGAACAGGATGCATTCAAACCTCAAGCCCTCCATCTGAACGATAAAATCAGATCTCGACCGACGAGGTTCGGCAAACGCCCTTTATCAGGAAGTGCCATTTTATCTCTGGCTTTGGGGCTCATCATAAGCTCTCTCGAGTAATATTCCATCCACAAGTCTTCGTCAACCACGTGCGGGTTACTTCGCCACTGTCAGTGGGGCGGGATACGGGACAAATATCAGACTCACAAACGTAGGAATCCGAGAAACCCAGGGTCGAATTGGTCGTCCAACGCGTCTTCGTCTGGACAGGGCAATTCCTGGTCGTCTTGCACAGTGCTGTCATCTTCTTTATTGTTGTCCTCCACAAAGCTCCAGTTTTCAGAAATGACTGAATCCGAATCGAACAAGGAGTTGGAGTCAAGCATCGACTCCAAGAAAGATGTTGACTCGGAGTCAGAGTCTGCTTGAGGTGGGGACTCGGGCATGCCGCAGATACCGAAATGGACGACCTGAATCCAGAAATATGTCATCGTAAAGTGGAACTGGGTCCCTTCATCGGCCGACGTGTATTTCTGGATGCCGTGCAATATCATCCCTCGGCCTACAACCACGTTTAAATATATGAGTAATAGAACGATTTCTAAGAGCACTGACCTTTCTTCGGCCCAAAGGCAACGAGCGACGAATATATTACGCGGACATGCGTGTAGTGGTCCCACCTGGATAAGTTGAGAACCTCGAATTGACTCAAAAACCGCGCCGTAGCCGAGTCATTCCTTGCGCGCTCAAGCCACACATCCAATTGGACTTCGAGCGCTTTAAGTGACCGAGGACCTTGTGTGGGCAAAGGGGGAAGAGGATCGCCAGCTTTGGTGTTTTCAACAGATGCTACGAGCCATTGTAATGCCTCGGGAAGGGCGCCATGGGTAAGACTCGGATTGAGAGTGGTGCCAACGATAAAGATGCTGGGCCCCGCCGGAAACATGTCTTCGATTTGGCGCGTACTTGCAGCATTAGGCATATCTTGTTTAGTGGCCAGTCTACAATCCAATGTCAGCCTGATTAAATTTTTAGAAAGAAGAAGCCTTGCATCAGAATGGGTATCTGTCGATTCTTTGTGTTCGGATGTGAGAACATGCCAAGCGCATTCCAAAATTCTTGCACGCTTTCGGGTAGACGCTCTCTGTCAGTGCTGTCTACCAGCCTGACAAAGAACACGTTTCAATAATTTATACCCCAGTACACAAGAAACGCACCAGATAAGAGCATCCGGATTGACGGCCTGAGCGATGTTGGCGGGAAACGTACGGGGAAGTCGTTTTCCACATCTTCCGACGTGCCATGACGGAATTTTGAGTAAATGGGGTGAAATTTGGTGAAGGCGGACCTCCGCGATCTCGAGATAGAGTCCTAGGGTCGGAGCTCTCTCTCGGACGAGGTCACCTATCCAAAATTTGAGCCTAGAACAAGAAAATAAGTTGTTCTAGCTCACCGCCTTTGAGGCGTTGAAGCAAAGATGTCTTGCCTGAAGCATCTAGCCCAAGTAGAGGAATCGTGTACCCCACTTCACTCTTGGATGGAAAGCAAAATCGATCGAATCGCTCCACAAAGCGGCGGATTGAGAGATTCGCGGCCATGGGTCGGTGATTTGGCCATGGTGTTGACTTGAGTATTTTATTCCATAGAACCAGGACGTGTTCCACGTATTCGATAGGTACGTGGCGAGCCTCCGGTGTCTTCGTGTTCGATCGTGGTTAGTCACCGTCAGTGATTCGACTCATTCCGGAACCGGGGCCAACTAGTGTGGCGGGAAATAGGCTGGTGAAATTTACATCTGCAAATTAACCCTGTAAATTAGCCGCTAATTTACTCAAGGATTTCCAGAGGCCAAAAACCAGCGGTAAAATAGGGTCTATTTGACTGTACTTAACCCACATTTTTTGGATTGTATCCAAGCTTTGCAGCACAATCCACCTCCCATTTTCTCTCATTTTTTGGACTTGGGACTGCAATCAAGCTGGAGTTCTCACCGGAATCACCAGATCGTGACCGAGCCCAGCCTTTTAGGTGAGTGCGGGCAGATTTCGCGAGATTTCAGCTATTTTGGAAGACACATTGGGCCAAAATTGTATCTTGAAGCGATTTAGCGTTAAAAATGGCCGGAATTTTGGTCCTGGGCAGCTCCAGGAGCCTCCGAGAGCTTCGGTAAATTTCGGGTAATTTACCGCGGTAAAATAGGTCAAATAGACCCTCGCGACGAGCCCTGTGTAATTTACCTCGGTTAACCAGACCCCGGACCTATTTCCCGCCACACTAGGGCCAACGACATGATGGTGATCTCCGCGTTGAGTCAACATTTAGGTTATGGTTCAAGTCAAAGAGTGTGAACGATTGCACAACTTGAACCATGCATTCGAGTCTAGAATCGATCGTCTGTACTAGGGGACTCCCGATCGGTTCTGTACACTGAATAAGCTGGAAAACGCGCAACATACTCACCCTGGCTCTGATAAACAGTACCGCGTGAGATATGGTCGACCTTTCGAGCCAGTAGAGAGTTATCGACGTGCCGGAATGCATCCAAGGGAAGTCAGCCCTTAGATACCAAATCTCGTCGTTTAAATCACAAAACTAACGTTGAGAATTCCGTTAACCATGGTTAAAAGCATATGTACCTCAAAAAGATGCGTACCTGGAACAATGTTGACAACTTCCTAGTCGCAGGAATAACGAGAGCGTCCGTCTCAGTTACGGGAGCGAGGTTTCTTCGGCCAACTGCACGTCGTTGTGGGTAGCTTATCGAGTCAAAATAGTAATCACATAAAGAGAAGCAAGGTGGATACAAGACAAAAGTACCTGGATCTCACATTAGTGGCAGTGGATACTAGTGATGAGATCTAATGCTGGGCTCACATATCGAGGGTCTACTTTCCAGGCCCGAGAAAATGGTCAGCGAGCGACGCCTCGAGCTCCTCCAGGACACCGTCTATCCTATGCTTCACCTTGTGCGCAACGGCAGGACAAATAGTGGATCCCCGCCGCTTCGCCAGATTGTTCTTGAGTGCCGACACCCGCTCAAAGATCGAGGTATGCGATGCGACGGTCACAGCCAATGCATCGATCACCGCTGCGTTCCACAGATTATGCCAGTCCGAGTGGCAGGCACAATTCTTGGCCGGCGTACATACGGGCCGGCTCAGGGGAGAGTGCTTCATGATGGTGCGTTCCCAGCTCATCGTGAGGGACCGGTGCCCGGCGAGGATGCGCATTGGTGCACGTCGCCCAGGCGGGCGGGAGCAGTCGCCACGGATGAGGTGTAGCGTTTCAGAGTGGCTTGCTCGGCGATGAGATGTCTGATCATGAGATCGTAGTAGACATGCCCAAGAAACGTGCGCCGGTTGAGCTCCTCTGCGATAGCGAGGGCGTCATAACCGAGGAGTGCCCCATCTCGAATGCGCGTGATCCACGCTTTGGTGACGTGCTAGAGGGTTGCAGAGGGTGAGAGTTTGCTGAATCGGAGCAAGTCTGTATACACATCGATGGTACATGTCGCGAGAGCCTTGTTTCGGTGCGGCCGGCAACCGCGTAGAGCGTTTCCTTTGCCCAGGTTTCGACTGACAAGAGCTGATACTTGTGTGCGAAGCGGCCCATGCGTAGGCGAGCCGCTGCAGATCAGCATCGTTTGAAGTGGGCTAGTGACACGATGAGAAATGGAATGGAATTACAGAATACTGAAAGATGCCTACCTTGCATAGCTGAAGCTGAGGAAGGCGCGGATCTCATTCCCGGTGTCTCCCGTTAACCTTCAACGACGCCGGTGCCGGGCGGGAGCGAAAATCTATCGGTAAATACAGTAACTCGCCACGAGGACTGAGATGATGTCGATGCACCTGGGGAAAATAAACATATGGAGTAACGGGAGAGATATGGAAGCCACCTTGGAGAGGGTGTCTTGAACGCATAGAATGCAGTTTCCATCCTCCATATAAAAATCTGAATCGCGGGGGAGGTTGTTCGGGGCTCCCGGCCCTGACGGTGTCGGATTTGGAGCGTCGTTCTGCACCTCATGCTCGCGGTGTGCCAACTCGAGCTCCGTCCAAGTATCTGGTGACGTAATTTCTTCGGAAGCCAACCGACGAATTTTAGACGGCACAGATTCAGTGGCACTGTCATGGTCTATCTCGTTGCGCTTGCGGCGCCGCGTTGAACGAGTCATGGTAGGCATGTTGTGGTCAAAGACGAAGGTGTTCGAAATTGGTGGGTGGCACAAAGGCAAACTGATAGCCGATCTCGGCCGGCGGTGGAATAGACGCCACAATCCAGAGAAGCCGAAAAATATGCGCCTCAAGTGCTCACAAGACAGACGGCGTCGCTGGAACAACGTTGAATGCACAATTATCCTCCGTACGACACAGAATTTAACGCCCATCGGCGACTAAACCGTACATGAACATGTATCATCGGTATCCATCCATCCTGCAGAAAATAAGCTAGTAGAGAGGCACAACGAAACGACCAATCATAATCATAACTTCGTCTCCGATTGTTCAGACTTGAATTGGTTCAAATCCGCAACGAAATCCGCCACCGCCGTCCAATACCCCGGCTGCACACACGTGTCATCTGTCAAGCGCGTCGTCAGCACGGTGCATCCCAAAAAATGAGGGGGGAGAGGGAAAGAGGACGAACTATGCCCGCCGCGCTCAAACTCGATGTACTTCGCGCGCTCGAGGCCCTTGGAGAACTCCACGCCCCCGGCCGTCTTGGTCTCCTCGCGCCTTGCGACAATCTCCCACAGCGCGCGCATGTGCTCCTTCGGCACCAGTTCGTCCGCGACGCCGCTTAACATGAGTATCGGCGTCGTAGGGGGGATGAGCGGCACTTTGGAGGCCGAGTCCCATTTCTGGTGACACATGAAGGAAAACGGGCCAAGGAGAGGAAGGGCGTGGGGGACGAGGCTCGGGAGGGAGGTGAATGTGTTCTCTAGTATTAATGCAGCTATCTAAGCCGGCGAAATTCAGCTAACAACGGTGGATGCAGACGAAAAGCAATTCACCTTTGAAGGATTCCGGCTAGCAAGATCGATCGAAACAGCTCCGCCTATTGATTGACCGTATAATATCTGGAAACTCCGTTCATCGTGGTTGTGGTGTGGAACAGTGAGACCTACTATCGGCGTCTTCGAGAAACAGGGATCGGAAGTAATGTAATCCAGCGCGGTCTGCGCATCTATCTGAAGGCCTGGAAGAATAAGTGCCATGTTTGGCCTTATCAAATGAGATTTCTCACCTTTTTCGGAGGGGGAGCCGTCGGAAAGGCCGTAGCTAGATGTGTAAATTGAGCTATAACACCTCAGTCGAGATGGAGTACACTCACCCCCTATACGAGACCATGAGGACATTACACCGCATTCGCAGATAGAAGACTTTGGCCAAAGGAATTCGGTGGCCGTGATTACCGCCATTGCCGTGGAACATAATGACGGTAGGGCAGCTGGCCATAAACTGCGGGGGTAATTGATGGCAGTTCCCCGAAAAGCAAATGGCTCCGTACCTGGTCCTCCGTCAAGCGGTCTTCCCCTGGCACAGGCGTTGCCGAAGGATGAGTCTTCGACAGCTCTTTGCTCTGGGGGAGCATATAGCACCTCAGCGTTATCCCATCGGAAGTCTTCAGCTCCAGATCTGTGTACGGCAAACCGTAGGCCGAGGGAACCGGGACGTCTTCTACAAAAGTGAGCCTCGCAAAACGAGTCGAGAAACCATAGCACCTGTACGAGACCCGGGTGGAAACGCCGAGGGATATATGAGATAGTTCTGCCCGTAGTACAGCAGCCCGGCCCCTGGTTTGCTAGTTAGTCGCCACAGATACGCGTCGTTCGTGGCACTTTTGTACCGACTGTGGAGAGCGTCGCGGCAGTGGCCAGCGTCCCCTATCAGAGATTGAGCGCCCCGTCGCGCCGGCGGAAGGTCTCGTTACCTTTGCGAAAGTTTCAAGGGAAGGGAGGAAGCCTGCCATTGCGTCGAGGTGGTTTTGGTCAAGTCAGTTACGCTTGTCAGATGGTTGCCACACTTGTCCAAACATCGTCTTGATCGGACCGATCACCGATTTTCTCACAGTTCAAGGTCGACAAAGTCGAAAATCGTTTGCGCCACAAGAACTCTAACCCAGATTTCTTTTACTGAGGCCGTGAGACTCATATGATTGTCTTCCTCAGGGATTATTTCGGATTCAAATAACAGGGAATGATTCAAGACTTTGAAATTGACGATGTACGTAGAGAAGTAGAGTAACAAAAGATATTTATTGAGCCCCAGACGACTGCGCAGACGACCAGCATTGGCTTGAAACGGACCCGGATTACTGTAATGGGAGCTTTTAATATTTGGCTAGATTTAGACACGAACAAAAACTCACGATGCGGGTGGGCTCGGCGCGGCGGTTGTTGCCGATGGTCCAGTTGGTGTTTCCTATGAACCGCATGTTACTTTACATTTCTGTCTTCCAAGTTAAAACTGACCTTCGTCGACCTGCTCACGCTTGTTCCCGATCGTCCAGTGGTCATTGCTACCGTCCAGCTATATATCGATTCAGAGTCAGGGCCGGATCTTTCCTCAATAATCTGGGGCTTACAGCGGGGGTGGGTGCGGCGCGCTTCGCATTACCGATCGTCCAGTGGTCGTTGTTGTTCTCCACCTATATGTCAATCAGACCAAGATTCTTCTTGGATAATCCGAGGCTTATGAGGCTTACATCGGCGGTGGGCGCGGCGCGCTTCGCATTACCGATCGTCCAGTGGTCGTTGTTGCCCTCCAACTATATGTCAATCAGACCAAGATTCTTCTTGGATAATCCGAGGCTTATGAGGCTTACATCGGCGGTGGGCGCGGCGCGCTTCGCATTCTTGATGGTCCAGCTGTCGTTGTTGGCATCGACCTATAGCTCGAGTGAGCGAGATTCCTCCCCCATAATCTGAACCTTACAGCGGGAGTGGGGGCGGCGCGCTCCGCATTCTTGATGGTCCAGCTGTCGTTGTTGGCATCCACAGCAGGAGTGGCAGCAGCACGCTTCTCAGCGGCGTGAATGGTCCAGCTGTCGTTGCCAGAGTCCACCTAAAAATTTAATGAGGCCCGTATTTTTTCAAGTGAGTAGTGTTGAAGCTTACAGCAGCAGCGGGGGTGGGAGCACTTCGGTTAATGACCCACTTGGTGTTCCCGCCGTCAACTAGATCGGGAGTCGGCACGGCACGGGCCTCATTGTTGCCAATGGTCCAGGAAGTGTTGGCCGCCTCGACCTCCTCACGGGCATCGTGGATCTCCCAGCTGCGCCAGGATTTAGTCATGTGTGGTTGCAAGTTGAAATTACATACCTCTTGTTGTCGCTGTCTACATTCTCGGCTCTCGCCTCCTCGTGGATCTCCCAGCTGCGCCAGGATTTAGTCATGTGTGGTTGCAAGTTGAAATTACATACCCCTTGTTGTCGCTGTCGACATTCTCGGCTCTCGCCTGTACAACAGGGGTCGGGAGGCTGCGATTAATCTTCCAGGATGTGTTGTCACTGTCAACCTAGACACAATCGTGATAAGCGTTAGCGGACAAACACGACGTGAGATTTCGCGTACCAAATCAGGAGACACTGCGCGGGCGACCGGAGTCGGCACACTGCGCCCAATCTTCCACGAGGTGTTGTCGCTGTCGACCTAAAAAAGTAGACGTGATTAGGGCACCTTAATCAGTGCTGGAATTGCGCGTACCAAATCGGGAGACACTGCGCGCGCGACCGGAGTCGGCACACTGCGCCCAATCTTCCACGAGGTGTTGTCGCTGTCGACCTGTACAAAAAATAGACGTGATTAGGCCACCTTTACCCAGCGCTGGAATTGTGCGTACCAAATCGGGAGACACTGCGCGGGCGACCGGAGTCGGCGCAGTCCGGCTCCCAATGTGCCAGGATGTGTTGTCGCTGTCGACCTGCGAACAGTAGAACTAAGCATTGGGGCACCAGCCCTGGAATCGCACGTACCAGGTCAGGGGTCGGTGCAGTCCGGCTCCCGATATGCCAGGAGGTGTTGTCGCTGTCGACCTGCAGAACGATGTCAGCTCATGGGTTATGCAATTGGGAGTTCAACCTACCAAGTCGGGGGTCGGCGCAGCACGCTTCCTCACCGTTAGTCCAGCATGCGGACAGAGCGCGGGTATACTTACCTTGTTGTTTCCGATCGTCCAATTGCTGTTGTTCTCCTCGACTGCGCGGGCCTGATAGAGTGTGAGCAGAAGTGACAAGTAGAGTCGGCGGCGAAACTTACAACTGGAGTGGCACGCGCCTCGTTGATCTTCCAGCTAGTGTTGGCTTCATCCACCTGGGTTAATGTAGGTCAGAGAAACAAGGTGTGGTGTTATTGTATGATCTCACAGCACGGCGCAGGGGCTTCGTTCTTGTCAGTATAAAATGTGTACAAATGGCTGACATGCTCACATCCTTGCCAATGGTCCAGCTGGTGTTGGCCTCGTCGAGCTGCGGTGAAAATCAGATCAGAGAAATGAAGCGAGGCGATGCTGTGCGATCTCACTTCGGGTGCACGGGCCTATAATTTTTCCTCAGCATTGAATATAGGGAATGACTGTCGGGACTTACCACGGGAGTGGCACGGGCGGCATGTATCTCCCAACTGCACTAGGGCATTGGTAATTTTCAGGAACATCTAGTAAAATCGTTACCTGTTGTTGGCTTCGTCGAGTGCGTCGGGAGTTTGCACAGCACGGCGGGCCTTTTCCAGTGTCGGTCTAAAATACGAACAAGAACGGTGACATGCTTACATTGCCAATAGTCCACTTGCTGTTCTCCTCGTCGACTGCACGAGCCTGATAGATTGTGAGCAAAAATTGCATGTAGGGTTGGGGGCGAAACTTACAACCGGAGTGGCACGCGCTTCCGCGATCTTCCAGCTATGCCGAGAGTGAGTATTGCGTGGAACTTGAGCCATAAGACTCGCCTGGTGTTCGATTCGTCTACGTCCCTGGCCTAAAAAATGAAGGTCAGGATTCATACATGCTGTACACCAAACCTGCTCACAATAGGCCCGGCGGTTACAACCGCGAGGAGGGTGAAGACAAGAAGAGCGGAGAATTTGGTGCTGAACATATTATGAGCAAGAGGAGTTAGAACCGGGGAGAAGTGAACTGTCGGATTCTGGATTATTTGCGAGAACCTTGTGCTCTTTTATAGCTCCAAGGTTCAGCGCAAGGCTTACTTGAGCCAGTCTACTGGGGATAAAATGAGGCACTTCGAAATGTGGCAATAGGAACCATTGATTGCGATGCATGCGGTGGAGCTCGTCCGAATCACGTTGACAGATCGTTCTTCCCATTGGTGTGAACTTTGAACTTGCATGCCCAAATGGAGCACGACTGATGGGTTGATTTTCGACTCGGGTAACGTACATATGGCAGATGTTGAATGATCGATTGTTCTGTTTTGATCATGGTCTCAAGCCTCGAGGGCGTCCAATTCAATTGTGCGTCCCGCGCGTCGGGTCGGACTGCCACAAGTTGAAAAAAATGGGGAATGAACAAGCCGATTTACAACGACCTGTCAATGGCGGAAACAAATTGGGTCCGAGATCTTCACCCCTCCGTGACATCAAATGCGGGCGCCGCCGGGCTGCGAACGGGGCTGAACGGTCTTTCGGAAGTCGGTATTACTTTCACGATTGACTCAGCGTGGCTGTGGGATTATAGGATCAAGCGGAGGCCGGTGTCTTTGGCGCTGCCTAATGTTGACAGCACTGTCAAAATGGACAGAGGGCGCTACAGTAGGCGACTTCATCGCTTCTCTAATCGATACGGCCGCGGTACCTTATTCCACAAGGAACAATCAAAGACACTAGTTCCGGAACAATAGAACAACGGAAGCACGAGCGGTCCAGGCGCTGAACTGCGATTAAACAGTTTGCTTGCACCGCGAATTTACTTGGTCTTCCCTCTTCCCTCCCTTCAGTATCTTCTGCCTCAACCATGTCGAAAGAACAAGAGTACCATCCGCTAATGGGCGATCCGGCGGAGCTTGAAGATGAACGCGGCGATTCCCCACCCCCGGCGAAACCGACCTGGATGTCCAAGATATCGCGAGGTGTTCTGGTCGGCCTTCTCGCCGTTGAGACTGTGGCGTTGGCTGTGGCAATCTTCGCTCTTTTCGCGCGCGCACCACACCGTCTCACGACGTGTACTGTCCCTGCCAAGTCTCATGAAGTTCTTTATTGTGCGCTGTGATCTTTGAGTTCCTGGCAGCTTGTGCTGATTCCATGCTAAAAGCTCCGGCTCTCGAAGCTGTGGAACATGAGATCGGAGTCTATAATGTCGGATTTGAAGGTACGAAATCAATTCATGTGCTGTGCTTCAGCCTAACCTGGTCGCGCAGGCGACTTGTCTCCATTCCAAATCCCGTCCTCTCCAGCCCTCGACCAGAAGTGGAGTGACCTATACAACTTCGGTATCTCGAGAATTACAAAAGAAGAGGCGGCCCGACTTCCAAACAAGACGCACGCGATCCCAGGAGATGACGGTCATTATGTAGGCAGCAGAATTTACTGAAGCAACACAAACTGAATGCTTGTCAGATTGCGGAGCTGGATGTATTCCACAATCTCCATTGCTTGGTAAGTCGATTTATGATCGAACTTCAGAATTCAACCGACCGTTTTCAAACAGAACAAAGTCAGAATGGCGGTGCGTGATGGAATAACCCAAGACGTGCACAACTCAATCATGTCATGGTTTTAGCTGGATCCAGACTACTATCCCGATTGGCGGGTCTCCACCACCAATAATTACATTCCCTCCCAGAAGAATGCGACGGAGCATGTCTGTAAGTGGTTCATTCTCTTCACTCGCGCGCCCCAGCTAAGCCTTGTTTCGCCCAGCACATTGCATAGATTGGATTCGCCAATCCCTCATGTGCACCTCTGATACCAGCGTAATTGTGTAAGCCAGACACTATAATTCTCTGTACACTTCCGCTGAAATTTTCGTGTCACAGTTGGCAATGGCACAGGATGTTGAACACCAGCATTGTCAAAGGCAATATCGCTCATACCTGCCGCAAGTTTGACAAGATTCAGGAATGGGCTAAGGACCGCATGATGATCTTGCCTTACGATCCAACCGTGCACATCGAGGACGACATCGTTGTTCCTATTTTCCACAATGATTTCAGCTGACTTGTGTAAATCGATTCGTTCGCGCGTGCAATATAATTCGCTGCCCAATCTCAATTCTTTCGAATTTTATGATGAACTATCGAGTTTAGTTGATTGAACTGGCGTCAAGCTACAACGTTGGGGGAAATTCGAACAAGGTGTCAAAAGTTGATTTCGGGAGTTCTGCGTTCCCTTCTTTTCTTGGCGTTAATGCCCCATCTGGAAGTCGTCCGCGAACGGATTCTCGAACTTTAGCCGAATCGCATCAGAGCCTGCCAATATGCCAATAACTGTCGGTCTCTTTTGTCCCGGATCATTCACACTTCAACCAGGCACGTACCACGGGAGTCCTCTGCTTCAGCGATACCGCGTCCGCCGCTAGCACCTGCTTTAATTTATCTCCTACGCGAACTTCGATAAGGAGTAATCGCAACGTGTGCTCCTGGATATAACACGACCACGTGCAGAGTCGGCGGAAACAACCCTCCAATCCTAGGTTGGCAGAGAATTCCGAAATTCAACACCCTGTTGCTGCGAATTTCGGTTCAATCCTTCGTACCCCAATCCGCCGAAGCGGCCGTTGAGATCAGTACCTGAGCAGTTCCTGTCTCGCGCAACTGCGAAACCGCCACCTACAGCCTATTCCACCCACCTCGGAACTTTCGTGACAGGTGCATGCCCAGCCCACATCTGACACCGTAATGACCGCCTATTACGCCTTCTGATAGACGGTTTTCAACCACGCACTTCAAGTTCTATTGATTTTGTTGGACGTGTCGATGTTCAGGTGGAGCATCATGTCACCTCGGTGGCCCTGAACACGCGCCGATTTGGCTCATTTTCGCAACCTGCCCTGAGTCTGGACCTCTCCGAAAATTAAGACTTGAACCGCCGTTCCATCAAGGGCCAGTTACACTTTACCCACCTCCCAATGAGTCTCATGGCGAAATCGTCGACTTCCTATCATCGGCTCTCCGTTGAGGATGCCGAGCAGCATGAGACCTTCCACGAAAGACCACGACCTTCTCGTTCAAGGCGGGTCCTCATCACTGTAGTAATTGTGGAGACACTGCTGCTCCTGTGGTTCATGCTCCGTCCCAATCAACCCAAATACTCCTGGCCCGCACTGGTCTACTGTCGGTTTCAGATTCGAGTTCAACTCCCTTTTCTCGCTGACGTTTGTGCAGCGCCTGCTCAGGATGCTGTTGAATACGGAATAACGACTTATGCTATTGGCGGCGACAAGCGTTTCCACGTCCCACCTTCTCCAGCGTTGGATGAGGCCTGGAGCGACCTTTATAATTGTACGCTTTATTCTTCGTCCTCACTCTTCTCGTGCCCATGCCCACACGCAGTCGGCATCTCGCAAGTTCCCAAGAGCGAGGCCAGCCGCCTACCAAATAAGACTCACCCGATTCCCGGAGACGAGGCCAACTATGTTCGTTGGCCCAATCCATTATATCGCAGCCAGGAAGTTCACTGAAATATGATCCTCCAGATTGTAGAATTGGACGTCTTCCACAACCTCCACTGTCTGGTACGCTATAGTGTTTCACCCATTGAACAGGTCCTGACGTACCTCCACTTCCTCAGAACATGATTAGGCAGGGTCTGCATAAAGGTAGCGTCGTGGGCGCCGCTGACACAGCTGTTGAGTACTGACAGTGCCGGTTAGATTACTATGAGGATGCGATGGAAATCGACCACCTGGACCATTGCATAGGTAAATTTGAGCAATCCTTGCCGGGTGGATTGTATACTCATCTTGCGGATCCGCAGATTGGATTCGACAGGCGCTAATGTGCGCTGGAGACACCAGTGTTGTCGTGTAAGAGTCCATTATCCAGCTGGCTGTTAGCTCTGGCTGATGTTCCCTAGTTGGCAATGGGACCCTGAACAGCAGGTAACGACCTTCCAGGGAGACGTTGCGCATACTTGTAGAAATTTCGACAAACTCAGAGACTGGGGGAAGAAGCACCAGATTCGCACGCATTACGACACCAAAGTTCGCATCGAAGACGATATCGTCGTCCCTATTATTCCTAAAGAGTTCGATTTGTAAATATCTGTGTCGGGACAAGTAATTAGCGTGCTACGGTGGTGAAACAGGAAGTCTTTTCGTACTTTCTGTATTGAGAATTCGGCCCACTCGTAAATCCATCTGAAATATGCGGGTTAATGACTCTCCTCGAGCCGGACTGGCGCGAGCCGTGGCGCCAGAAACTGGGCCAGGTTGTTCGCGAGAATCATATGCCCCGCCGATGTCGCATGTAGACCGTCGACAGTGTCCTCCAAAGTCATTCCGTCGTTTATTCCACTGCACACCTCAACAGAGAGTCCATTCACAGCGAACTTGTGGGACACCAAATCCTGGTAGATTTCACCTGCATCTGGCTCAGAGAAGTCACGAAAAGGGGGCTATAATGGCAGTTGATCATCCTCAAATGCACAACAGCAAGCAAGCGCACCACGAGATAAACTGCCTTCACCGACGGGAATGCTGCGGACAGTCTTTGTATGAATCTCTCAAGAGTGAGCCGGAAAAGGTCTGGGGGGACATCATTTGCTTCATCATTTGTGCCTTGAAGTCGTTAGTAGTACAATAGTTAGATGACGGACAAAAACCTTCACCGAGCGCAATGCATATAAATCTGGGGCTTCCACGCGTCGTCCACGCAGTAGTATCCCATGGAGTTTTCTGTGAAGATAGTACAGTTTAAGCAACTCAAGATATACAGGTGGACTAACATGGAAGAATTTATCAGTCATCCCCAAATTCTCGCTGGAGGCTGCGGAATCATCGTCCTCTGGTCGACCCAGCCTAGTAAGGGAGATACCAGGATATGCGACGACCTCGAGGGAAAGCGGATTCGAATTCCTTTCGCGTAGTATCGATACTGCGCGAGAGGGAAACGCGTCTAGAACACCTTGTGGAATAGGCTGTCCGCCGTCAGACCTCTCCAAGGCGAGTCCACAAGTCAGAGAATCGCCGATGAACAAGATCAGATCTTCGGTCGCCAGCGACCGCGCGGATTCGATTTGACAAGGATCCTATATTGTCAAGCTATTTCAGTGCACGCACGACGGGGCAATGAATTGGATGTACAACGGATACAAAGCCCTCAATCTCGAGGATCGATGCCCAGTCAATCAAAATGATCTCAACATGACAGTTTTTTATGGGCTCGTCCCAGAGTTGGACCAGCATCCCAGGCGCTGCTTCAAAGGTCTTGGTTTTGATGACCGCGCTAGAGAAGGTCCCATGTGGCGCGTACTGCGCTCTCTCCACGACGGAGACAGCGAATAACGGAGTCCCGCCGTTCCAACGATCTTTGCGCTCCGTTTTAGAACCAATTTTCATGAACAACTGCGACATCCAACTAGTGGAATAGAACTTTATGGAAGAGCCGGCCCATGCTGACCAGATAGCACCGTCGGAGTGTTCCCAGCGGCTCGAGAGTGTCAGGTTGGAACCAAGGTACAGAATCGAGGAGTTGGGTGGATTTTGAGCCATGTCTATTCGTGTCTTGTGGGAGGAAGATGACGAGGAATGAGGTGCGAAAGCTCGTTTGATGATCAAACCGAAATGATCCGGTATGATCCTATTCAAACCTAGCCTCACACCGGGGGCTTTCCAAAGGTCCAACTCCTTTGCCCGGTGCAACTTTTACTTCTTTGTGACGTCATCCAACAGCTTTGATGGCCGGGATCTCGTACACGGTACACCGACGCCCGGGCGTTTTCCTCCAATACTATTCTAGCCCCTGATGTGTCCACGGTTTTGATGGCAAGCCGTACCTTTCGCAAAATCTAATCTTTTGCCCGGATCGGCCTCTGGGACATTCTTTGACTCGCGATACATGATTTGAAAAGTTTCCAGATTATTTGAGGAATGAGAGCTATTGTTACGACGATGCCGGTTTTGATGACACTTTTGACACCTGATGTGGGAATCAACTTCACTGCTTTATATTGCATGCACCTTTTCCCTTCCACTCAAGCTGGGTCACTTAAAACGACTTGAGATATATTCCGAATGCTGGTTTTTTTTTCCTGAGAGAAATGATTGCCTACATACCGAGATATCAGGGAAGTGGTATCAAGTTCTGATCAAAAACCGATTTTTGGCGGCATCCTGATTTTCTGGAGCCCTCATTTCTTGTACAATAAATCTAAGTTTCGGGGAGGGAACAACTGCTACGCATCGCCACCACATACTATTTTTTCCCAAGTGTTCTATTCAGATACGCGACCGGGATTTCCAGAAATCCCACTTCGGGGTGGATGGACACATCCGGGGTTAGAATAGTACAGCTTTACCTCAAGTAGTCTCAATAGTGGAATAACCGACATCTACCCACGCCCGCATCTTATCCCCGTACTTGACAGTGAGCCATAATAGTCTGAAAATTGACCTTGAGCTATAGATAGGCTCTGGGAACGTTGAACAGACGACATACATGAATCCACCCCAAGCGATAATTCCCACAGCCGTGTTCGTCACGAGCACGCCGAAGTGGCTTATAGAGGGCAGAATACCCGAGACGGCTATCGCCAGCAGCAGAAAACGCAGTCCGCTATTTGTCCACCCATGAGAATGAATCAGCGACAAGACCAAAAGAAAAATACATGTAAACGACATTGTGTACGTACATGCTGGCAGCCAATATTTGCGAACTCTGAGAATGCACCACGTCGACGAGATATGCACTGGACGGGCTGAGCACCAGATACACGCCGAGGCCGTTTATGAAGAAGCAGAAGAGATTCAGCGAAAGCCCTAGAGGACCGGATACGAAGTGCGTTATGAAGCCACAGAGAACTATCGAGAGGGGCACCAAGGTCGCCCCCCCGAAGACGGCCACCCTCAAGCGATCTTCTTGAATCCAGTCGCCTCCGCGCCGCTTCCGCCACTTGATGACGATTCGGTCGGACAGCATACCCGCGAGCGGTGCTCCAACTTGATAAAATAAGAGCTTCGAAGAGACGGGGAAATTTATCGGGAAATGCACGTACTGATATTACCGAGACCCATTGGAAAGTAGCAGGCGCCGATGATAGCCTCGTTTGTTATGTTGTACCGTGCGCCCTGATTTTTCGCACATGAGGAGTTCAAGAGGAGCATGAACGCAGTGACTACTGACGAGCGTATATGCGATAGGCACCAGCAATGCTGGACGACAGATCGTCAACACCTGATGTTTGAGCAAAGAAAAAATTGACACCTACTGTTGTCGGTGTAAAGCACAGTAGCACTTGCGATAGTCTATAAGAGATGAGTGCAAAAGCGGAAGCTTCGAAATTACGGAACAGCACATACCACGAAGAGGAGATTCGGACTGCGCAGGAGCCATATACACGAAAATGGGTTGAGCCACACCCATTTATATCTGCGCTCTCCAACAGCTGTTGATTCAGAATCCTCTGATTCATCCATCCCCAACGTCCCAGGATGCGACGTCTCGGGCAAGAGTAAGAGCATTCCCATGAAAACAAATAAGCCGACAAAAAAGAGCCCAAGTTGAACGTCCCGCCAGGAAGAATATTTCGCTGATTTGCGTTCAAACCCCGGCCTTTCGTATTTAACCCACGCCAATGTACTTACCTCCCCAACCTGCAGAAATGCTCAGAAAACAATGTATCAGCAGAGGTTTGGCTTACCTCCGACAACTGGTGAAATCGCACCGCCGAGGAGTGAGGCCTGTAAATCGAAGTTATGTTAGCGTACAGCTTGAAAGGATGAGATCTACAGCAAAGAAGATGCCCATAGCAGTGCCTCTTTCAGTGAGCTTATAGATATCGCCAATAACTGCACCACCTAGTACATCATTCAATGGCTATGTCCCCTCACACCGCTGGCCCACTGACCAACTGCCATACCACCCGAAGTGCCGAAACCTTGTACAAAACGGAATATCATGAGCTGCGGGATCGTTTTCGCGGTGCCTACGCCAATGGATCCAAGACAATGCAACGGGAGGCAGCAGAGATACATCGGCCGGCGACCATCTGCGCAATTTAATAAACAACCAGGTTGATTTTCGAATTAAATCATACAAAACCCAGAGTAGGTTGCAAACAGCATACTTCCGAGCGCCACGCCGCATGTTAACACACTGACGGTGAAACTATACATTAAGATGGTTTTCAGGACCGAATTTTTTGGATGGAATGAACGCGGCACCTAACGATTTGCCCCGTAGAATTTAGATCCGCGGCAATTTGCGGAATGCAGGGGATAAACGATCCATGCGCAAACCTAAAACTGGTAAGCGGAACTGGGAAGAGATGATGTAAGTGAGTGAAAAACAAACACTACAACAACATTTAAATAACGGATCAGTTGGCTCCGAGTTTTATTGCCTGCTCTTACTGGGCAGAATCGCGCTACAAGCCGACCAACGCGACAATGACGCGTTTTCGTGAAGTGGAGAAACGATTGTACAGGGCTTCGTGGGCCAGTTCACCGTCAGAGACGAGGAGCGGGATGTCCTCAGAAGCCATGGCTGAAGTTTGAGGTGGGGTGTAGTCTGAAGGTGAAGGCGGGAGTAAAGGAAGTCCGTAGTTCCCACCACCTAAGTTTAGGGCGTCCTATTTTAACTCACATCACATTTTTGTTTCAATCTATCGAGGTACGAGATCAGGTAAGATTGAAGTGTCTGGCTGCGAGAGACTACATTTTTGTCAGCATTATTTGCAGACCTCGGCTTTCGGACTCAGCCATTTATGACGTAGGTCTCTTCTTCCCCGCCTCCCTAGGCTGCTGCCTTCTTTGTTCTCCCCTTCTCGTCCACCTTCTACGCTGACCATGGAAAACCACTTTTGTTCTTGGACTGGGTCTTAGCCTCCGGTATCATGTCTTCTGGATCTGTCGCCTCTGGTGTCTTGTCTCTGCCGTGCCAGGGGCCCAGGGCTCTACCTCTGTCATGAATGTAAATCTCTCCATCAAGGACTCGCTGCCCTTAGATCTTGTCCTGGGTTGTGACCGGCATTTCTTCTGTTGTGAATCTCTTCCTGGTGCCCACTTTCTGCTTACTTTCAGCATCCTGGACTTCGTACCAAACCGTTAAAGCCGCGCAGAGATCGCGCGGAAGCAATGTTGGAAGCATCAGAACATAGACATTGATAACGCTCAGGTGCCCGTGTACGAATCAAAATTCCTCCAAGTATTAGATTGTCTCTCTCTCATGCATTTGGGTGTTGTTCTCTTCAGGCCTCTGTGCGCTACCGAGGCTACCGGCCCTACAAGAATTTGGCCTGCCGCGACGTAGTAATTTTTTTTTTCCTGATATGATAATATCCTTCGCTCACTGTTTTTGTCTTTCCTCTACGCTCCTTCCACACCCTCCACGACCTGCCTAGATGGACGCCGCCAGCGACGCCGTACCACCAACGACTCATGACATCCCATACCAACCGCCTGCGTATGATGCGCTCCATGCGGAAAATCACTGCAGTCCTTGGCGAGACGCCTGTCGTCGAAACGACCTCGCCAGCGCCTCAGCTGCTCGCGCCATCGAACTCTAATTCCGGTCCCAAGCGTGGCTTTTTCTTCCATGCATCCTCATCGCTCTCTTCTCTCGCGCTCCCCGTTCCAGAAATCCGAGTCATCATCCCACACACCGGAACCCCGTCCGTCGCTGGTCCTCCGCCTGCCAGATACATATACATTCGAGCCACTACCGTCACTGCTCTTTCCGAGCCTCAGCCCGACGTTGATTTCGCCCTCCTCGCCGCCAGAGGCGGAGCCCGGTCGTCGCCGGTTGTGCCTCGCAAAAGTGTCGCACACCCTGGGCGAAACCGTCCCTCCCGAATTCATATTCACCGCCGAGCTCGATGTCAAACGGCAGCGGCGCGCCAGCACACTCATCCTGCCCGAATCCGCGCTGGAGCACCAGAGTGAACAGCCTCGGAGCACGCGGGGACCTGTTCTCAACGGCAGCGTCAAGGCGATCAGGCGTGCGATGTCGTTCATCATGCCGACGATTGGACGGGCGAGTGGCGGGGCGCCGTGGGGAGCATGGAAGATGTGGTGCACAAGCTGCGGGGCCTGCGGGTCAAGTAAGTCAGTGTGATCAGAGTGCAGCTTTTGCTAGTCGTGGACGTCATGAGATATCTTAGAGCTCCTGTAATTCCCAAAATCCCAACTATAATTCACATTCCTTTAGTCTCCTCCCTGATTGTAGTCTTTGTTCTCCGTCAAAGCAAGCCCCGATACGTACTGATCTATTTCCCAACCACATCCTTGAGCTGCATCTTCGGGATCGCCGCAGGGAAAGCCCTCCGCGCCAGACGTGTCTGCGTCGCCTGCTCGTACGCAAATCCCAAACCAATCAGCTCTAAGTCTGAATACGCGGTACCCAAAAACGACAGGCCGAATGGGATCCCTGGGGCGGGATACACCAGCTTTTCCATCCCGCCAATGCTACCGCCGCGATAAGCAAGTAAGCTACAGTAAAAGAAAGGGAGGTCTCACGTAACGTTCTCTGGATAGAAGCCAAGGGGAACTGTAGACTGTGAGCGACTTTAAATAAACGTGGTGTGAGGGCAGGTCTCACCAGTGACGATCGGGTACCCAGCAACCGCTTCAAAAATTTAATCAAAAGTCAGTCGCAACTTCTAGTGATACGGGAGGAAAATTAGGTATACGTACCTGCAGGCCTCGATGTATATCCAGGGCCCGGTAAAACGAGCGCGTCGAGGTCGTACTCTTTCAGCGCATAATCGATACCGCGTGTACGGCCGATATCATGGTTGGCTGCAAGAGCCACCCAGTACTCTGCGTCGAAACCATTGGTGGACTCCGATGCGATAAACCTAGCAGGATGGATATATATATTATATCTTCAATATCGAGAACAGCCTGAAAAAAACGCACCCAGATTGGTCCTCGTAGCCCTCCGGCGTTTCCAGCTCCGGGTTTTGTCATTGAATTTAATCAGGTCCGCGAGGCTGCGGACGCCAGACGGGTTTTCCAACAATGATTCGAAATATTGGTTCAAATACACCTGTGGGAATACGTAAGGATCTGTTTCACATTAGAGCGGATCGATGTATAAGTATATACCTTGAAATCAACCTGAAGCACCCTTGTCTCATTCCTAGACATCAACAACTCATCGGTGGACAGCAAATCCGCCGGGTCCACGATGGTCGCACCCAGTTTTTTCATCGTTTCCAACGCCCCTCAAACGCGATGACAAGCGACGGATCCATGGGTACGATGCTCCCATTCAGGAATAATCGTCGCGGAACCCCGATGCGCTTGCCCATGAACGCGTTCTTGTCGAGCGCCGTGGTAAAATCGGGGACGACGGGCGGCTGGGCGAGCGTGAAGTTGTCGTTTGGGTCCCGGCCGGCGATGATGGAGAGGACGATCGCGGCGTCGGTCATTGAGCGCGCCATGGGGCCGGCGGTATCTTGGTTTGCGGAAATTGGGATGACTGGGAGTTTGAGGCACAAAACCACGGTAAGTATAAAGCGATTTCGCGAATGTATGTGCAATGGCAGAAGCAGGACTGACCTCCAGCGCGGGATGTCCATCCGAGAGTCGGTTTGATACCCGCAAGGTTATTATGGCTAGAAGGACAAGTGATGCTGGCCGTCCGTCTCCGTCCCGAGGGCTACGGGAGCCAGGCCAATGGATACAGCGACAGCGGACCCAGAGGAGGAGCCGCACGGATTGGCGTGCGGGTAGTATGCGCCAGTACCTGGGAGTTATGAGCGCATGTGTAAAAACACCAGGCCGTTGGTTCCGGAAAGTAATGATAATAATACAGACCTTGACCGCCTCTCCCAGACCAACCGGACCTTGTCCCTCTGGAGCCAGAAAATTCCGACAGGTTGGCTTTTCCTGGGCAGAGATAGCGTAATTTTCAAGCACAGGAAGGGGGAAGAGGGAGAAGAACGGCGGTACCTACCTAAGATTATAGCACCCGCCTTGCGGAGCTTCTTCGCTACCCCAGCGTCCTCGGAGACAATAGAACCCAGTAGGGCAAAGGAACCGGCAGTGGTGTTCATGCCTGGTCAAAAAAATATGATCAGGAGGGGTCCAGCGTTGTTTTGATTGGATGGCAAAGCACCTTCGGCGGCGATTGTCGCGAAATTGTCCTGCGTCACAGTCAACGGAAGTACATGCGGATACAGTGATACAATCGGACATACTTTCAGCAGAATCGGTATTCCATGTAGTTCACTGCGCTTGCCAGTATACCTGCGCTCCAGATCTAGCAACGCCGCCACTTTGAGCGCAGATGGGTTTAGTTCGATCACAGCGCGTAGCCCGGGGCCTTTGACATTGACTTCTTCGATGCGGGCAAAATAGGCCTGCAAGATAATTTCAGGCTGTGCAATGAGAAATGTAGCGGCCTTGTACGCACCTGAACGAGGTGAACGCTGGAAAAATGGCCCCTGTCAAGCCCGGCTTGTAGATCCCGGATAGACGCTTCGTATAGATCCGGCAATATGGGAGCAGGCGAAAATTTGAAGAAGGAAAGCCATCGTGCCAGATTCATGCATATAAGAATCAACGCAAGTGAAAACCACAGTCGGCGGCGGAAGGACGCATTTGGGGCATGGGGTCCAACTTCCGAGGACGATAGGGTTTTGGGCCTTTTCTTGTCACTGGCAAACACGCTAGCATCTGTGAGGGAAGACATGTCGAGCCTGCTACCTCCCATGATTGCAGATTTAGACTCCCTTGAGTGTGGGAGCAACAGCCCTGCAGCCGTGATGGCAACAGCAACGTTGATGGCCGGAGTGATGGGTGTCGTAATGGTCCTTTCGTTCCTTTGGCTCGTCTGACCGGGTTCCCCACTAGACGCGTCCGCGATCGCTATGGCACTCTCCTAGTAGGCTAGTCACCCGGGAGTCCTACTTAACTCTATTGTCACCTGAGCTGAAACTTGTTACTTGTCCGCGAGTTTGCTCAGGTTTGCTCTTGTTGCTTCTTCTCGCTGTGCCCGGACACCGACCTTCTCGCAGTCCACGTCTCAAGATTCTGGAGAGCATCTTTCCGTCCTGCCCCATTTGTGTACCCATAATATTCAATTGCCATTCCTCAGCTGACTACATGCAATTCAATACAGCAAGGGCACGCAGTCTCTCGCAGTAGACAACTTACTGTGCCGCAGTTATCTTTCTCACTGCGCCGCCGCGGCAAGGCCGCTCGATTTTTCTCACCATGACCGCATCAGGGCTAACTTTCTCGCCTCTTTATGTCACTGTTTTCTTCCTGGCCCCGCCAATTGGAAACCCCAAAACCGCAGTATCCCGCGCAATCTTCTGTCTTTCTGCACACAACGTGTTTGATCCCAAACATCTTCCATCTCTCGTTCATCGGGGCCTGTTCTCGGTCTGGAACATCCTTTTTCTGGTGTTGCTCGATTTATTCTCTTTCGTAATGTTACGCATAAGACAAACTATCTTCGCAGCAAGGCCTCAAGTATATTTGTTCAGGTCAAAATTCAACCTTAATTCAAACCTTCCCTCGCTCACACACTGGGGAAAGCAATCTTTTGACCTAGGTCAAGAGATTGCTTTCGCTGGTGTATCAACGGCTCAAATTCCGTCCAGCGTCTGTCCCGAGCGAACCGTACAGACGGGAATTTCACACCTTTTTTCAGCTGGATGACTCTCCTACTTGTAGTCGTGTCTACTGCTCACACTGGTTATCATGGTCAGTTTGAGAGAATGTGTAAGGTGCGCCTCCTATTCTTGATGTGCTTCTCTCTCTATGCCAAGTCCTGGCGGACCATGCAATCCATGACTTTCTCGCACTGGAAATCTTTCGCCCATTTCTGGGGTTAATTCAGGTCGTTCTCTTCCGCTTCTGTCCGCCTCCTGACCCTGCTGTTTTATCTAGGTCAATGGAAGACTTCGTGCTGGCACCGCCATAACAAGAGTAACGAAATTTTGCCGGCTTTCCCTCTCTCCTACTATTGATATATTCCTGATTCTCAATTGACCGGAAGCTTACCTGATGTCATTGTTGGACGCAAGGGGATCTTTCAATTTTATGTAACTGGATTCCTCAACAGCTTCAGTGCGGCCTCTTTTCTCATGTGGTAATATTCCTTTCTTTTGCAATTGACGCTGATTGTCCCATTGAAGTAATCATAGTTCTGTAGCAAACGACAAAATATTTCAGAAATGAATTCGTTTCCAGCTCGGAGGTGCCGGGGCGAAGCAGAGGTCCATCTTGTTATTAGTGAGTAACATCCTTCATCCTGATGATTATTGATCCTGACTCCGGGCACAAGGCCCAAGACTTGACGCTCTGTTTACACGTCCTGAATAATATTTCCAAGCGGTGCAGACACTTGTAACACTGTTTCAGCATATAATTTGGTCTCCTCCAGCACGATTGTGAATCTCTGCTTCTTCATGGAATGCAGTATTTGCTGTAAGGATACATAATATATTTCTCCCACTTGAAGGTGCATTTTTGCCCTTGGTCTCTGAATATGCAGGCTAAAATCCTAATAGCGCATCTGCAATGATTACCCCAACCCCGAGAAACACGCCATAATGGCACTTTCTGCCACGCTCACGATGACGTTTGACCTCCACGTCCTATAAGTAAGTGACGAGGGGTGCTGAAACAAAATCAGACCTCATCTACACTGCAGCGGGGCTTCTTGCTGCCTCAACTTGCTTTTGAGGATGACCGAGGCGTCAAAGCAATAGCTTCATTCCAAGATCAAGAGGCTTATGAAGCCGATCTCGCAGATGACACTGTCACACACCTTAGATCTCTTGGAGATTTCTGCACTCATGTGGCTCAAGATTGTAGAGTGAATGGATAGAGATGGATCTAGGAGACCTTATGACAAGATTCCCAAGTCGGCCGACGTGGGTGTATGCAAAGGAGAAGGCACATACTTATACAAGGTCGCGCCTTTATTGATCGGACTCTCGGAATCTCGGGGATTTGCAGACATCGACAATTTATTGAATTAAAAAATAAACTGAACAGGTTCGAATTAAGAATTGAGCACCCCTACGCCCACCGCTGCTTGACCAAATCTGCTCCACATTCTGCGAACGCATAGGTGATTGCCTGCGTATGCGCCGCCGGAACGATAGGCTGTTATGCGTAAGCTATTTGGATAGAAATATACGAGTAAAGCGGGCAACTCACCACTACCGCCGCATCGATCACGCTGAGCCCCGCGACGCCTTTGACCTGCAGGTCAGGGTAGACCACACCGTGGGGCGCGCCGCGGGCCGACATTGCTGCGGTACCTACGATGTGGAAGCGTTGTCGCGGATGTAAGCCTCGAGCTCGGCATCACTCAATCCTGTGAGGTCTGGCGTCATCGCGCCGAGATACCCGTCCCACACTGGCGCACGGACAAACCGCTGTGCGGGTGCGACACCATCGCGTAGCGCGAGGAGATCAAACACGCTGTTCAGAAATCCCGGATCGATGAGGGGCGGCGCGAATGGGTCGTTGCTGTTGATCGTGATTGACCCACCTGGAAGAATCAACAATCAAGGAGCCTATGCTAATGGGTGTGCTCACGGCTCACGGGACTGGAAAGCGAGATGCCTATGGTGATAAAGTTCCCAATACTGGGTGTGGAGATGCCACCTGCCTACGGCGAGTCAAGGCCAACGTATACTTGATATCAGACTCGCGACTTACGATGCCTCCTCCCGGGATCAAAAGGAACTCAAGATGGGGCGCTCCAGGCCCGGGAGACGGGTCTGCATGTACCCCAAATGCAGGCGAGTCCGGCGGGAGCTTTAGTCACGCAATGTGCGTCGCAATCCCCGAGTCGACGAACGGGCCCGTGTGCGACGCGTTCCACTGCGCCAACCCTTAAGCCGCACGGGTCGAGTTCTGCGTGACGGATTCCAGCGTCTGCGTTGAGTTCACCGCCCAGCCGAGCGCGAAGAACGGATGGTCGTGTGCGTTCTGCCCGACGCTTGGGAGGGTCGACGACGGTCGGGATGCCGAGCGCGCTGAGGGTACTGTTCGGGCCGATGCCCGAGTTCAAGAGGATGTGCGGAGTACCGACCGCCCCGGCAGAGAGGATTATTTCTTTGGATGCGTGCGCTACGAAGAGAGAGCTTCCTGTGAAGATAATGAATGAATCCGCACGCCGCGCGTGATAGATATGGTAGAGTACATACCGAACCTAAACTCCACCCCACCAAAACTCGGCTTTCCGCTGTTTGGATGGGTCACATTGACAAGCTTGGACACCTGCGCGTGTAGCAGAACATGCAGATTCGGCCGCGAAATAAACTCTGGCGCCAGATACCCGGTGGCAGAAGTGCTACGCTCTCCACCGCCGATACTAGATTGCAGCCATGCTTTTATTTATTTATAGTGAGTCAGCTATATGTATAGATAGATAGTGGAAGAGCGTGAGGCTCACAGACACCCAATGGTTGCCCCGAATTCATATCTAGGTTGAACGGGAACTCATCCGGCAGCTCCTTCGTTGTCTGTATGACTGTTCCCTCGAAAACTGGCCACAGGAAGCCGTTGAGGCTGACCGAGATGGGGCCGTCCGTGCCGTGGATAGCGGGATTGAATTCTCCTAGCGTGTCGTGCTTATCCGGCGGTGGGGTCCAGCTTTCGTGCTGCCGGGACAATATGCTTTATGTAAAACACGGCGCCGCTCCACATTCGATTGGCCTGCTTACCTTGAGGAAATATGGGAAAATTCCATCCCAGGACCACCCGTCGTCGCCCGTCAAGTTTGCGTAGCGGTCAAAGTCGTCTGCGGCGCCGCGGGTGTATACCATGCCGTCTGCTCGGATTTAGGAACACAATAGGGAGGCGGAGAAAGGCGACACTCGCTATGGGCACTGCATCCTCCTAGCATGTACGCTTGGGCGAAATTCAATATATATTCCCGCACTCCACGTATGCAAGCACGCGAACAGACCTCTTGGGAATGTGATGGAGCGGCCGTTCAGTCCGGATTGCGGTGTTGTGGTGTAGTCTGCACTCTATCATGACCTCCTTGAAACAATTGTCACGGATTTTTGCACGTACTCCAACTATAAGCGCTGGCACCGAGAAGGCTGTTCTGCAGGAACGGGACTTTTGAGAGGAGTACTCTGTCGTTTCTGTGGAAAGTATATGAAGCGAGAGAGCTATACGGTGGTATGAGTGTGAGATATGCTCACGAAACTCCCGCCTCCAACACCAAGACCGACACGTCTGGGTTTTCCGTGAGGCGATTCGCCACGACGTTGCCTGCTGTTCCCCCTAGAAGTAATGAGCGACAAAATTCAGAAACTCTGTCCTATACGCGGGTGAGGGACCTACCTCCAACGATAACGAAATCATAGTGCAGGCGGGGGAGGTCAGCGACGTCCTCATAGACCTTGCACAAGCCCACAGCGCCGAAGACAGCCAGGACGATCGATGCGGGATGAGCATTGCGGTGGTGCCTGGGATCCTGAAATTTGGGATCTTATGGAAGGGAGCGTGGCATTGACAGCGGCAGCCGCGTCGTTAATCTTTGCTCTGGAGGTTTCCAGATCCAGATAAACAAACTGGTTCTGCGTAAAAAATGGGAACTTGAAGCTGGGCGACGGTGGTGTTCAGTCCAGCCTATGTCGGTTTGTAACACTTCTTGACGAAGGCGGCAGCGTATCCAGGTAGACGGTGGAGGTGCAACACGGGGTGTGGTAATATCACTGGAAAAAGACGTAAAGACGGGAGCAAACTGGAATTGCGGGGCCCGGGACCCGAATGATCATGCGTTTGCTCGCATTGCGGGGGCCGATGAGACACGTTTGAGACACACCATGAACAACAGGTGTATGCGGGGATTTGATACATCGAACGGTCGCTGATGATCGCAGCGTAGTGATATATCCTGATGCTAGCTCACCTTTCAGCGTCCATTTTGACCGCCGCCGCGTCTACCGTTCGGCCACCCTCCGCCTCACGTGGTCCGTGCAAAGGGCGCACTCCAAAGTAACCGACCGGGAAAGGCGAGCCACAAGTGACAGTATAGGCGAGGGCAGAGCCGGCTCCTGAAGGAAACACGCAGCTATTTGAGGAGTTTGAATCGTGACATGGTAGTTGGAGAAAACGGGTGGTCGTTGTTTGGCCGGAATTGGACCAGTATCCTAGGTTCTGCTTCTTGGTTTTGATGACCGAGCTAGGGAATGTCGTATATGGCGCGTCTTGTTCTCCCTGCACAACAGAAACAGCGAATAACGGAGTCTCGCCGTTCCAATGATCCTTGCGCTCCGTTCGAGACCCAATTTTCATGAACAACTGCGACATCCAACTAGTGGAATAGAAGAGCCGGCTCATGCTGACCAGACAGCATCGTTGGAGTGCTCCCATCGGCTCGAGAGTGTCAAGTTGGAGCCAAGGTACGGAATTCTGTGATGGAATCACCATGCCTACCGCATTGATCCGACCTGATTCGAGGTTGAACTTAAAGTTTGCTTCAGCTTCCAGCGTCGCCAACATGTTGATAAGGACATGTACTGAGCGAACGCCAAAATTTCCACATCGACAATATCTCAATCGACGAAAAATAAGCGCTTATTTTTTACGGGTCGCATTGTCTCAAACTTTGTTCTGCCCGAAGGATTGACAGAGACTGATCGTGAGACAATCTCCACAGACTGGAATAAAATAATGAATTGTACATCTGCTTGCCGCAGTCGACCAATGGGACAGGTCTCAATAGTAATATCTTTGTTTCACCTTCAGCAAATTTCTACTTTAAAATTTGTCTGCAGCGGTGTCACTAATGATCTCCTCGATTCACGATCAGAGTAATTATAATATTGCGGCTTTCAGGCCGCGGATGGAAGAGCCTACGTAAGTTTCAGCGAAATATCATTAACAATATACAGCCGTCAGTGCAGTGGATGACGCTGAGTCGGGCGTTGCCGCGCGAAGCAGACGGTGGAATCGTCATGGTGAAGTTCCGGTGGGGTGGCTTGAATACGCCATTTTGGAATGCTGGGTGGTAAGGTCCGTTGAAGAGGATAGCGCCGATCTGATCCACGGGTCACGGAAACGTTGCGGACACGGATGCGACCCGCAGTTCAGAAATCCAATGAAAAAATAACAATTACAAACTCAATCGAAGGGGTGAGGGTGTCCTGTAATATTGAGTGAGCGAATAACACTCGCACACCAAAAGTAATATTAATAACAGACCGGCCGATCAACCTCAACTATGATTTTTCACCTAGCCTTGACGAACGTTCCATTCGCGGGGGTACCGATCCTGATCTCTTGCGAAAGTGCATCGAATATGAGGAATACCATGAAACAAAGATACGTGTTATATTCAGAGGAGTGGGCAATGGGGGAAGAGCTACTTAAAAAGCTCAGGACGGATGATACCTACGTCTCCTTCTGGTGTTACTCAAACTTGAGTCAGATCTCATTCCTAAATTCAATATTCCTGCCGGCTCTTTCGGAAAAATCGCGTTGTTCACCAGGCCGTCGGTTTCAATGAATGAGCTGCCTTGTATATTTCGTGGAAAAAAGCTGAACTCGATGCTATTCGAAGGTGCAGCTCCAGAACTGACGTATCCTCACGTTTCTTGATCTATTCTTTTGACTCTTGAAGTGTTCATTACGTCTAGGTGGTAAAAGTAGCATCTATTCAGCGATTCTCCGCTGGTTACGCTCAAACACGCCGTAATTTTACTTACTTCCCCCGGACCGTCATACTGTCCTCTCGCTGGTTTCCACTGGTTTCCGCCTGAAGGTGCTGAACGTCAGCCAGGTCTGTGGTTGTTGAAGATTATATATAACCATTCTGTCAAGGTATAAATGTCATTTGAAAAACGCCGGTGGTCCTCCGGTTGATTATTGCAAGCATGGTTTAAGTTTTGAACCATCATTGAACTGCCAAGTTAAACTATATCTTCGGTGGCTAGCCTCAAAATGGTGTTTATTATTAGCAGTCTATGAAGTAAAAATTCATACAAATGGGTTCTGCATTCAATTCACGAGCAGTGTAAGGATCAAGTAAGGATGTTCAGGCTTCCATGGCATGGGACTTCAGCGCTTCAGCAGCAGTTACACTAACTCTGCAAAAGAAATCTCACCTGTATTTTTTGTGATTTCTAGGCTCCTACCGGACATCTTCGCCCAAAATCAAGTACAGGTGGCTCAAGGAAGTCGAGGCCGACATTTTTACATCATTGATGGTATCAAATGTTCCTGATGCGCCATCCGGTGGAGCAAAACAAGAAATCGGTGTTCTTCTGACTCGACAGGGGATTTTTTTCAAAGAAATCTAAACCGCCCAAATTAAAGCCAAAGATGTCTGCACTCATCCGCCAATTTTAATTGTAAAAAAATATACAGGCAACAACGAGCTATGAGGCTTAGAAAACAGCCATTTTGGCCCATTTTCCGCTATTTTGGCCCATTTTTGGCCAAAATGGCCATTTTGCAGGCGACACAGCGCCTTATTGCCTGGATGTTATTATATGATTCAAAACATAGCATGATACGGGACATGTTAAACTTTAATTTGGGTGGTTCAAAATGTCCTAGAAGGAATTAGCTCTGTGGCCGAAAAATCGGCATTTGCCAATTTCGGCCGGTTTGATGGCATATCACCAGATTTTGATCGCATTAAATGTGCTGGAATGTCGGCCTCGACTCGCTCACAACCCCTACACTTAAGTCTGGACAGAAATCTGCTATAACACCCCGTAAATTGCAAAAAAGCTAGGTGACATTTCTTTTGCCGAGTTAGTGTACAGAGGTGAAAATTGAGGCAGATACAGTAGACGAGAACCACCGGGAACCAGCGAAATCCGATGGTATCCCGTGGAGTCTCTGCCACAGGCTTTCGGTGGAATCCACTAGTACACCAGTACCCGGCAGTGGATGCCGCCATCAGCCAATGCCGACCACTGCCGATCAGCCGGCTGCTATCTCCGCGCATTTTATATTCCCACGGTTGCTGAGCGAGTAAATTTGATGGCCGGTCTCTTTGTTTCAACCTGGGTTCAAAAATCCAAGCTCTGATTCCAGGGTCGCTCATCCATACATAGCTAGACTGAACCCGACGGCAGTTGCCGAGCTTTTACGGCGTGGAAGCCTATTGGTACTGTACATGTAATTTCACTCTTCGACGTTTACTTCCATCACCGGAGCCCAAAAGAAAAATCGTCTACCCCCAAGACTCGAGCAGTCATTTGTGTGGCTGATGACCACTCCAAAACTAAATGCTCCGCTTCACTCATTCCTTGAATCCCCCACTCTTTTTATCGATTCTTTACCGAGTCATGTTCTCGAGGAGCACGTCTCGCGCGTATTCCAAGGCTTCTATCCTCCCCCAGCGTTGAGCTTCTCTCGCACAAAGAAGGGTCGAAACCGGGGTGCTTTGCGTCCTCGTGTCGATTTTTTCGACGTCAAGTCGGGTACATAGCATCAATTTCTTGGAATCCCACAATATGTCGCTAACCGTGTGTCTGAAGCGGAAAAGGCGCTTGCGATACATCATTTGCGGTCTACTCCCTCGGTAGAAGTACCTGCCGTCCTGAAGTTTTCCACCACTGCCGAATACAAACCTTTCGGAATACCGGAAAGCTCCGTGTCGCCCAGGCTCATCAAGACATTGCCCCCCGGCTACACCGAGGGCATACTCTACGATCTCCTCCGTCCACATGGTCCCATTTACTCCGTTCGCATTCACCCTATCGCGGGCGGGCTAGTGCAATTTTGGTTCGAGGCCCACGCACGAGACGCAGAAATGCGGCTGTTCCCAAAAATAATGCTGAATCGTTACGACCCGTGCTCGGTATACTGCTCGGTGAGCATATAAATGTATGACCACCGCCGGATGTCTAACTCAGTATAGAATCTGAGCTCGGTTCTCGATGCGTGCGCCCTTCGAACCCATTTCGTGGAGGTAAGTCCGCTTTCTGGTTTCGCAATCGTATTATTTATGGCACGCAGTACGGAAACATCATAAAGTGAGGCGATCGCCCTCCATTTTTGCGTTTGGGGGTTGAATCGTTGCTAGCGCTAAGATTTTCACGGACCCGAAGACTGGAAAAAGTCGCGGTCGGGGTTACATCACGTTCTCGCAGGCGTCTGAAGGTATGTATCCAATCTTTCCCGAGAATGGATGCAGATTTAAATATTCCCCCAAGCGTCCACAGCTATACAGGCGATGCACGGCGTTGAAATCAATTGGAAGTTTCTGTCTGTTTCATATCACTTCGTGAAGAGCGGAGGACGGACAGCGCGCGCCAGACCTGCACCTAAAGGAAATAACTTTTCGGTCGATGCATTGGGTGCCGAGAAGACGGCCACATCCGAGGAGCTTCATGCAACGACGCGGCTGGAGCCGAAAAGTCCATCTGCACAAAAAGGGGGAGGATCGGAAGAGCCGGCCACACCAGCGCAGGCGTCGTCCATCTCGCCAGAAGCCGGTGGGGAAACGAACACCGAAACCGCTGGCATTGACTGGTGGAACGAGCTTAGAGCCTTGCAGGCTGTGTGCGACGCCGAGAAGGAAGCTAGGAGGGCGGGGCAGGCTGAGAACGAAATTCTGCGAAGAGAACTAGAGTCCGCCAAAGTAGAGGGCGCAGCCGAGATCGACCTCCTGCGGGAAACTCTAGAGTCTGTGAAACTACGGTGCGGCGCTGAGAACGAGCTCCTGCGGCAGGAACTGGAGTCCGTCGAATTGCAGAGCGAGGCCGAGATCGCACTCTTGCGGGAGAAATTAGAGACCGCGACTCGCGCGCTCGAGATGTCGGAATCGAGGCTGAAGATCCTGCAGCTCGAGGCTGATCGTCCGCTTTGGGAAGCCGCGAAGAAGAAGCGCGAGGAGAACGAGCGAGCTGAGCGCGCGAAAGTGGAGGAACGTCGCCGGGCCGAAGAGGTGGAGGAGTCGCGCAGGAAGATGTGGGAGTTCCAGGAGCAGGACAGAGTGCGCAAACACGCGACAGAGGAGGCTGAAAGGAAGGAACGCCTGCGGAAGGAGGAAGAAGAGAATGCACGCAGGGAGGAAGAAGAGCGCGAGGCGCGCGAAAAACTGGAGCGTGAAAAACGATGGAGGGCCGCAACCCAGGCCGAGGAAGAACGGTGCCGGAAACGCGATGAAACGACGTGGGGCGCTGGCGCATGGACGCCTGCTCGCGCCGTAGAACGCCTCAAGCTCCAAATGGAGGAATTCGACAAGATCAAGTTCTCCAAGACGCAGCCATTGACGTTTCATGTAATCCCTTGGCCGGTGCTCACTGACCCTTTGGACTTGGACATAGAGCAGATTAATTGGGACGGGGTAGAGGCCTTCTTTTCGCGCGCGAAGGGGCAATTTGGGGTGAACGTCGCGGGGTACAATAGTCTTGTCGAGAAGGTGCATCGACTGTTCCATCCGGACAAATGGAAGTCGCGGCGTTTGCTTGTCACTGTGATGGACGAAGAGCTGAGGAAATCGTTGGAGGAGGCTGGAAATGTTGTCGCGCAAGCCATGACACCGATCTGGAGGAGGTCGAAGGGGTACAATACTTGATGTACAGTTGCTGCCGCTGAATGCAAACACATATTGTCGTTTCGCTGACTGCTTTGAGATGGCTCCTCGGGCAAAGCTGAATATCAATTTTCTGTCGAACGGCAATGAAGATGAGATTAACGCGGTCGACAGCGCCATACGCTCACCTGTATGTACCAAATGGCGGAATCTTCGCTTGCCCCGTCTGTAAAGGTCAATAATGATTTATTCAGGTCGCGAACTCCTACACTCTAATGACTGAATACGTGAAACATTGCAGAGAGAGCAAGGGTGGAGTGGCCGTGGTGTTGTACCGTAATTTGTTGTAGCTCAAGAAAGCGAGAATACATACATTCCCAGAAAACTAGGCAAAAAGAAAACGAGTAGTGTTTAGGCTTTGAGTTCATGGATCCGGTGAAGGCGGGCGCGGGATCCTGCGCTCAATCCGCGAGCACCGACCTCGTGGGCAGCAGCACGGCCGATGCACGCCTTGACGAGTGATCATCGTCAATATCCCCACCCTCGCTGTCGTCCCGCTGCCGGCGTCTCGCTCCAAAGTCCAGCGCACCCCCGCTCACACGCCCATGCAGAAGAAGGCTTCCCAGCCCGTGCCCGTACGTATGCCCGCTCTCGCTGCTTCCCGCTGTGCGCACCATCGACGGGGTGACGATGCTCCCCGACCGCTCGCGCAGCTCCGTCTGCGGGAGCTGGAGCTGCACGTGCGACGTGCGGCGCGTCAGCGTGGGATGCGCGACAGCACGGGAGAGGGCGGGCTCGCCTGCGGGTGCTGGCGGTAGCTCTGCTTCCGGACGGGCGAGGAGGGGACGTGGCGCAGCGTGTTGAGCAGCGGCGTTGGCATCGGCGCTTGGCTTTGAGTTTGGGTTTGACTTTGTAATTGCACTGTCTGGGAAAGGTGTGCGTACGACGAACGGAGGCTGAGCGAGAGGCGGGGAGACATGGGGGAAGGCGGGGGCGGCTGTCGCGGGACAGGCGAGGGCACAGGAGGTTGCAGCTGCTGGGACTGCGTCCGAAAGGGTGCCGGCGGGATACGGCGTGTTATGGGCGATGCATATTGCTGTTGGTGCTGTTGCGCAGGCGGCGGGCGCGGGGACGTTGCCGGGCGATATGAAGGCAGATTGGGTGAAGGGGACGAGGGCGGAGGGGCAACGGACAGCGGCGAGGGCTTCTTCTTCCTAACGGGCGGGCCTGTTAGCACCGCAGCCTGTTTCAAGGGCGGAGGCGGCGGGGGAGCGCGCGAACCGCCAAACGGCCGTCGCGTGCCGACCACACCCCCGCCGAACCGCGCGCGTGCCTCGGCAACGGACGGCAGGTCGACACGCGAGCCAAAGGACGGCGTCCCGCAGCGGCTGCTCGCGCGCTCGACCATCTCCATCTCGCCCACCTCTGCGTTCCCGGCCGTCCCGCCCGCGCGTGGCACATCGAAGAACGCGGAGCCGCTCCCGGCGCGCGCGCGGCGCTGCGGAGACGGGCACAGCGACAGGCACGGCGACGATGTGTCCGAAGAGCGACCCGGGCGCTTTCGTGACGCGCACGACCTTCCCGCCGTGAGCGCGAGCGCGACGATTTCGCGCAGCGTGCGCTCTTGCCCGTTGAACGTCACTTGCATCTGGCAATGAACACATCGATCAGTGTCCTCCAGCTTATTTACAGGACGGAGAGAACCCACCGTAAGGTCCATCCAATAGGCGTTCGCGCCTGCCTTGCCGAGATTCGCGAGCAGCGGCGCGGGCGCGAGCACCTTCTCCGCGCCCTTGACCTGCACGTCCATCCCGCCCTCCCCAACGCCGAAATCACCCACGCAAGCAAGCGGGAGCACAAAGTCCGCGAGGACAAGCTTCGTGTGCGGCGCAGCGGCTTCGCGCAGGCGCAGCAGGATACGGTGCGCGAATGCGTCGGGCTAGTCGTGGAGGACGACACGGAGGAGGAAGACCGCGGCGTCGGTGACCGGTTGCGGGAAGACGTCGTATACTGAGGGTGCCGTTAGCGTGTGCCAGAGAGACGATGAGGGGAAGGAGCGCTGGAGAACAACACTCACCCTGGAACCGCACCGCGCACGAGTCCAACAGCTCTGGACACTTGGCGCGCCAGGCCTGCTCTCCCATCTCGACAACCACCGGTTGGTCCTGGATCGCGAATCGCAGACCGCCGCTCCCTGCTATGAGCGTTAGTGGTATTTCTCAAAAGAAAGTCAATGAGAGGCGGGGAAGAGAAAGCTTGAAAGACTCACCATCCACATCCACCTCCGCATACGCGCTCGCAAGCAACATACTCGTAGACCCAATCCCACCACCGACATCCACTACCACACTACCGCGCGGAAGGGACGCCCAGTCGAAGCCTGTTGTGTGTAGGTCAGTATCGCGAAGCTTCGAGCGAAAGAAGCAGAGGAAGGAAGGAATATAGCAAAGGGAGCGATCAATGAAGAAACCCAAACCCGCACACTCACCATGCAACACCGGCCCCGGCGCCTCCCAGCCCCCGTCCCCGCCATCGCCTTCCCAAAGCGCTCCAGCCGGAACCGATTCGGGTCCGGATTCCCGCCTCCTTCCCTGTCACCTTGCCCTTCCCCGCCCTTCCTCTCCGCTCCCTCCCCTCCAGCGCCGGTACCGATACCGACCTCCCCGGCGCAGCGCCCGACCCTCCCGCCTCCAACCAACCACGCAAGGTACCCGACGGCCTCCGCACCCGAACACGTGGTGGAACGGCGCGCGCGTGGGGTCGCTCCCTGTTGCCGTTGTGCTTGCGGCGCCGCTACCGCTGCTTGTACTCGTGCTGCTGCTGCTGCTGATTGTGCCCTTGCTAGTGCCGAGGACCGTCGCGGATGACGAGGATGGGATGAAGGCGACAAAGACGAGGAGTGGAGGAGGCGGAGGAGGCGGGATAGAGCCCGCGCGTCGCCGGGAAAGACCGCGTCGGTGAGGTACGCGCTCGACTTGGAGTGTTCGTCGGTGCTAAGGGAAGGCTTGGGTGAGTGAATAGCTCAGAACAAGCGAATGAAAGACAAGAAGAGGAGGGAAGGTAAGGGAAAGGTCAGATGAATGCGTGGATATGTGCGCCAGGCCAGGCGAAGTGATAAAATATGCACCCAAAGGCCACCCGCGGAGTGAGGCTTCCGAGAGCGAAGCAGAAAAAAGCCGATGCCCTCCCATCTCGAGTATTCAGAAAATAATGTGACAAGGACGAAAATCCGAAGCCGAGGACGCGAATCCAAGCAAACTATGGACGAGAACCACGCCTGGCCTGGGTATATGCGCCATTGCTCGCAACGCGGAGGGAGGCAGAGTTGGGACAGGCCGGCATGCACCCTCCACCGGACAACGACAACCAGACCCGAAGAGTGAAAAGGAAGGACAAAAAGGGTATGGCCATCGACGAACGAAGCCCGGGGTGGGTGTGGATATATGCGCGCCCTTTTCTGTGTGTTTCGCGTCTCGGGCTCCCCGCAACACGGTGGTACGCGCGCATCTAATCAAAGCCACCAAACTCCCCGCACCAACCCCCGAAAACGAAAATGGAAAGAAAAGAAACCGAAGCAGAAACACAGAAAAGCAAAAGAAGAAACCGGAAGATAGAAAGGCATACGCACCACAATCCCGACGAACGCAGCGACCGCGCTCGCATCCGCGTCGCCGATGGAGGCGTATTTGGTTTCTGGGCTGAAAATAAAATTGGGTCAGTATATTCTAGGAAGGCTGAGAGTGGAAACAGAGGAACGATAAGTAAAAAAAAAACGAAAAATAATTGAAAGGAGAGATTCTGCATCCAGCAGAGCGAAGTGCGGCCCCAAGACCACCTCGAATGAAGATTCGCAGAAGAGAACACCCCAACCCCAACCACTAAACGGTCTCGGGCTCGGGTTTTCTGTTTCTATTCCCGGACCGCGCAAGAATCGAAAGAGACTTTCCGCATCCAGCACGCCGCGATACGTGCGGAGCCGAGCGAACGCCGGTAAGCCCGAATGCAAGAAATGAAGCAATGAAGTAATGAAGGCTCCAGACAAGGCGGGGCGGGAAGAGAAGGGTGTGCGTAATAGGAGAGTGTCAATAATGAGAGTGACGCGTGCCACACAAAAAATGACGCGTGACGGATGCGACATGGATGAGGGCCGCAGGGGGCGAAAGAGGCGGGGAGAAGGGGAAAGGGGCAGGCAGGGAATGACAGTAGAATATGGTACGAGAAAGAAAGAAAGAAAGAGAGGGCGAGGGAAACGAGAGAGCAGAGACGCGATTCGCGAACGTACATTGCGACGAGCTCGCGCAGGGGTTTTCCCGAGTCGACGAGCGAGCTGATGCGGTTGGCGGCGTAGCCTCGCGCAGGATATGGTGCGTCGCCAGCAGACGGAGGATGTGCGCTGCACCCAAAGGAAACACACAGAGAAGGATGAGAGAGTGCCCCACTAAGCTTCAACGACGCGCACGGCCTCGAGGACGCGCAGGCAGCTGGGGAGGTGGTACCCCATGCCTGTGTCGCAGAGCGTCAAGAATGGCACCTGCCCATTGCAGCTATCTGTCCCGCCGCAGCGACGATGCGGTTGATCGATGCCATCACCGTCGGATGCACCGTGAGCTGCTCTGCAGTCGAGGTGGGGTCGTACAGCGCGTCCAGAGAGGAGGACCGACGCGAGAGTTGGAGTTGGGAGCAGAGGGCGACAGCGGCGGGGTTGCGTAGACGCGCGAAAAAGAATTGGCCGTTCTGTGTCGGGGTGGGCGGCATAGACGGCCTCGATGTAGTTGAGGGCGTCGCCGAGGATGGTGTGCAGGCGCGCAGGACGCCAAAAGAAATGGCCTCGGGTTAAAGTTTGACCGGAAGCCGTTTGAAGCCATGGAGCCGCCCATAAACGGCTCGCTCCGGCTGGCATATTTTTGGCTCGGCCTTGCGGATAGCCGGAGCCGAGCCGAGCTGCGGCAACACTAGTCGTTCCCCACGAGGCGGTGCGCTGTCTCTTTTGCTTCTGCCTTCATCTCACTACCACAGCTTTATACTTTTTCACCAGTGACGGTCAAAGTACCTGTCAAGACCTGGGCCCTCAATCTCGCACAATCCACCAGTGATGTTTCATCGGGGTAACGAATCCCCACACGGTTAATAACTACATTTCCGGTGCGAGGGAAGATTGTTTGAACACCAATAGTATCACTCACTTGTGCCCAGGAGGGGTAGGAGGCGCTGGTGGCGCAGGTATCGCACAGGGTCATGGCGGTGGTGGCGGAAAAGGGGAAGGTCCCGAGTTGAGTTATGCGTTTGATGCAATTCGAAAACTTAACCATGAACAATTCGTATGTCGAAAGGGTCTTCTGTATTCTCTCTGACATGCATACTGAAGACTTGTAGGATAACGGGGAATTTCACCCAGATATTCGCATCACACGGTAACCGTATGACTGGGGAGGCAAGAGACACGGGAGAGGCAGGATATGGGAATCCTCAGTTCCATTCGTATGTTCTTGCTTATCAGCAGCGTAAAACTTATCTACCTCCAGACCACATTGCGGATGACCAGTCTGCTGGCGTGATTCCGAACACAAAGAAGGGTTCCACGACACTACAATCAGCCATACGGTACATGCTTTTTAGAATGCTCCTTTACCGAATCCCAACATGGTTCCAGGTCTTGTCGAACACCGATACCACAATGTCGCCGAGGAATCACAGGATCACCATTTCATTGGATGGTCACGTTTCCCAACAGTGAAGGCGTACCAGCCAATAGCTATAGAGTCGGTGGGAACATGACACAGCTACAGGTAACCTCGTATGGAGAATCTGGTGTGTTTTTTATTGTCTTTTCTTTTTTTTTGTTGAATGTTTTAAAACCGACACCTTGCAGGTCTTGCCATTCTGTACCGTTTCATTCGCAATGGGAGCCACCCATGACTCTGGAGAGAGATTTGCAGAGCCTGCCTGCCATCCAGGGACACGCATAGCGGTCTTGGAGCAGCTGTCTGCCTGGGCTGATGATCAAAGGCCAGAGAGTTCAATCTTATGGCTTCATGGCCCTGCCGGGATGGGCAAATCTGCCATTGCCCAAATGTTTGCGGGCAATTGCAAAAATAGTGGCCGACTCGGAGCCTCATTCTTTTCAAACGCGGGGACCCAGAGCGAGGATCGTGGCACAGGTTATTCTCAACCCTTGCCATATCAGCTGGCATATTCAGTGTCTGGGCTCCTCCTTCATGTCCAGCGATGCTGTCGAGGCGAATAAACTTGTTGTTAATCAGGCGAAAAGAACTTCAATTCCAGCAATTGATTGTGGAAACGCTTCAGCAGGCACCCATGCTTGAAGTGCTCCCAGTGCTTGTCCTGGATGGCCTCGATGAATGCGAGGATCCCAAGATACAACAAAATATACTCCAACTCTTCATTGATGCCATCCATGTGCACCAACTCCCAATCCGCATCCTCATTGCAAGTCGCCCAGAGCCGCGTATCCGTGGAATCTTCCAAACCAAAGCAACCTTCAACATATGTCGCCTCATGGAACTATCCACAGATGAAACAGCATATGAAGACATCCGAAAGTACCTCCACGACTGAATTTTCCAGAATTCAGGCAGAATATTTTACATATGGAATAGATCTCGGAGACATGTGGCCACCCCCTGAAGACCTGGAAAGTCTTGTGAAAAAATCCTCCGGCATCTTCATATATGCAGCGAACTGTTATCCGCTTTGTTGGTGATCTATATTCTGGATCCCATCCACAGGAACGACTCAATTCTGTGCTGAGCCTTGATCCTGAGAGCACTGCCCCTCTGGATGACCTATATACCCAAATTCTTTCAGTTGTCAAGTGCAATGACCACCAACTTCGTATATTACATGTCATTTGGCAAAGCAAATCAGGTTTGTCTATGCTTGAACCAGATCCAGAAGAGATTGATCTTCTTTTGACCTACGTCACGGAACCTCTCGACTGGCTTTGCATTGTTTGCACTCATTACTGAAGGTTCCACCCATTGTTACTCGGTTCGGAATTCCGATCACGTTTAGAGGTCTTTCATGCCTCCTTCTCTGATTTCCTTGGAGATCCACGACGATCCAAGGGATGGTGTGTCGCCCTTCCATGGCTGTACTTTGACCTCCTTCACTGCATGATCCGTCTGTTGTCTTCGCCACCATCCACAAGCTCGTGCTGCAGGATTCTACTGGTGAGAAGTTGTCGCCCATATTGCAGTGTTAATTGATGAGGTTTTAGTGTAGTTATAGGTTCACTGCCAAAGATTTTAAGCAATGCAACTCCTTCTGATCAATTGTTTAATCTCCTGCGTAACACTGTCTTCCAAAACTCTCTGTTCCTCACAAATGCACTCAGTTCTCCATGGCCTCAGGTACATACTCCTCTTGGTATCTCGTCTTTCAGTTCACATGTCCTTCCCAATCAGAGAGGCTCAGAGTATCCAACTGATTTGATCCAGCTGTGGGAAGTGTCATCAATTTCTTTCAGCCCTTACGACATGAATCTCGAGAACTTCAGCCCAAAAAAATGTTCCCCAACTTTCAAGTATGATCATCTCTACACATGGATCCTCTCTGGACAGTCAACCCTCATCTTCATCCTGAGTGTTCAAGCCATGCTTGGATCACTTGGACAAATCCTCAGACTGTTTGACCTCTCCTACAGAGTTTTTCGAACCGTTCTTTGCCTTCCACGAGAGCCTAGAACTACCCTTCCCTGTAGGAGACTCACCTCTGGATTTTATAGCAGATCCTGATAGAGCAGGGCCACTATACATGGGGACTCCAAGCCATTGCAGAGACTGTGGTGCCTCGGTGGATCGTTCGAGCCAGGGAAGTTGTCATTGCTGGTGACCTTTTGTCAAGTTTATCAGTGCCAAACTTTTTCCAACCAGATATCGCATTTCAACGTCCTTCTGAGGATTGCTGAAAATCATCGAGTATTGTAGGCCCAGTTCAAAAATACTCAATGAGCTGGCAGCCCTAGATCTCTCAAAGATTTGTGACCAGATATCTGATGACCAGGTACACAAAGACTTTCATCGCCAAACATTATGGGCAGATGGCCTTCTCTGCATTGTGGAACTGGCTTCAGGTAGAGAATCATACACACCCAGGAGATGTAACTGATTGGGGTTTTACTTTTTTCAGACCTTCCCTGAACCCCCACAAGAAGTGATTGACTTCTGGGAGAACCAAGTAGCAGCCATGAGGCAGTGCGAACACAAGTACTTTGGCAAAAGCAATGATGACTTTGGTGAAAGCAATGAGTACTTTAGCGAAAGCGATGAGTAGCGAGTGTACATATGTATGTGTGTACAGTGCATTGTAATTGGGTCGGTACCACGCTGATAAGCAGCTATTAAATTGAAGCAATCTATTTTAGGGTCATCTGTGCCATAATGGCCAGTGACAAGTCTAATCCCATCGGTAATGATTTTCTTTTGCCCCTAAGACCCCATGAATTAAGAATGTGTTGGTATGAGAAACACAGTGTGTATTGCAGTAGATACACTCTTGTGTATTACATACCAAAGAAGAGGACAGAATACCTGCAGTGTGGAGCCCAGGCCTTATGTAGAATAGGCTTTGTGCAACACCAAGGACGAGAGGTGTACCGTGTAATTGAATTTGCGGTTGGACTTGAAGTATGAATGCCGAGTCGATTGCTGAGAAAAGCCCCGCCTTGAAAATAAAATCAGTCGGAATCATCACGGTAAAAATGAACAATACACACAAAAATTAAAGTCGTGTCGAGGTCCGTACTATATCTCTGGTGAAATTCCTTGTCGTGCTCATCCGCCAGGGGTCTTGTATAGATTCCAGAAATCTGTCTTCTTGTCAGTGGCAGGGAGTACTTTCGGCTTCAGCACTTCGATGGTCTGCTGGAGCCTGGAGTCCGTCCATCAAAAAGTGCGTTGGAAGGATGAAAAGTATTGCAGACCTGTCTCCCTGCTCCTCCTGCCTCCTCGCCAGATCAGAAAACAGTCTTGCAGCACTTCGATTAGCCTGCGGCTCCTCATGTCAGCTATGGCAGATACCGAGAGAAGTAGCTAGCTACCTGTCGTTGTCGGATGATGCAGACTCCCATGTGAATTATGGGTAGGCGATTCCATGGTCAAGAGGCGAGCCAGATTGGACTTGTTGTCGTTTCAAGGTGATATAGATCTCAGAAGGAAGCCGAACAGCTGTTTTTGGGCATTCATTTCGCCCACCGCGGTGTCAAGTATGAGATGGCTCGCATGGTCTCCAGCGATCCGCGACTTCAGAACCTGATCTTGCTTGAGCAGCTCTTCAAAGGGGCAAAGGGATTTGCCGCTGAAGTGCCGCTGCCCACATGCAGCGGCAGTTAGTTTCAGCAGCAGTCAGCGGCAGTCAGGTTTATAGCACATGTTCAACTCACCTCAAACACGGTGTTCTTGGCATGATCACCCAGAGGCATACTAGGGGACTCAATCCATCCTTGAGCATCAACTCTGGTGTGAATTGACCATCGGGCACGAGGTTAAGACATGAGTTGTAACATCTTGCAGCGGCAGTCAGCGGCAGTTGGCGGCAGCCAAACACAGTAAAACATCTGCAGCGGCACTTAGCGGCAATCTGCAGCGGCCAAAACTGGCACTTTGGCAGCGGCAGTCCCACCTTATGTCTGCGGCAGTCATGCGGCAATCTAGTGCCTGTCTGGGGCACTCATTGGTCAACAGACAGCGGCAACATCATCCGTCCGCGGCACTTTCAACCCAAGCAGCGGCAGTCTTGCTTTCATTTGCGGTAGTCATGTGTCTATCTGCAGCAGTCTACAACTTACTTCAAGCAGAACCATCGGCTGTCCAATAGCTCATAGCAACTTCTCATTTCCCAAGTCACCATCACTGCTATTCCCCCTACGCTGTTGTCCTGACATCGCCTCCCAAAATGAATTTTCAGATTTCTGTACCCGGGTAACACCCATGGATAGATCAAGCCTCTGGTGAGTATGGAATCCTAATCTTTAGCTCAACTCAACTGACCAACAACCTTGTCTCACCACTCGCTCACAACCGAGTCAAACCGACGGTGTGTATTTCACTGTCAGTCCAATATATGTTCAAATTCAACAACCAGCGGTCTTTTCAACCTCCAAAGGGCCGTAAAACAATGCCTATCTTGTGTTCCATGGCAATTCTGATTATTCCGAGCTGATAGCCTGCCACTCCTTGGTAAGGTCAGCGTCGTGCACACGTCTGCGGCCCTTCTGCGGCAACACAGCCACAATGCAGCGGCACTTTTTTATTGCTGCTGCCTCACCATCCAGGAATGTATTTTGGGATTATCGCACTCAACCACTCTAGCCCATGAAACTATACTCCCGGGGTAAGTTCAAAAACCAAGTTTCTACCTTGTAGTCAAGCTATCCGCAAGTTGTCTGCAATGTAAAAACACCGACCGCCGCACAACAACCGTAGAACCGGGTCAGTTGCCAAAATTCATGCCCACAGACAATCTAAGTAACCAATTCGATGGTATGGTCACAGAAAATTCCGCTACGAGCATCAATGAGCGTGGTTTGTCACTCTCATATCTGCGACTCTTCAATTTAATTTCAACATTTATTGTAGGCTTGCCAATATGTAATTGCCGGATTCAGCATACTTCGAGAGCCGCAATGGCGAAATAATGGTCGCTTCTGAAGGCCCCTGAACTGTATTTGATCATCCTTTCATCCAAGTTCGATGACTGGTTCAAACACAGGTTCTATTAAAACTGCGTACTACTTCTTACCTCTTATTCTGACCAGAGATTTCACATGGCAGCTTACATTCCGGTACATCCAGTTCAATAATAACTGCCGCTATCTATCAGCGCAGTAAGGTCTGTGTCATTTTTTTTTTCGGCCGCGCAACAACATAGCGGCAAGCGGCACGGGGTTTTTGCGGTTTGCATTAACTATGTCAATGTTGAGCAGACTTCGGGAACCGGCTGTTATGGTATGACCGTCTCAATGCCCAAACACTCAAAATTTATCCCCTCACCGCAATTGTCGTACAATGTCAAACCGCGTTGATACTGAACTGGCCGATCGCGTTGTTGACAGCTGTCAGTGCATGTTTTCTTTACTTCAGTGGAAGGTGGAAGTACCATGTGTGGCAGCGGCAGCGGCACTGCCACGTAAGAGATTGCTGCAGGTTTGTGCGGCAGTTGCATGCTCCAGAACAATTGGTAGCGGCAGTCAGTGGCAGCCTGCGGCAGTGCAAAGCAGTGCAGCGGCAGTTGGACTTGTTGCAGCGGCAATTTGCGGCACTTGCAACGGCATAGCGTATGACGGTGTTTCTCGGACTAAAATGCGATGTCATTGGATTGCATTCAATGCAATCGATTTACGCCGGTGCAATTCAATGAAATTGGATTGCATCAGATGCAATCAAGTGAAACTCGATGCCGCCCTTGTTGTGCAATCTAATGCACTCTGGTGAAATGGACATGCATTGTTGTGCAGATTAGTGCTGCATTGAACTGCATTGCACTGCAGAGCATCGAACAAATCAGTAAGAGTACGGTGTCTGAACCATCATTCCCACGGGAGTGATGCTGTTCTCGGCACTGTAAGCCGCTCAAACACAGTCGTACATATCTACATGTAAGCTCTGCTCGTTCAACCTGATATTGATACAATCCAGATGGAGAATTTCGGGTCCCAATTCGTCTCTCTTCTTCTCAAGTTTAACCTGCAGGGTGTGGCAATCAAGAGAATCGGCGCAGCATCAAAAAGTTTGGTCTTCGCTCTCCAGTCACGGTCAACCCGTAATTTGTAACTCATTCATCCTAATATGAATCATGTGGTTACAAAATAATCTTACACCAAACCTAGGCTGCAATGGAAATGTTCCCCAAGAGGTCCCCCAATTGCGCCTTGATAACTGTTGAACCTGCAGTCGGCACATGCCGTGGCGAGCCGGGTGATCACACCACGGCATGTGAGAACTATAGAATTGAACCGCATTTGAACCTCATGCAGTGCGGTGACACGTATGTAGGTGTTCCATCTCTCTGCATTGGTATGCATTGACCTGGATGCATTAAGTGCTTTGAATATAATCGGTTTACACTGAAAAGAATTGATTTGCATTGAGTTTGCATCGAGTCGCACCGATGTGCACCGAGGATTTTTCGATGTCATTTAAATGAATCGTGTTTGCATCGTATTTTTGTCCGATAAATGCCGTCATAACAGCGGCACTTCGCCACCCCTCTTCAAAGGCTGTGAAAATTCTCCTAAATTGTGTTCGGCGCGGCGCAAGCTTGCTTGAAATGACGAATGCTGACGATGCGTGCGGTGAAGCACTAGCTATGACAGTCGTTATTGGA
>JARKIC010001477.1:0-117642 GCA_029378375.1 Mycena olivaceomarginata | reverse complement strand
GGAGTCAAGCTGAGGAACAACGTGGCGACCGGCCCGCGATCGGAACGTGGAGCCACGTCGGCCGATGGACTGCAGAGATACCCTTCGGGGAAGCAACACATTAAAAGGACTAAGAGAAGCACCAGAGCAATCAAGCCATGGGGAAGTGTGGAAGGATCAACTGCAGGAAAACGTCGGCAAGAAAATGTGCAGGCAAAGAGTACAGAAATTATCTGAATGAAGGTAATGAGTGGGCTGAATGCCTGCGACAATTGCGTGGGCAGTCTCACCGAAGATAATCTCTCCACGTGTGCTCTCTGCCATCAATATGATGGCAGACTATGGCATACTATGGCATACTCTGCCATCATACCTATAGTTTCATTGTTCTCCTCTGTTGAACCTCCAAGTGGTCACACAGGCCCCAAATTGCCTAAAAAAAAAAAAAAAAAACGGCAAAAAAGACAAAAATTTGAGTTCAAATGCCGAAATTTTCGAGGTGTCACGCAAAAATCCGGCGGCTGCCGAAATGTCGAATAGGTAAAATGGGTCACGCGTCACAACCCATGTCGATTTGAATGAAATTGTCCAGTACGGCAGGATCAATGGATGAAGTAAGGGCACGGCGGCGGATTTCCGAGTCGCATTCAAGGCAGACGAGCCAATTCTGTGCTCGGTGGGGACGGCGAAGGATGGAGTTGAAGTGCGTCAGCCACATTTCGTGTTCCTCAGGGAGGTAGGTCTCGATTAATTCCAGAAGACGGCCCCACGCCTGGAACTACTCGTCGAAGGACAGGGATAGTTCGGGCGCGATGGGCAATTCCCTTGCCATGGAGACCATAGAGCCAGATGAGCTGTCCACCCGGAAAATATCGTTAAGTTCCTGGGCAGCCGCCAGGTTACTGTGCGCGCAAAACTTGTCCGTGAGAAAGTGGAGCGGTACGATGGATTTCCAGCCCTGCTCGAATTTTGCACGGATCGCCTCGGGAATTAGATACCCCGCATTCGAAGCTGCGAGGCCTGGTGTGCGCGGGGGGCGCTTGCGCGAATTACTCGCTGCGGAAATATGGGTGTTATGGACGGAAGTGGCCTCGTGAGTGCCTATGAGCGAATGGATCAGTAATGACTTCGTTATGAAATCCAGCGCGGGATAACATGAAATGGATGGAACGCGACGGGGTGCAACGGTAGTCGTTAAGCATTGAGCGATAATCGTTAAGCGTTACGCGTTAAACGTGAATCGTTAACGGTAAAACGTTTAGCGGTAATCGTTTAAGCAGTAATCGTTAAGCGTTAAGCGGTAATCGTTGGACGTGAAGCGTTAATTGGCAGTCGTCGATCGTTACGCGTCAAGTTTAGTCGTTTCGTAACGTGAATCCGGGACATGAAACGCCATAGGATAGGCAGGAGAATTGGGAATCGGTGCTAACCGTTGTTAAAGAGGGATCCAATGGCTTTAGCGAGGGCGGCAGGTGGGAGACTCTTGAGCAGTTCGATTTCCGCGTTGCGCTCGGTGTCAGGTTCCACGGACGCACGGGGGGTGGGGTGCAGCATCGGGTGCGTCGGATTCGTTGTCTGAGTCATTCGAGGAGTCGGAGGAGTCAGACTCGGATGCTCAACCCCTATTCCATTCCAGGTAGGCGGGGTGGGCGACCGAGCCCGCGCTGCATACTGGGCCCGTGGCGAGGTGAGAAGAGGGGGAGGTGGCGAGCGTTGTCCATGTGATGCTCATTAGCGTCAATGTAAGCTCTAACCCGGGCGCGCAGGGCGGTGACATTGCCTGCGCGGTCGAGGTCGAAGGTGGCGGCAGCAGAGAGGAGTTCGTCGTGGTTCACTTGGGACACGGTCTTAGTGAAGTGAGGCGTAGTAATAGCTGAGGGCGAGATTGAGTCGGTCGCGGGTGATTTGCGAGTTGGTAGTGGAAGATTGTCGGAGTACAGGTGGTGGTTTGAAAGGAGAAGACTCACCGCCACCTGTCACTCCTCTCTCACAGGACAACGTATTGACACAGCACGCATGTCAATACTCCCACAATAAACTAGGTTAAATTTGGGACGTCTACAGTCTTTCCCTCTGACATCTCACGTGCATTAACCAAGTTCCCTTGCCTTCCAGATCCATCCTCACCACTCACGCTTCGTTTTTGTATTTACCATCAATAAAATGTTATGCTGCGCTCTGTGCCCACGGCGTTGAGTCTCTTCGCCTGCCGTCCCGTTATTCCATGTTCGAACATGGAAGAACCTGTTGTCACCTCAAAGCCGCCGACTCAATTCCCACAAATAGCACCCGCAGTATACAGTAAGAGTTTCATCTGACCGCGGGGGTGTTAGAGAAGTTAGAACCGGAAGAAGCCTCCGAATCCGATTCTGAAGAGACCCAAGGTTTTGGTCAAGATTTCAGTTCGACATAGCCAAAATACTACAGCACACAGACCTAATCTGAGCTACCTACAGGCTTTCTATGCGACTAAACTCCCCTAACCAGAGCTATGCTGATATGTTTAGATGACCTAGCCACAGCTAGACTGGAGATACACACAGCTCGCCAGAGCTGTGCCTAGGTGTGTTTAGCGACCTGAACAGCAGTGCCATTTAGGGACCTATCCAGATCTAGACCGGAGCCAAGCACACCTAGTTTAGGACCGCCCGGAACACAGTGCATATGTTGATGTCAGATGACTAGCGGAACAGACTTTCATCATCGAGGATCATCTGCTTCGCGGCTCTGCTGGATTGGCCCTTCCTCGGAGCTGTAATATTGAAAGGAGAACAAAGAACACGCTTTGACAGCAATTGTACGGAGAAGACCGATTTCTTGATTTCACGCATCGCTTCAACTTCGATCAGTTTTGTTTGCCGACACATTAACGCATTAAGCACTGCCCTGTCGCTCAAAAACCGCCCACGTTCTCATGCCACTCACTCCTGTTCTCAAGTCTCTCGCTGACTATAGTACCTTTTAAGAATACCGCCAAGGCATCCAGAGGTTTCAACGAGCTCAGTGTAGAGGCTGCCGCTAGCCCGGCTAGCCATATATGGCTCGGCCGGCTAGCCACACGTTGCTGGCTAGCTCCGTGGACATGGTGCGCAGCTATCAGGCCCTTGAATGCAGTGGGTGCATTGGACAGGGAGAAGGGTGAAAGCTGGGATATCTTGTAGACATCACCAGGCCGCTGCGCCGAATTAGACGCCCATCGTCTTTTGTCCTTTTGTCCTTGCTTTTTGAGTCTGATTGGGGATGCTCAGAGGCTTCAGCTGCCCTTTGAGGTCGAAATCCAAGTCTTCACTCTTGCCACGATTCTTGGCGTGTGAAGAGAAGTTGGGCCGGCCCCACTGATATAAATCACTTCACTGACAGCGCCGAAGAAGCCGACGCCAGTGCAACAGCTCCTAACAGCTCTCGTGAGTCGTGGCGAGCACCTTGCCGCAGGCAGACTGGTATTTCTTGGGAGCAGAAATAGGTGAACCTACAACAGCCTTCCTACCGTCCCTCTAACAACGATTTGCCTTACCTCCGTCCTCAATTGGGCTCAATGCCCAACCGGATCCTGATGTATGAGGTGATTTTCATGGCTGCAATCCACCTGACGCAATGCTGAACGGTGTCCAGGCTCTGATTTCATGCCTCAAAGAGGCTTGTAGTGTTGGAATTCCTGGGTCAGTACCATTATTCCTCCCATAAGTCAACTTTTGGCTTACTTAGGTCCAGCCGGAGCCCGAGAGAAGTCGCCCAGCTACAGATGACGTTAGATGGATACCTACTTTCTATGGCATCGGACAGTGTTATCAATGGGATCATTGAGAGCTTGGAATACCGAAAAACGCTGCTTGAGGTAGATTTAGCGTTTTACAGTTAATGACGTTTTAACTACTTGGCAGTTGTCCGTCTCCCTTGGTCTCACAAATGACTTCAAGATCCGAACCGCCCTGCGCACAGGTGGAGAACGAGTTGCCACCATTCTTCTGTCCATTTTCAACTCCAAATCTGAGGAGGAGGCCGTGCTCCGCCTCGAGGGCGATTCCGCCCAATGTTTTCTCGATGTCGTCCAAAGTGTAAAAATTTCCTCAATCTGTGCAGCTTCCGATTGATTGCATCTCAGACACTAGACAAGGGTTTTTAATCGCCGAGGAACACAGTCGGAAGGCCCGCCGTATCATTCGCAAGCTGTCTGCGTCATGCGATAGGCTACCATCCTCGCTATTCGTCACTGGAGTGATTGGAAAGGAGACCATCCTACCTTCGGAGGCGGATATGGAGACATTTATCGTGCCTCATACAATAACCAGATCGTTGCTTTAAAGTACATGCGGAATATCCGTGGTTCAGATTTGCGCCGCATTCATTTGGTGAGTTTTCAGTCCGTAGGGCACTGTGGTGCGTACTTACATGGTGAATATAGAAATTCTGCCGCGAAGCTCTCGTTTGGAAAGATTACTTCACCCGCATATCTTGCCGTTTTTGGGAATTGAGGAGAATAGTTTCCCATCATCTCTTGCATGGTTTCACCCTGGATGGAGCATGGCACCGTCCTGAACTATCTCAAAGAATACGGCCATACCAATGTGGATAAATTAGTGAGCTTTTTGTCTTGCTTTGATTCACGCCAATGTTTCTAACACAATAGTCCGAGCTCTACGAAATCGCGCAAGGCCTGCAATACCTTCATTTCCGCGGCATCGTCCATGGTGACCTACGAGGAGTAATCGATTTCTAACGATGCATTACATGGTCGACTCATCATGTCATTATTCCCAGGCAAATATCCTGATCAACGAGGGGTGGAGTGCATGCTTGGCTGATTTCGGGCTCAGCATTTTCTCCGGTGCCACCGCCTCGATGTCCACAAATCGAGGAGGCAGCCTTTACTGGATGGCCCCGGAATTACTGGATCCCGACCAGTTTGGGCTCAAGTTTGCTCGAACACCCGCAAGTGATGTGTATGCATTTGGTTGTGTCTGCTTCGAGGTAACATTTCTTGTTTTCACATCATCTGTTCTTAACTTTTTCCAGCTGTATACTGGACGACCTCCGCTTTCAAACCTACCTGAGCCTGGGGCCATGATGAAAGTCATCGACGGTGAACGACAAACACAGCCCTCTGGCTCCCCCGCGATGTCGGATATTCTCTGGCAGCATATATCGGCGTACTGGGCACAAAGCCCACTGATAGGCCTGTAACCCAAATTGTGGTCCAAGATATGGTTTGGCCACCGGAACCACTGCCAGTCAGTCTCGGGGCACCCCGGATATCACCATCTGGTCTTCCTGTATCGCCTGTGATCAGCGACAATTCATTGTCAAGTGACCACGACCACCGCGACTTGGCGGAAAACTCTTGCTGGACCCAAGGCATAGCGCAAATTCGCCAAAAGGACCCTTATAGCTCGGCTAGAGACCAGATCGACGGCGGCGTGCACCCGCGGTGCGAGTTCTGCCGCGAGCTTTCCTTCAGGGACGACGAAGCTCTTCGCGCACATACGCGAGACGCACGAGGAGTGCTTCGTCTGTAAGCGGGACGAAATCCGGGACCAGTAGTGCGTCGTGCTCCCTGCCTGTGCTACTTACCTTTACTCCGCTAATTTCACTTTCACTTAATTTAATTCTACCCGTAGCTTCTTCAACTACGCCGCCCTCGAAGTGCACTTTTCCACCTCGCACCACCCGTGCCCGCACGGGCTCTGCCGCGAGCGCAAGTTTGTCGTCTTTGGGAGCGCGCTCGACCTGCAGGCGCACATCGTCGAGGAGCACGCGGGGGACATGGGCAAGGGCGGGCGGAGAGCGGCGCAGCGCCTTGCGGCGGGGTGGGACGAGATGCGCGTCGGACAGGGATCGGGGCATGGGCGCGCAAGGGGACGAGAACAAGAACGGGATCGGGACAGGGATGGGGAGAGGGACCGCGCTGCCGCAGGCGCAGACACAGGTGCAGCCCCAGTCGCAACGCGCGGCCGGTGGCGGCGGCCGACGGCGCGAGGGCTTCGGCGCCTCGCTGACCGTCGAGGGAGGCGAGACCCCATCGTCTCCCCCCCCTACCCGACGACGTCGACCCCACCGCTGCTGCGTACGTCATCCCTTCCTTCCCCTCCCTCTCTCTTATTGTGTCGCTGACGTATCTTTCTCTATCTTTATTTCATTTTGGCGTACATGCGTACATGCCATACAGCCAACACCGCGCCTTCCTCTCCCGCGTCGCTTCCCTCGTGCCCAACCCCAGCACCGCGCTCCCCGTCGCGCGCGCGGCCATCCGCTCATTCCGCGCGGCCGAGTCCTCCGCGCGCGACCTCACGAGCGGGCACGTCCTTGACGCCAAGCATGCAACGGCGGGGCGCCGCAGGCGGAGCACCGCACAGGTGCGGGACCGCGTCGCACGGGCGGCGTCTTCATCTTCCTCGTCCAACTCCTCCTTCCCCGCCGCCCCCTGCACTCCCCCACCCACGTCCCCGGCGTCGCGTTCTCCTCATCCTTATCTGCACGTGGCGGGGCCTGGCAGTGCGACACCGCTTGGGCCGCCGTTCGTAGCTCCGCCGTGACGCAGCCGTTCCTCACCCACATGCCGAGCGCGACTGCGCAGAGGACCGGGAAGGAGAGGGGGGGGGGTGCCAAAGTTCTCGAGCGTGCAGTTCCCGGAGCTGCCGCCGTCGGCGCCGGCGAGGCAGAAACTGCTGGTGAGCGGGAACGTGTCGTTGAGGAATATATTGGGGACGGGGCCGGCGCAGGGGGCGTGGGGCTCAGATGCAGGCCGAGGTGCGGGTATAGCCCCAAGCCTGAATGCAAGGATTGAGCAGAGGGAGGAGGATGGCGCTAGAGCCCCAGCAGATGCAGGTGCGGGTACAGGTGGGAAGAAGAAGGGGAAGGGGAAGACGAAGCAGACGTTATTCACGATAGGGACGTTCCCGTCGTAGGAGGGGTGTGAGAGGTTATATGTACATCCTTGCGCAGAGAGGATCGGCCTCTCGTTGTTAGACACCGACCATAAATTGAGCACTTGTATTCTGGCATTAATGCAATCAGTACTAGCTGGGGGTTGATACATCACTAGTGTTCTCAAAGGTTGGTTCGGTTCAGGTTCGGGTCCTTTTTTTCCGAACGCCGAACCCGAACTTCGGTTCGGTTCAGGCATTTTCATGAACCTGAACTTGAACGTGAGGTTCAGGTTCACCGCGTTCGGTTCGGGCGTTCATCGGCGTTCCAACGCATGAACCGAACTTTTCACCCTCCACCCGTAAATTTGAACATCCAAGGGGAAAAAGATGGAACATTTGTATCACAGGTCATCCGTATCGTCATATAAACTGATCTAAGACAGTCCAAAACCAGTGAGATGTGGCAGACGCAAAATTTGCACACTACACCTCGGCACTTGGTGATCACATTGTTGCAGGGTGGAACGCCCGGCCTGTAGGTTCTGGTAGTGGGTCGGTGATCCGGGTATCGGTAGAGCGAACGATTGGGATAAAATATGGAAATGGGTCCCGGGCCGTAGGGTGCGAAAACGACGAGAAAAGAGAGTAAGAATGTGAGAAATTATCGAAAATAGAATGGGGCGTCGAAAGGCATGGTTCGGGGGTTACGGATGGCTAGATAGTTCACTGGCAGCGTTCCTAAGTGGAAGGGGCGAGGTCCCTCGGTGGTACCTCTGGGCGCTTGCCCTGCACTGGCCGCGTAGATGGTGGTATGGGTGTAAGATTCCGTGATGTGGCAATATTTACGATACAAACAAATGCTATAATGTAAAATAGGAGCATGGTGAAGTAAACACAAAACGGTGATGGTGGAAGGAATTCCACCACCCGGCCTTCCGACCCTGCAACAACATCAATATCATTACTACTTTTCCAACATTTTTTTGAGGCGGCTACAACTTTCTTTAATTCTGTAAAGCTTTTGGCGTTCTTATCACCATTCAGAATTGCACTGTAAAAGTGCTTCGTTGGTCGGAGATAAGGTGCCGAGCTGTAAATTCAACCAGAGAATGAGGCATAGTCATCTTCAGGCATCGTTGTGAGAAGGAAGAACAAAATAGAGAACGTCATAGGCCATTTGGGACACTTTTACGCGTTCGAACGCGTTCGGGAAATTGCTGCTTGTGCCGAACCCTGAACTGAACTTGAGGTTCAGGGTCAGGGATTTCCCGAACCTGAACCTGAACTTCGCGTTCAGTTCAGTCCGGTTCGGGTTCGAACCGATTTCCCGAACCGAATTTTGATAACACTATACAGCACCTATTCTCCGCCGTGTGGATCTGTGACATTGCGGCTTATTTTCTGTTGAGATTCAGTATTTTACTCAGTGAGGCTCTATTTGGTCCTGCAACATTCTATAAGAGTACTGTTCAATTTGCAAAGCCCCAAGAGAGCCCCAGAATATCACGAGGGGATTCGCGGAAAATGCCGTTCCAACAAAAGGGACTTTCCCAGCACGTGACCATATAGGTTGGTAGCTCACCTGCTGCGAGGTTAAGCCTTAACCTCGCAGCAGGCCAACCCAAAACATGAAGGTGATATCACTTTTTCTTATCATAAATATTTTAGTCCGAATTTAGCGAATACCAGCACAGGACCTCTGATAGTCAACCGAAATGCCTGATCCCAATCCCGACAAATCCTGGAAGTTTTTGGCGTTTTGCCTGTGCTAAATCCTGACATTTTTGGCCGAAATCGCGCCCAGGCATGGCAGAATCCCGACAAAATCGCGCCAGCGGAAGAAAATTTGACGAATCCCGACAAACTTGGTCCGATTTTCCGGATGGGCCTGTTCCAATCCCGACAAAATCATCCCAAATCTGACATTTCAGTCCCGACGAACTCGGCCCACATCGGAACAGGTATTTTGGTTAACTATCAGAGGTCCTACCAGCACTTACCACCAAAACAAGATATGCCTTCGCTTCGCTTCGGCATCGGGTACCAGAAAATCAACAAAGAGCCGTAACACTAAACATTAGACTGTTGGCACTTGGCTGTAGCCATGTGAATTGCACCGTAAATGCACGACTCTAGCCTTCCGTCGGCTAAGACAACTTCGCTTGGCCTGGCACTTATGACGTTGATGGAAGCAAAGAGATGGATCATGGTCGTTGATGCGGCCCAATCATTGCAATATTTAGCGAATACCCGAGCCACAGCGGGATGCCCGCCATGATCACGCCATCGCTGTCCCGTTCTGTGCGCTTCCCGGCTTGCCGCTTATTTGCGCATGTTGTCTTCTCATCATTGCGATCTGTGTTCCGCCCACACTGCTCGGCTACCAGCGCCATCCCCCATTTACAAGCCCTGCCCCTTGCTTCTGCGGTACTGGCATAACGGCACACGCTACTGTAGCATTTCGTTCGATTCGTTTGGCCTGTGACCTGTGACACCTAAAACCGAACTTAGATATTCGTGGATCGGCCTTGGGGACCGTGACACGAAAAAAAATTCGTGTTTTTGTCGGGAACACCCAAATTCAGTCCTTGGACCTACCCAAACTTCATTTCTGACTTAAATATGTACATTTGTGCGGTCAGCATGTACTTATCTTATCTATGGTAGCGCCAAGAGAAGTCGGATCAAAAATGGCGCGACATCAATTGGATACCGTAACTCTTTTCGCGCTCTCATCGGCCTCGCTGCAATGGGTGGTCTTCCTGAGTACCTCAAACCAACAAACACTGGGGGAGTGATATATCACCGTCTCTCGCCAGAGACCAGACATGATACATCCAGGTCTCTGGCCCAGAGACACGTGTGATATATCATACCAGAGACGGCTAAATTTTCTGTCAGCGAGCCCTGCTCGCTGTCGACGTTCTTGAGCCATGCGAGCTCGTTGCCCTCGTCGATGTTGACCGTGTTGCTCCCTGCGCTTCCTCACATCAGCCCGATTAGGCAATCCTTGCTTGACAGCGCGTCTACCTCGCTCTCCTGCCACACTCATTCTGCGCTACAGGGCCCCTCAAAATTCCGCAAACAGGGTACAGTACATGTAGCTACATCCCTGTACAGGATAAATAATACATATGTGATATCCTAGTCCGTTAGCCAGCCAGAATCCTCTGTGAGTCCGATATTGTCCGTCCCTCCTCCGATTTCTCGATCTCCGTCGTCCTCGTCCGGGCGTATAGCCGTGTAGGCCACGCGGGCGTCCCGAAGGTACCCCGGCACGTCCTTCCAAGCTGCCTCGAATCGCGCCGCCAGCCCCTCCATGTAAGCCGCCTGTTTGCAAGCGTACACCAGATGCCCCTCCCACAGCGCCACATCGGGCTGCAAAGTGTCGCGCAGTCCCACCCGCGACCTCCACCACTCTGCGCGCCACCGTAGAAACTGGAGGACCCGGCGCATCTCCTCCTCCACAAGGTCCACCTCCTCGGCGTATCACATCGCCTTGGCTCGCGTCTTGGCCCACTCTATCCGCAAAGCTAGATCTACGCGTTAGATACTGAATAAACACTGGTCGGATCCTTACCTTCGTTGAGCACCACTTCCCCCTCCTCCCCGGTGTTCCCCTCCACAATCCAGATCCACGACATGCCCAACGCGTCCTCTGCGCTCTGCGCCGCACCACGCGCCTCCTCTTCGGGACTCGGCTTCGCTTTCTTCTTCCGGCGTCCTCCTTTGCGTCTCGACTCGTCCCCAAACACAGCCGCCGGCCTCCCGCCGCACGTTCTCGTTCTTCAGCACCTTCCAGTTATGCTGCCACTCGTGTCGATTGAGAAGGGCCCCGAGCGACACCAATGCAGCGCTCGCCGCTCGATATTCGGCGGCAGCACGGTCCACCCGTGCCTGGATCGCGTTCACCCTCGTCGCCGACCGCGTCTTGGCCTTGACCCCACGTAGCGACTTATCCCTGTAGTGGTACTCATGGGTCCGCACCATGAGCGCGCTCCGCATCGTCTCCAGCGCTGCAAAGGCCTGGCCATTCCTGAGATCGTACTCGTACGAGCGCAGCGAGTCGTCGCACCACCACCCGCCTCCCAATCGCCGAGGGCATCCACAACTTCATGTCTTGAGCTCGGACTCCCAGTAAGGCTTGAGTGGCGGCGACCCGTTCACGAGCTGCGTCCTCGCGATCCCTGAGCAGGGCGACCTCGGGGATGAAGAGCTGCTGTACCACCATCCACGCCTCAATCTTGCGCCGTAGCTTGGTTTCCCGCTCTACTCGTCTTCGCCCCTGATCCGGTGTCTCGTGTGCGCCTACGTGCTTCGCATGGGTGGCAAGCTGGCGTCTGTCGGCTTGGTCAGTATCTGTATACCTGGAATGCAAATACGCACTGCTGTTCCTCCAGCTGTAACCCCATCGACAACATCTCGGTTTCGTGCATGTCGCCCCTGACGTGTATCAGCTCCACATCTTCTGCCGCGATATCTGCCAGACGCCGCTTCACCTCGCGGAGGCTCTCGTATTGGACGGTGGACCGGAACGGATTGGGCTGTTTTGGGTCAGCCCTCCCATGCGACTGCCATCGCCCGTCCACGTCGAAATGACATCGGGGGGGAAAGATGCCTCCAGATCCACCCACGCCGCCCGTGTATCAAGCATCAGGGGGATGTATTATTTCATTTTGTTCAGCAGGGCGTCACCTGAGATTCGTTAACGCCACCTGCCTAAAGAGGGCGGAACGGGCTTACTGAGCTTGACGATCTTTTTCCAGTTCGAGTCCTGGAAGTGTACGTCAAGCGTATCTCGTCGAGCACCAGGGCCCGATACGCTGGTGCTGTTTGCCAGGCGGTTCACGTCTGCCCAACCTCGCTCTGGCGCTTCCCCATCCGTGCGACCAACGAATGGTGTCAGATTGAAGGAAAAATCAATGTTGCATTGCTCGATGTGGGCGGGGAGATGGAACTTTGGAACGAGGAAGACGACGAATTTCTCGTCCTCCTTGAACTGGACGTCCCAGTCGAATAGAGCCATGCGTTCCCAAATGTTTTTATACCATTGGCATGCGATATCATAGGAAACGTAGAGCCGCCTGATTGGGCAACCAGCCAAACTCATGAAGAACATATAATCCATATTTATATAGCTATGAAACGATCGTTAGCAGCCAAGCCCATACTTCAAATGGCATGACTTGCCGTTCCCCCTTTTGCAGATCACCAACGCCCAGCGGCCTTTTCATGTTATGGCGAGCACAGTCGACGGTGCCGATACCGGATGACGCCGTCCCCAGAAACTCGCGATCGGGCTTGTTGACAGCGTCGTGGGCAACACAGGTACTGCGCTGTAACAAGAAATAGGTCAGGCATGCGCTCAAGTACGACGAACTGCCCATCCTCACCGGTTGCTTATAGTCCCAGTTCTTATCCAGATGCGCCATGTATTTCTTCACCTCCCCGAAAAACGCCAGGCCTGTCGCCAACCCTGGGTCCTTCTCCTCGGTTGAAACGTCACGGTGTTTGAGCCGGAAGTCGGCGTCAAGGGCCAAAAATTGGGCATACAGATGTCTGAGATGAAGTGGTCGGTCATAATTGCTTGATTAGAGTGGTAGACGACTTACCCCTTGTCAAACGCAACCGTTTCCCACCCAGGTGGGAGATTTTTACCCAGATGTGGACATGCGGGACAGAGTAATGCGCACTCCCCCGCCTTTGTAGCTGCGATGCGATCTTCGCTGGGGTCATGGCCTCGGCCTGCGCGCTTCAGCAGATGGAGGTTCTGCCACTGACGAGTCATACGCAGGAACTCGTCATAGCGCTCCTGCAATTTCGGCGTCAGAAATGAAAACGGCACTCGTTGTAATGCAGACATACTCGAACTGGGGCAATGCCTGTATTATCAGTCCCCCGTTGGAGACTGTTGTAGAACTCATACGCTGAACACTTCGACTCCAATGTAAGAAGGTCGAAGCGCTCCAGTGCAGCAAAAGTGGCCGCTGATCGCGGATTCGTCCCTGTCGCAGGATACAGACGCATCTGTAGCAACTGAATAGATCGCAGCTGCAACCGACCACACCCACAATAGTCAAGACTGATCTCGTCGATTGTGTGGGTATTCACGAAGACAAAGTCGTCGCCTGCAGACGCCAGAGGGTTTGGACAGCGCTCGCCCGGAGGGTGTCCTAGTTGAATGCGGAGGCCCAACGATTTGAAGCCGTACTGCTGGAACAAAGTGCCGTCCCATTTCTTGAGTCAACGTGAATCAGCGAAAATGATTGAGACAAGGACTTCAGTATGCACCTCCAGGTGATGAAAGGGCATCTGCCGATGCAGCTTTATCATGCAGTGTTCACAATACAGACATGAATATAAGCATTCCCGACACCGAAATGGAGCTTGAGTCGAGTCGCATCCATCCCCAGCACACCACACCTGGCCTGCGTAGTCGCCGTGACCATCTTGTCGGATAAGCTCGTCGAGAAACATCTCGCGATCCATGCACGCCCACTGCTCATTCGGATTATCCTGTTGAGTTGAGCTAAGCGTGAGCCAGAGTCTTGAAGTGTTTAAAGGTGGATACTTACAGACCCACGCAACTCCCGGGGCCCGCTCTGCAGACCGGGGCCATACTCAGCATCAAACTCGGAGAAGTCTTCTATCCATGACTCGGAAGAGGGCACTGGCTCGGGCGGTGATGGAGGATTGTCAGGATTCAGAGCCGCTCGCGCTCGCTTGGATGGTGATGCCGGGACTGCCAGTTGTGTGAAGGTCGAGAGCAGGCGACCATCGGCGCCTACAGAAACAGTTTCTTCTGAGAGGTGGTGGACCCGCTGTGTCTGTTGGGTGGCTGCCCGCGGTGTGTACCCAGTTGCAGCATCGTCGGAACCGCTCCCGTCATTGAGATCATTGTCGTAGATTTTGATTGAGGTAGCTTTTTTGCGTTTAGTCATGGCAGTCAAGCATGAAATGCCTGTATAACTCACCCCGATCTGCGGTCCTCCTCAGGCTCCTGCGCCCTCGAGGTAGGAGCTATCAGTAACCACACGCCCACGTGAGTTTGGCAATCACAATCTTTGATCAAGTGATCCTAAACATGATCTGACGGCAAACACTTCTGAGTCTCAACACCAGCCATGTCCGCACGCGCCGAAAATCCAGGTCAGTTTTCCTTCTCCTCACATACACATCAGGAAGCTGAGACTGAAAGCTTGTCTAGTCCGCACCGTGATTGTTTACGTTGATCCTGTCCACCTCTTTTGGGTCGCATACACCGCTCACGAAAGTCATGACCGGTGCGTTTTCTAGAACGATTATCACTCGTATTCACAACTGTCTTTGTTAAAAGCCTCCAAGTTGGGGAACGTCTGGTCTCCCTCAATTCTCTCGCCTTCACCGAACGCTGTACGCTGTCCTATGATATTGCCTGCCAGTGGTACCGGAACATTGGAGAGCTTAGCGAGCGGGCTTGGGAAGGGTAAATGAGACTTGGGAAGGGTGTCGGTAGATAGACATATGGCGGCTGCAGATGACCTGTATCTCGGTCGAACAATACACCCGGTCCACCCATCCGCTCCCCTGAAGATCACAACTATCTCAGTCGCACAGAACTTATACCCGTTCTCCCTGAAGATCACAAACTGCCGACATTGATTGGTGTGAATGACTCAGCACAGTACATGTAGTTAACACAAGACGGGTGACCGCAGTAAATAACAGACATGGTTTAGCTACGAGCAAAGCGTACGACAGCGCGGGGAAAGCGCAGTCCCCCCCATCCATATGCTACCTCGCTGTCATCGTAGCCTGGGAAGCGGGCCGCAATCGCCGTTTCATCATCGTCAGGTTCAGAGATAAGGGCAGCTGTGATGGTCTTGGCGCATGTGGGACATGCCCAGCTGCTCTCCAACCAGACGCGAATGCAGACATAGCAGTGGCTATGTCCGCACTTATATCTGGGGCCGCGTCAGCGAAGACCAGCAAATGAAAGAACAAAAGAGCATACGAGACAGGGTGCGACTTGAGGTTGAAGCAAAGGGCACAGGTGAGGAGCAGTGGCGGCGACAGGATTGACGGCGGCCGCACATCAGTGAGATAAAGCTCAGCCACTGTCAAAGGCGCCACGCGTTCGACCCGCTGGCCCTCGCGACGAAAGATTCCGAGTGGGCGGAATACCCGTATGGCCCTGCGCCCCTCGTGCTCCGCACCGGCTAGGGCATCCCTCCGTTCTTTTCAGCGGCGCACGCGCCCAGCCTGCACGAGGACAGCCTGCGTGGCTCGCTCCTGCGCCTCCCGCCACACCAGATATGCTCCAAATAGTCACGCTGATCCTTGATGATGGCGCAACGTGTGCATATCTCTGAAATGCTGTGCAGCCCGGGGAGGTCGGGGATGATCAACGACGGGGGGCCTCGTGCAAAGCCTGGTGAAATCTCAGCCGACGCACAAGAAATAAATAAAGATAGAGCAGGTACTCACCGCGGCGATTGTTCCTCTGGCTGAATTCCCTAATCTTTGTCGACGGTTCGACCATTGCACGAGCAGGGTCATCCATGAGTTATGAGTAGCGACAAGCGACGTTATAAGTGAGACGCATGGAGGATCAGCATGCGCAAAAGAGTGATGGATCACCGGCGGCTGCTGAAAGCTCAGGCGGTTGCGCAGAGGAGGAGATGGGGATTCAAGGCAGAAGCAATAAGTTGTTGATGCAGACAGGCGAGTGCTAGGGGGTTCCTGAAGCCACATCAGCCGAGACACTCGACCCCTCGCTCCCCGACCCCCCGCTCGGTCCCCACTCTGGTCCCCAGACGCCGCCTGATCCCCACTCGCCCGTGGTCGTTTTCCCCACCCAGTCCGTGCCCCACCCACCCCAGCCGTCCGGAGCGGATTCCCATGCGGAGGGCGTCGGAGTCCAAACGATGGACGGGTCGATCTCCAGCGTGGGCTGCTGAAGCTGGGCCCTAACCCGGGCCATGAAAGCTGCCCTCGCAATGCGGTCGGCTGCGACCAGGTGGTCAGCATGCGATGGGTGTGAAAAGGGGGAAGATATATACCAGTGGTGACGCTGATAAGCACGGGATTTTTCCACCCATGAAATCTTCGCTTTTTCGCGTTTTCATGACAAGACATGTGCCGGGCTATGCTCCAGAAGCGTCAGTACTGAGGTTCCCAAGTAGCTGGCAGGGCAGGAACCACTGAGTAACGGATGGGAACGGGGAGGAATACTCTGGAACCATTGGCATGTGCTCGCTCCGAAACCTGTAGGAGATGTGTAGCCCAACGACCAAGTGGAACGTGAAGTCTACTCTATTCCGCTCACGGAACTAGACGGGACAGACTGGAATCCTGTTGTGGTGTGTTGGACATGAGATGCGTAACGCGTTCTGATCATATGATCACTGGAAGGGGCTGGGAACATCATATCTTGATGGATCCACGCCGTCCTGGGCATTCCGGATAAGGGATGGTCACTAAGCGAGGGTCCGATCACTTGGACCTACACTCGTCGGCTCCTGGAGCAAGTACCCATACTGGGAAGTACTTTGAATGTGGTATCCCTGGAGAGCTACGGACTGGGGGCTTCGGTTCCAGATGTTCCGGTAGACGGGAAAGGCACCGGCATTGGGAGGAACAGCATATACAGTCGGGATCGACATAAGGGATCGGTTGTGATGGCTCCGGCAGTCTGACCGATCGTACATGTGCACAGGATCGCACCAGGATGGCGTGCTCGACATGGGCAGCCAATAGAAGGACTCAGATACCCATTCTTACGACGGATACACGGAAGTCGGACGGATAAACGGACTATTTTACTCATACTTACTTATTCTTGGACGTTTCCATGTGTTTCAGCGCTTTGTATTTAAGTAGCGGGGCATCTTGGGCGACTTCACGGAATCACCCCACGGCTAGTAGGCGGAAATGCTTGCGAATTGGGCAGATACCGGGGAGTTCGAACAAGGTGTCTCTTAGAATTCATCTTGGCTTGGAATCTTTTCTTTTGTGACCGGTATCCTTGGGATCCGACTTTGCTGTTTGACTGGAACTGTTGGGATCGTGCTGAGTACGCACTTGGTTGTTTGGGTTGTGTTGTGAAGAGCTTGGGATCGGAACCCACTACTGTTGAAGAGCTTGGGATCGGAACCCACTACTGTTAAAGAGCTTGGGATCGGAACCCACCACTGTCTGGAGCGCTTGGGATCGGAACCCACTACTGTTGTTACTGTATCACGCTTGGAATCGGCATCCACCACGCTTTGGAGAACCCCAGCACCCCGTTCTCGTTTGTTTTCATAGCTGAGAAGCTTTACATCACCGCGCTTCTGTGCTTCCTGTCTGTTCGGGTCAATCCTCGTTCACTCAGATCTAGCCTGAACACTTGCACAGCAAGGGTTCCATTCGCATCGACACTCTCGTTGCGTTCCACTAGCTTTCCTGTCTGTTCCGGTTTCATTCCGGTTCACTCAGATCGAGGCTCAAGTACTTGGACTTCGTCCCAAGGACTTCTATAAACAATACAACGCTCTCTCCTCGTTTCTGAGGTTTATACCATTCCCTGCAACCTTTTATAAGGCCCTGTACCAGGGTCTGATACTCGTCTGTGCACGTGTCGAGCACTTCCGTTCCGTTCCGACGCACTTCTGTGTGTAGGTTTGGTTTTGGTTGGTGTTTTCTTGATAGGTTCAGAGCACATCGATCAACGCCCCATGGCCTATAGGCCTTCTGGGTAAGAGCGACAATTCGGTGCCCTTGAGTTCGAATAAGCCCAGCGACCGTGAGCTTCAGGAGGGGAGCCTACATACACTTGCTATGTTTGTAGACGGCTTGTGTCATCGGGGTTGAAGACAAAAGATGAGAGCACCCAAATCAATCAAAAGATGAACGCGTAAAAGCGGCCGTGAAAGGTGCGAGAAACTGGAGACCTGAGCTCAATGTGCCACTCAGACAAAGCGAGGTGTAAAACTTGCCTCGAACGAATGAGAGAAGGGACCAGAAACAACGGCTGGCCTGGAGTAAAAAAAAATTGTTAGCATGTGGTGTGGTGTCAAGGAAGAAGGCCCTTTTGCTTGCCAGCAGCGCTGCTCAGTCCCTGGTGTGAGTCATAGGCAGGTGCTGGCAAGCGTAGAGGGTGGAGAGCGATATGACTTACAGAGACCATGGCCAATGGAAACTAGAGAAGGACGGCAGAAAAAAATCATCGTAAGCACGCGTGTCGAGAAAAGAACACCCTTTCGCTTGCCAGCAGCGCTGCCGAGTCCCAGGTATGAGTCTTACACAGGTGCTGGCCAAGTGTAGAGGGTGGACAACGACGCGACTTACAGAGGCCATGGCCGAAGGAAACTGCGAAAGGACGATAGATGGAGTGCAGAAGGAACGAGACGGATAACGTGACACGACACAGCGGCTGTGCTGCCTCGGCATTGCAAGCCGAATGGCGATCGCAACATCTTGGTATGTATGAGCACCGACAATCTTAAGCATAGCGCACGACACCGCAGAATGACAAGGTTTTTGACCATATACAACGTCTTCAATCCCCCAGCCCTTCCTCTGTTTGCCCCCGCCAGCTCAAAAACGGCAGTCGGACTTTTGCTGAGATGCATGAACACCGACTCTTTTGAGTATTGCGCAGGAACCTGAGCAGCTTCTCCAGTTTTTATAACACACAATATCTTAGGACCGCTAACCGTCACTCCTTGGACCTCCATGCACACCGTCTCGCAAATCTTCAAAAACTGTGTTGGAAGGGAGAGAACTCTTATGCGAAATATTGAGGCCTATGCGCGGTCTTCAATTATGCAGGTCACAACACAGCAAGGCCCGACCGCAGGGAGGTCTCATGTTCAAAATTTAAACGAAAAGGTTAACACTTGCTTGAGATACATGGGAAACGGCGAGATCAACAAGTCCTTGTATAGCCAAAATGATCATCGCCGTACGTTAACCTCAGTTCTGTTCCATGATGTCGGCAGGGTCTTTACCACCTAAAAACGTGCAGACCCCTGAGAATTTGGTCCTGCAGCGAAGCACGTATGCCTTGGCTTCTTCTGATTCACGGAGGTTCTTAACACAGTCTTGTTTTCCGCAGCGAAGAAGATGATAGCTTGCAGCGTGCCGCCAAACTTCGACTGAAGAGGGATCAATGGAAAGCGGCCTCAGCGCGTTACTACCAAAGACATCCAGAGGCGAAGGAAAAGAAACGATTGAAGATGAGCAAAGCACGGTGTGTATTCAGGGTACTATTACAGATTTACGAGTTAACCCTACTATTACAGCGCTGCAAAGAAACTCGCTAGGCGCCGCTGGGATCCTCCTCGAGCGGCGCGCGACTGTTCCGCCACTGTAGAACAAGAACACTCGTTAGACAACGGCGCCGTCGACGATGATGTCGACTTTGAGACCAGGGATACCTCCGCTGAGGAGCTAAGAGCCGCAAGGAGAGCTCGGCTGGAGGAGTTTGCTGAGTACGTCTATATTTAATCTAACATATTGCACTGAAATTTCTGTAGTCAGTGGGTGCGACAAAGGAAAGCCGAGATGCTTGCTATGCATGCACCAGTCGGTGAACCCCCACGGTAAGCCGGCTGTACGCTTTTTGATGGCAAGAGATTGAATATTCTGCCCAAGTCCCACTAGTGCTGCGAATGGGGACATGACCCCCGAGGCTCGGTGCCTGTTATTACTACCAACAGCGTCAACGGATACACCTACTCCGGTCACTATCGCAAGCCGCAAATCACTCGGCCATTGCGGGGACATGGGCGGCCTTAGCTCCGGATTATGCGAGCAGGTGCGCAGTTTCGCAACACGGTTTCTCGGCCTGATATCAGCTTTTAGCGATGATGGCCAAGGGACGTCTTAGTTATCTTTACTCATGTGTATATAAATTGATTTCGCTTTCCATCTGGTGGTAATAAGTGCTCACTAAGTATTCAATGTGTGTGTGGGAGAGGATTAAAAGTCCGCGCAAGCACAAACAAAACAAGCAAGCAGCAAAATCATATTGAGAGTGCACGAGCAATACAATGATGGAGGGGACGTCGAGCTGTCTAATCGTTCTTCAGCTCGACCCACTTCTCGACCTTCTGCGTGTCCCACATCTCACAGTAGTAGGCAATGGCTTCCCGTTTGCTTTTCTTTTGGCGAATCTGCTGTCCGGGGCAGTTCCTCACATTCGCATCCACCGCTTCACTAATGGAGTACAGGTGTTAGCGGTAATACATAAGAGAGTCGGTTAAAACACGTACACGGTGGTGTAGAGACCTGGCTCACGTCCAACAAAAACGACCCACCAGGAGTGGCTCCCATGCGGGGCAGCCTCGTGCTCGCGCTCGACTTGTTCAGGCGTGCGGGGAACGGTGCGGACCCAAATATCTGCGGAAAGTCATAATGAATATGACGTGGAAACAAGATAGAGTAACTAGGGACTTACTGTCAGCGGCAGCGTCTTCATTGAAGTGGTCCAAGATGTGGGGGAGTTGTTCTGTTAGGGAGACGATTGAGATTGGCGTAACAAAAAGATGAATGTGTTTACCTTGGAGTTCTTCGGCGTCGCGCTTGAGGCTCTCAGCGGCCGCAAGCAGGCGGTCAACAGTCGCAATCGCCTCCCGCAATGCAATGCGAGGGTGAGGGAAGCCGGTTGCGGCAGCAGAGATGGGTTGCATGGGTGAGCTGAAGAGTGTGTGAGATGAGATGGGAGATGGGTTACAAGACATATCTTTGAACGGGGCCAAGAGGCCGAATCGGGGGCAAATCTTGATGGAGGCGGTAGATCCGGAGTTACAGATGATGAGGAAAAGATGAGAACAATGAGGAACACATGAGCACAAAGGATCAAGCGGTGCTTCGGAAGCACGTACGGATTGGGTTGAAAACGGGACACGAAAATCTGCTGCATCAGGGACTCAAAGAGTTTTATGGGTCGCTAAAAAAATTCCGCTTGCTGAGACTCCCACCTCAAATTTTCCCAATGCCTGCCAGCGAATGGGCGACGACTGAACAAACAAAATTGCTGCATGAATTCCTCGAGCCCTACATCAAAGCCAAGGGCAATCAGGAGGAAGTCCCACTTATGCGCTTCTGGAATCGACTGGAGAACGCGTTTTTCACCAAATTTCCTGCCGAAGACGTGCTCAAACGTCCCGCCCCAGTGGAAGGAGTCCCTCGGCCTCCTTTGACTCCCGAGGAGGAGTCCCTTGTGGGCGCCTCGACGGCCCTAACACAAGAGGTAAACTGATTTACCCGTTATTGGTGGAATGTATTCTGTTCACTGACATGACTTTGCACACCACCGCCTGAAGGCCTGGATGCGGTACCGGGAGCGACGCCGCAATCGCCAGACCGTCAGCACCCAGTTTGGAAGGAGCAAGACGTTGTTCAAGAGGCTCGCCAAGCGCCCGTCGCGGCCGCTGCGACCTGTGGAGTTGTACCAGCGTACACGGCACGCCAAGATCAAAGCGGCTGTGATGTTATGCGGGTATAACGCCTTGACTGACAACAACGAGGCTCCTGCCGGGACCACGTCAGCGGTGGAGGAGTCAGTGGACAGGAAGAAGAAACAGGCTCGCGTGCTTCGGGCCGCCAGGATGTTGCTCTGGCAGACGACGGCCAGGCAGTTGTTCAGTCAGGAGGCCAATGAGGTGAAAGCAGAGATGGAACGGTTGACGCAGGAGGAGAACGTCAAATGCGGTATGGGTGCACCACCAGGAGAGGAGGACGCGATGAGCCCCGAGGGGTTGCAGTTGTAAGCACCAACGATCACGGCCGTCAACAAGCCTAATTTCTTGATTAGCGCCATCGTCCAAATTGGAGCGGTCTTTGCCAAAGTCCACGATATGACGCTGACTCAGACGGGGTGGATGGGATTCACCATGCTCGGTGGACCCATGCCACGGCGCAAAGGGGAAATCTCGATAAAGACGTAAGTTCTTCGTTTACGTTGTGGGTGTATGTGGGCTCACTTTTCACAGGATCTGCTTCGGCCAGTCCGCAAATGGGAATGACTTCGCAACCGCCCTCCCGGGCTTCGATACTTCAATCAAGGTGCCGTTCGGGCAATGGCTGAAACAAGTGTTTTGTGAGTTTCTTTGGGCTAGACACAATGAAGTGCGGCTGACTGAGAGGAACAGCGCACGATGTCCGTGATGCGCGAATGCTGACGACCATCGACGGGGAGGAGATTTCGATGGATGCTGAGACCGACATCGAATCCGACAACGAGGAAATGATGCCAAAACTGCCTGACGGGCTGCTCAGTATGGCTCCCTTGGTGGAGGCTTCGACTTTGGGGTCGAAGCGTCGTGCAACTCCGCTCATTCGCGCCTCCACCAAGACTCCCCCCCACTGTCAATGCGTCCACATCTGTTGAAGCCCCCGTTGGCACCCCCGTGGGCACCGTCATGACTCCCCAGCTGCGCCTGCGCCTCCCAGAAGTAATGATGCCTGACTCACCTTTCGATGGTCTGGGTGATTTGATGACGGCCAACGACTTTGGCCAATTCGACTACGACACGGCTTTGAATGAAGTGCTGTCACATGGCAGTGTGAGTACACCAGCTTCCCCCGCTTTCCCAGTGCCCGTTGTGCCCGTTGTGCCGGCAACGTTGACTACACCACTGGCTTCCAGCTCTGACGCTACCCCGCCAAGCGGACCCTTCCCAACTGAAGATGTCCCGCGTTTCGTGTTCGGCATCAATTCCTCTACCTCGAGCCTCGAAAATTCTTCTTCTTCCACCACACCCCCGCCTCCTTCCACCGGGGATGTCTCACGTTTCGTCTTCGATACCAAGCCTCCGACCTCTTTGCCCTTCAGCCTCGGAAACCTGTCTTCGTCCACCACCCACGCGCCGTCGGCCTCCGCGCTTGCATCACCATCAGCAGATCATCAAGCGCTGCCTGCTGTTCCCAACGCAACACTCACAAATGTGGTGCCCGCTTTGGCCCGTCCCAAGCCCAAGCCTCTCCGCTCGTCTGCATTGCAGAGATTCAATACCGCCCTTGCGGCGACGGCGCATGGTTCGGTGGCCATGGCGTCCACGTCAGTAACGCCCACTGCTCCTGCAGTGGCCACCTTGATCACACCACGCTCTGCGCTCAGCGTGGGGGCCACTATGCCTGCGCCAGCAATCCCGGCTACCACAGCATCGTCCACCGTGTCTCTCCCGCCCGTGACGACGACTGCCGTAGCTCCCTCTGCACGGGTGGAGGTTGGTGCACTGCCGGCCGCAGCGACCACAGCGACCACAGTATCCGACGCGAGGAGCCCCGACCCGGTCCTCCTGGCGGTCGCCCATGTGGCGGGGCCCCAATACGTGCAGTCTCGGCCCATGGCAAATGCGCCCCCGGGCCACGCCCTCATGCCTGTGCCGCCTGCCCCGAAAAAACGGGAAAGACCACGGAAGACTGCCGTGCCTGATGTCGTCGAGAACGACAGTGGGGGGCCTGAGCCACAGCAGGCCATGTCGGCTGCTGCTCGCGCTGAGTCGGCGCGGATCAATAAAGTTGCCGCGGCGCTGCGAAAGGACACTGCAGAGCAGCTGAGGCTAAGCCGGGAGATGGAGGAGGCGGCAGCAAGGAGCGAGGCCTGCTCCGACGTCGGCATCAGCGTCGTGCAGCGCCCCCAAGCGTGCTGCAAAGGCGTTGCTCAATGCCGATGGTACGGAGATCGTCCGTCCCGTGAAGGGCAGATGCAGGGAACTTCGGAGCGGGGAACGTATGGGCGGCAGCTTTGACCACAACGCGGCGCAGGAGCAGGCCGACGCAGAGATGGGGGAGCAGTTGCGCGGCGGGAAACGCAAGGCCAAGGCAGCACAATCGACCGCAAGCAAGGCGCCAGCAAGGTATGTCTCGTAGTTGTACAAATGCTGGTGGCTGATCAACGAGCTCCAGGAAGCGTGCACGGGCGTGAAGCCTTAATGTGGTCTTCCTTTGCTGTAGGTGTTTGTTTCAGTCACGTAGTCTTCCCAGCCTCATCGCCCTGGCCTACATACACGTTCTGCTTGGGGTGGGCGGCGCCTTTTACTTTTTCCTCAATACTATGCTACGCTCGTCGCGAACTTTACTGGCTCATACTTATACTATGTTTTGAACTTGGCAATATGTATCTTGCGCGTGGCTGGGAATACATGATTTATTTTGCTGCAGTTATAGATTGTGCGGGCACAAGACTACATATGCATCAAGTGGCAATGATCCAACATCACAAGGGGACTTGGTAAATAATCGGGAGGAACGAAATGACTTGATAAAAAAAGGCGGTAAAAAACTTGGACAACAAAGGAACTATTATTTATGAATGTGGTGTACGCAGACAAGAGCCCTGACTGAGGCTGTACAGCACCCTCGCTGCCTGCAGCCAGCAGGCGGGGTGGGGTAGGCGCTGATGCGGTGGCAGGCGTGGCGCACGGGCACAGAGCTACAAGCAGCGAACAGCAGCCGCTAGGCGGGGCGGGGGTGGGCACACGGGGGGCGCAGGGCTGCGGCGGCAGCCGGTAGGCGGGGCGGGCGTGGGCGCTGATGCGGCGGCGGGCGTGGCGGGTGTGGCGCTGCAAGTGGCAGCCGGCAGGGCGGGGTGGGGGGTGGGCGCTGATGGATGCATAGCGGGCTGGCGGGCACAGGGGTGGGCGCTGATACGGTCGCAAGCCAGTGGCGCGGGCGGCGCTGGTGGTGCAGGGCTGATGCGCCGGCGGGGGGTGGGCGCTAACAATGGGCGTTGACGCAGCCGAGGGTGAGCAGGTGCGGGATCGGTGCTGATACGCGCCCAAGCCAGTGGCGGGAGCAGTGCAGTGGAGGATCGGGAGCGAAGGGATGCGGGGCTAACAACTACAAAGAGCTGATCCCTACCATTTGCAGCACAAACACCCGGCGCCCGAAGGTCGATATGGCACGCACGAACCCCTGTAAATGGCCCAATGTTTGGCAGCTATGTATACAGGTGGCTATCTATGTAACCATACACCCCCGCCAGCGCCAGGTAAATCCGCCAGAATGACCGCTTTAGGAAATGCGGGCAGCACAGCCACGCGCGCCCAAACGGCAGGGAGGCAGCGAGCGGGTAGGCAGGCGACCCGGCGGTTTTATGGGAGAGCCCATCTCGCATGATACATCACGACGCCTCTGAGGCAGAGACATTGATATATCACATCTGGTCTCTCCCCAGAGACGCGTGATATATCAAATCCCCAGTGGGGCCTGCTCAAACTCCCGGAAGGGATGGAAAAACTTCCTCTGCCCTCTGTCGATATGCCTGTGTCGAAACTCATCAAGTTCACCCTTCCACCTACACACAAAGCGACAGCTTTTCTGAATCCTACCGACTATCTCTCAGAATACTCGCCAACTGTGACCGACTTCGATCCGAGGGCAATCCCAGTGCCTCCGCCAACCGTGGTCAAGGCTCTTGGTCGTGCCATCCTCACCGACCAGGACATCAAATCCATTGTTCTGGTGCACTCGCCGCAGCACCGTGACCAAGACGAGCGCTATCCGCTGTGGCTGGCGACTGTATGGTCAGCCGTGGAGCGCGTGCGGGAGGCAAGGACACTGTGGCGCACCGCAGTGGACAGGATCCAGGAGACACTCGCAAAAGTGACAACCAGCTCACCGGTAGCCGCACGCACAAAGCGCGCGCTAGAGCTGCTCAATCATCTTTCCTGGGCGGGGGATGTGAAGGGCCTGAAGGCTGGAGGAAGTATCAACAGCCTCGCACTCTGGTTTACCACAAACTGGTTGACCACGGATCACGAAGATGCAATGCTCGAGATTCTAGCTCACGACCTCGGGCTCAGCGACGGCAGCAAGGATTCAGTACAGCCCACCTACTTTGTACAAGGCCTTGCCCAGGCGTACACCAACCCCGACACGTACCGTACAGCACCTAGATTCAGGTGACTTCGACAGCTTGGCGAGGCATTTGCGATCAAGGACCGCCACCGCATGGGTACAATTGCAAACAAGGATGACGAGCACTGGGTTGGGCTGGCGATCGATTGCGAGAAGGAGACGGTGGCCTATGGTGACGGATTTGGGGCGAAAGTTCCGCAGGATTTGCGGAGACACGTCGACTGGTGGTTGGTCGAGCATCTCGGTGTCGAGTTTCGATGGAAGAATCTACCCATTCCCAAGCAAAAGGACACACATTCATGTGGACTGCTCGCGTGCTTTGCCCTGGCCAATTTCTTTGACACGAACGGTTCCCGCTTCCGGAAGCTACTGTCCCCGCGATGGCATCAAAATTTTCCTCCGTATTGTTGAGCGACATAATAGCAAGGTATGTCAGTGACTTACCATTGATGAATTTGCCCTGACTCTCGCAGCCACAAAACTTTGCGAGTGATTCTCATGACTACGAATTCACATTTGCGCACACGCTCAGGCTAACGCAGCCAGTCGAGGATGATACTGACGAAGATGAGGCGAGCGCGAATGGGGAGATTGACCCAGAGGGAGACGAATCACCTTCAGTTGACGACGGCCGATCCCTTACAGGCGAGGACTCTGGATCCGCCACTGGTGAGGACTCCGACGACTCTGATGACACTGCTGCACATCCACCGTCACCAACACATGCACCGCGCGCCATCCGTGCGCTACCTTCCCGTGGCAAAACTCGCATCCGGGTTGACTCCCCTCCGCTCATCCCACCCACGTCATCCGGTTCTGACAACCCCGACGACGATTTCCCGCGCAGATACCATTTGTTGGTGATGCGGGCGGGGCCGGAGGTATCGATTTGCGGCCATCTACACCTCCTTCGTCGAAGCGTACGCATTCGGAACGCGCCACCAACACCCCGACCACCAGCCCGATGAAAAAGAAACTGAAGGACAAGGCTATAAGTGCGACACATCAGGCAATTGCGGTCTTCAAGGGCGCCAAAAACCTCACCTTCCAAGATTCCTGCCCTCTTCCGCATGAAGGGATGGAACAACGTTAAGGTCTTGACAGAGGATGAGAAGCAAGACTTCTTTGCGGCTGAATCGGAGGGGCAGCGGCTGAGGATAGAAGCCGTTGCAACCGCGAGCGCGTTGCAAACCAGAACAAGTGGCAACGCCGCCATCGCGCATCCAAATGCGCTGCTGCAGGAGCTGAGAATTCTGCAAGGAAACGACGGAAGGTGAGAAAAAAAATCAAGACCGAAAGCATTGCTCACAAACGTACAGGTGGATCTCCAGTATCGCGAGACCGCATCCCGTGGCGAGGTTGCTGAGGCTTCTCGTCCCGCCCGTGAAGTCAAAACAAAGATCAAAGCCGAAACACGAAAGCCGTCTGGTCATAAGCAGAAGTACGTGCAGCGCCCTGCCAAGTACGTCAACTGGACAACACCATTTTCATGGTCTGCTATTCAAGCCGCACAACATAAAGTCGGCTGGAGTGCGGCCGCGATTGTGGCCCAGTTGCGGCTGGTCAACTACGACTTCTTTCAGCATTTTTCAGAAAACACATTGAGGGGATGGATCGAGGTTGTTGGCGGATTCAAGCAATGGACACCGGCGGTCCTTGCTCGCGCAGCGAAGGGAAACATTCCGGGCCACAAAAACGGAGGTCGTTGCGCAATTTTGGTACGCATACTGCGAGTTTTCATTACAAAAACTTATGGCTGACAAAAAAACAGGCTGCGTACCCGGAGGTTGTTAAGGAAATCATCTCGCAGCTCACCGACCTGCTGTCCCTGGCCACCACGCGCTGCATCATCATCGCGACCATCCACGAGGGCGCACCCGAGATCTTCAACCACCGCTTCAAAGACGGGTCCAACTTTCGTGTCTCGGACTCGTTCTGTCGCAAATTTCTTGACAAAACGTTAGCGTGGTCGATGCGGAAAGGCACTAAAGCCGCGCAAAAATTACCTGATGATGCAGAAGAGCAGTGCGAGAATGCATTCCTGCGTCGCGCATGGATCATCAAGGAACACCGAATCCCTGCCGAACTCGTCATTAACGCGGACCAGACTGGTGTAGTGTACATACCTGCCTGGATTGAGGATGACTTACGCACCCTGCGGCTCGAAGCAGGTCGGATTGATCGGTTAACGAAGAGAAGCGTGCGTTCACCGCATTCCTGGCGGTGTCGGCCGGTGGCGATGAGCTCCCACCCCAGTGCATATACGAGGGGAAAACTGAGCGAAGCACCCCTTCCATGTTCGCCGCGCGCCGCCGGGAGTGCGATGACACAAAATTTCGCTTCGTCTTCTCTGGTAAGACCGGTAATCACTGGTCAAATCAGCAAACAATGCGGGACTGGGTGGTGAACGTGCTGGATCTGTACCTGGGCGCGATGAAAGCGAAGCTGAACTTGCCTCCCTCACAGAAGTCGCTGGTAGTCTGGGACGTCTGGTCGGTTCACCGATTGGCGGAGTTGGGGGCTTGGCTGCGGGAGAATTATCCCAATATTCTCATCGACTTCGTCCCCGGCGGCTGTACTGGGATCGGTCAACCTCTGGATGTGGGGCTCAACCGCCCATTCAAACACGCTGTAAAGGTGGCGTACCATTCGTGGCTTGTCGACACTCTTCTTGATCAACGCCGTAAGGGCGAGAAGTTGGATCTCCACATGGGGCTGCCAGAACTGCGAGATGTGAGCGTTGGATGGATCTGGGAAGGATATAAGGCAATTAAGAACAAATAATTGATATTGAAGGTAAGTGCTCACCGTAAATGACTCCGCGGTGCTCAAGCGAAGCCTTAGGCATGGGAGATGTGTTCCATCCGTGGCGGCCGCAATCTTTCATTCGCCTGCATGACATCCTTCAAAACAAACGAGTGCCTGATCAACCTAAAACACGATAATCCCAAGCTCTGGAATGACTTACAAACGAAATCGACCCGTGAGTACTGCCCCGGTGATGACAAAGAAGTGGCGGAGGATTTGGAAGCACACGAGGACGAGGAAATGGGCGATGACGACGCCGAGATCCCCACTTGTGAGGTTATCCAGCACGTCGTCACAAACCGTGTCCGCAAAGGTCGGCAACAGAAAGCCAAGACCGGTACATCCGGTGTTGGGCTTGTTTCGACGGGTGACGCGGAGGACCTCGATGCGGAGGTTACAGTCGAGGTCCCTGCCGATGCTGAAGCAATTCCAGAGGGGGAGAACAAGCGCAAGCGCCGCCCCAACACGAGATATGCTGATTTTTGGCGGCACACGAATGACATGGATGAGGATCTGATTTTACCCGGGATTTAGTACTAGTGTACCGTACTTACAGTCTTGAATGAATCTAATCTCAGCGACGAATCGTCCGGGTGAGCCGTCCAGTAGTGCCAGCGTTGAGTAGGAGAGAGCGGGATTTACTCCCGATCCCGATCATGTCAACGAACGACATGGCAGTTTGATGTCAGTCGTGTGAGCCCCGCGGCAATGAACACTCCGAGGCACCCCTGGAGAAGAAAAAATGCGTTTTTTGCCTCATTTTGCGCATTTATGTGACTTTTTTTTGCAAGTTCATGGTCGGCCTCGGTGACCCGTGACATCCACGAAAATATTCGTGGATTTGGGGGCCTGTGACCCGTGACCACTGAACGGAAATAAAATGCTACAGTACTTCCCGTCCCACCCACGCCACACTACCAGCCCTTTTCGGCCGCTTACACATGTCACGGGCGCAGTTATGCGTACACGGTGCCGCCCACTCCATTCGCGTTGCCCTTGCATACTCCCCACGCATCCACATATATTACTGCAGCTGTGCTTTTCCGCTATACACTCGACCCTTACATGTCCCATTCTTACTGCATACTGTACTATTACGATCATTTATTCAGGTGACGGGTGACGGAGGGTCGGAACTAATTTGCCCCTAGTGACGGTGACATTGAACTTTCTGGGCCCAATTAGGCTGAAAAACGTCAAAATTTTCACTCCGGCTTTCGCCGGATTACCATTTATGGTAATTTCTGCGTGATTGCTGAGAAATGAAGACCTTATCCAGTGAACCTTTGAGGTGAGGGGTGACATGCTATGAACAAATGGTCGTAATAGTACAGTAGCGCAGAATCGTGAGCTCGAGCTGCATCGGAGCCGAAATGGATGCAGCAAAAAAAATGAATGAAAAGGCTGTATTATGTCTCTGTTTGACTGTATTTCGCTTCATTACCCAGTAAACTATATCATACATATACACTGCGCATCCTACAATATTTTTGTGATTTTTCAAGCAAATTTTGGTATTGGGGTCGTCATTGTCGCCAACGACTTCGGGACATCTGATCGTCATTGATCATGGCGGCAAGATGTTTGGATCGCTAACTGTCGTATCCATCAAGTGGGGCCAGGAGAAAATGCCACGACACTGCCGCGCCCCAGTTTAGTCTAGTTAGTCAAACATCCGTGTTGTTGAAACCACTGTAGGAAGGTCTGCTGCTCTTTGTGGATGCTTTATCTCTCCAAACTTGGTCTTTGTTTTGTGAATTAGTTTGAACTGAACCGCTTTGAGTAGGGAAATCCATGAATACTGTATCAAATTGGAGCAAATTGCTATGTGTTTTCCTCCGTGGCATTCAATATAAAGCAAACGCAAATGGTACCTCTCCCCTGTGTTTTAAATGCACAACCAGGTGTTCCTAACTCGTTCCTAATGTTTCTGTTTGCGCGTCAATGCCGCGGCATGTGCGCGGCAATGGCGCATTAGTGCCTCGTCAATGCGCGGCAGTGTGTCAAAACCGCGGCAGATGCGCGGCAGCGCCGCGTCAGTGCGTGTTTAGTCCTGTATCGGGAGACATACTTAGAGATATTCAGGTTGTAAATGAGTGCAAAGCTAACTAGCGTGACATTCTGAAATGTTGTACTTGAGAAATAGTCAGTTAATACTGGATGTCAAAGAAAGGATCAACATGCTACCTTATTTTACCTGAATTTAGTCCGTGGTTTCAATGCTGGTGCAGATCCCAGATTCTCAGTGTGGCCCACATATGAGATTCCATTGTTAAATTGAAATTGAAACTATTGTCTATAGAGGCTCTATGCCCTGCATTGACAGAGTGCGCCTTGCTGGCCTTCTGCCATGGTGCCCGTGTGCGTAGTGGCCAGATAGCTAATCTAATTTGAAGTTCGGATATGCCGCAGCGGGCCTGTAATACCGCTGGATTTGAGGCAGAATTCTCCAATTTGTTCACAGAAATTGACCCCAAGAAAAAGATAGAGAACGAGATCATACAGTCCGCAAACCCCTGCACCATTTTCAATCACGTCGGCATATTTTCTCCTCTCACACCACACTTATCCATCGTGCAGTGGTGCAGCAGCACGGGTCAGTGTTGTCCATGAGATGGACCACATCTACACACTTCAGCCTGTTCGACAGTACGTAGGTTAAATTACCACAGTTTGAATTCCATGGTACCGCGCCTCAATGTTTCTCGGGAATGCAGGATATGGAAGTGACAGAAAGGTATGCCATGAGCGTCCAGGCCTTGGTCTCGCACCAGGAAAAAATATTGTGACCATTCAATTCATCACCAGTTCAGGATTTCAACTGTGTCCAGATTGCCGTGTCTCCTTTCCAACTTGTGCTCACCACACTTAAACTCTATGTCTCATGTAATCAGTGTGGTGTCCCCATTGAGAGTGCGCACCTATATCCACTCCACTGCTAGAGCCGTAACACTAAACATTAGACTAATGACACACAACACTAGCCATGTGAATTATTGAGTAAAGCCACAACACCAGCCATCTGCTCGCTAATAGGAGACCTCCGCTTGGACTTTTGATGTTGATGGCAACAGATAGGTCGATCTCTTTGCATTGATGCGGCCTATTGAATATTAAATCCTTTCAATATTCAGTGAATACCCGAACTGCGGCGGGATGCCCGCCATCGCTGTACCGTTCTGCGCGCTTGCCGGCTTGCCAGTTTCCCGCGCAGATTTATTTGCGCATGTTATCGTCCTATCACTGCTGATCCCGTCCACGCCGTTGTCCAGCTATTCGTGCCCACCCCCGCCCTGGCCCCTGCTTCTGTGGGACCAGCACAACGGTACACGCCACTTCTCGGCCCACCCACGCCGCGCGACCCGCCTTCCGCCGCTTCCAGCATGTCATCGGGTGCATTTCCTTACACCATGCTGCCCACCCCGCTCGCGTTGCCCTCACACACTCCCTGCACCTCCACATATATTACTTCTGCTGTGCTGTTCTGTTATACACACATACTTTGCCCCCTTTGACCTTTGTACACCCCAAATGTATTGTAATTCTTGAAATCAATTCCTTTTGATTTGTATTTTGGCCTACAAATGAAATAAGGGGCCAATATATATTGCAGATGAAGGTTAATAGTTGACCATCCAGTCCATTATCGCTTGTTGGGAGTTGGTGTAATTACAAATTCTGATTGCGAACTGATGCTCGGACTTGCGGGCCGATGGGCGCTTCACGGTCGCTTAAAGGGATCTCAAAACACAATATTGAGCAATAGCGCAACGACTAGGGCCAGGAAAAATCCAGGAATATCCCAGAGAGCTCTCATAGGATGTACCTTCATGATTCAAAAACAGTTATACCTGAAATGCAAGTCAACAAGAATATATGGACATTGGTCAAACTTGTGTGACATGTTCATTATGATTTACAACATTCAAGGACCCTACCTTTCGAGCGTATTCGGTCAATGATCATTCTAGAAAGTTAGATACCCCAGATCTTTCGATCATATTGGGTTCATATGACCTTATTATTCACTCCAGGCACTACTAGTATGATATCTGAGCCTTCCCTGCCCCAAAAATCATCAAAAGAGGTGTTCTTGAGTGAAAAATAAACCTATTCTAATCGCCCCAAAATTTGGATGGGTGTGTAGGCATTGTTATACCGTCCATGAATCTGAATTTCCAGGCCATAAATGCATCCCATTGCACAGAAACAAGCCTGCTTATCAGATCCTAGAAAGGCCTGAATCATCATACCGGACTTTAATCCACCCCCAATTCATTTTTTTTAGGGTTCCTCTGAATAGGATACGCTCTTATTCGAAGAAGATTGAATGAAACATGGCTACGATGGAAAGAAATCATTATTTCAGCTGCAGGTAGCAATTGAGTGAAATCTCGACCAGAAAAAATGATCAGGTGCTGATTTCTTCTCCTAAAAATACTTGGGCACATAAGGCTTGTTATATGAAAGATTCAAGTAGAGATAGCCCACCTATGCGTCCCCAATCTGCAAAATCGTCGAGTTTTCAGGCGGATCATTCCAAATTGTATACGTCAATCACGTCAATCAGTGGCTGTACTGCTCATTCCCACCATCACTATCTCGTACACTGGCTCTTCCTCAGACATAGCTAGCACACTGCTCACCTGCCTCATTCCTACTGCATAGCGCAGAGGTCATGGGCTCGAGCTACAACCGGGACAGAAATATATGCAGCAAAAATTGAATGAAAAAGGTATGTTATGTCTTGGTTTGACCACACCCAATGAAATGTATCATACATATGCACTCCGTGTTGTACAATATTTTTGCGATTTTTGAAGCAAATTTCGGCATCGTGGTTGGCATCGTCGCCAACGGCGTCAAGGATATCTGATGGTAATTGATGGCGGCGTCAAAATGCTCGGATCGCTAACCGTTGCATCCATCAAATGGACCCACGGCATGATGCGCCGCCTGCTCCCCAAAGGGGAAGAGGAGAAGGCTATTGGCAACGGCCGCTCGTGGACACGGCTTAAATTCTAAATGGGGACGGACAGGAGTCTATCGGCCACCATGCTAGCCGTTGGATGGCTAGTGTCATGGCTTTACGGTACAATTCCGCTGGCTAGTGTCGTGGCGTGAGACTACTGCCTACTGTCACGGGTGACAGCTATTGTGTCTGGCCAGATGATCCATGATTTCCCTGTTCAATTTCGACGCGGGACCGAAGCCTTTGAACCACCTCTCAGGGATCTTGGGCAAGGCTAAAATGGTTGACCCGATGCAGCTTAGCGCTCAAATCAACCAGCAGTAGCATCTTCCAACGCCTATTCCATTTGCTACGTGCAACCACTGCAGAAAGTTAAGGGCCTTCACCGGAGTACCCCAAAAGCGCTCAGAAGTAGTGCCTTTGGGTACTCAAGCGGAGTACCTCGGGGTACTCCGATGTAGGTCTGAATTTATAAAATAGCTCCTTACATGCAGTACCCTACGTACTTTGCACAAGTGCTTCAAGGTAATCTACTCAAGGTATGGGAGGTACTCTGCCTGAGTTCTTGACGGTACTCAAGTGCAGTACTTCAAGGTACTATCACTGGGTACTCCGAGGTACTCGAATGAAGTGCCTAGGTACTACCGTTGAATGCGACCAACTATTGCAATAAATTCATATTATTATACCGTCGACTACAACACCCGAGTCTACAAAGGAAATACAGATAGGACTCACCACAAGCCGAATGTCCAAAGTCAAAGGTTTTGAGTCGCCGCGCGCGCATTGAGTCGATCACTTGAACAAGAAAAGTCGTCAGTGCTGATGAGCTGAAGAGGGAGAGCGAAGGATACTCACAAAAGGCAAAGACACTGGTTTGTGTGCAAGTCGGTGCGTCGCAATTCTACAACGACAAAAGCAGTCAGAAGTCATTTATGAGGACATCCACGGCCAGCGCACCCAGTATCAATGCTTCGCAGACTATCTGCATGGAGGCAGAAAGGCGGCGGGAGTTCTATCGCCCGAAATGAAAGTTAGCTTTCGAAGCAAAGCCATGAAAACGGAAGAAGGAACTTGAACTTGACGATCAGATCGAAATCTAGCCCATTAGATGCGTTCTTGCAGCGAACGGAAATTGATGGCGACAGGGTCAATGCAAGGAACGGAACAGAAGAGAAAGACTCACTTACCTCCACAGTACACCCTACCAGCCTCGGTGCGGTTGTGAGGACGAAGAACGACCTTCCCGGGTGGGCACACAGCATCACGAAGAATTACAAGCTGTCACAAACAGGAATGAGACCGCAGAAAAAGAAACAGCACAAACGTCCATAACAAGCAAGAGCATGGCCACACAACGTACCGAGTTCACGGGTAGCTGAGAGAGAACATGTTAGAGACGTACACGAAACAATACAGAGAACCTCCCTTCAACCAAAATCCAGCAGAGTGTTATCCGATTGCATAACGACAAGCAGCATATTTACCGGAGGAAAGTCACTCAAACTGAGTTTCTTCGGGGAGTGGTGTGTACTCTGTGATGCAGTTGAGTGAGATGTATGTCATTTCACTGACTCCAGACTCACCGAGTCCACCAAGGTCGGTGGTTTCGACTGTTTTTCGCTCTTGATGTTTACGAGGGTCATTGGTGCCTTCTAGTATTGTGTGAAGTCCATAAAATACGGAGTAAATGCGATCAACTAACCGAGAGTTTAGGATCCGAAGCCCGCGGTGGGTGTCGAATGAGGATATCGGCGTTGCGGAAATCTCCGTAATCACTGCTGTTGAGTAGAACTGAAAGGGCGTCGTCGAAGTCTAGATGGAGGTCTTTGGCAATGAGGTTTGTTGTTACGAAAGGAACCAGAATATAGTCTATGAATTGTGCTTCAGAAAGGAGTGTTCCGTTGCGACCAGGGCGGTCCCACTGCTGGGGTGTATCAGTAAGTGTAACGATTGTATTGTGAATTTGAATCCAGCTCGTCGCTTTGTTGACGTAGTCGTACAGGGTGGAAGAAATGATAGCTTTTCCGGTCGGGCCGTAGCTGAAACAAAGATGAGAGCAAGTAACACGAATACAGGCTTTGGGGCTTACTATCCGCAGCGAGCAGCGCGGTCTGCCGCTGGCGCAAAAGATCCGATCTCAGCGAGTGAGAAAGCGTGCACTTTGTAGGAAATCTGTTCCAGAAAATTCCGCCAGATTGGGCATTCATCCAGAGCTCTATCGTCGCAGATCAAATCCAGGAGCTAGTCCTGGAGCTCGAGAACACGATCGGGGAGGCCGTCAAGATCGATATTGAATGCCCAGCCGTTGTGCTGCGCTTCTTGAACGCAAGCATACCGCTTATTGTCGCTTTTAATCATCGTACAGATCTGCCTGGTGAGATCATAGGTGCTCCCAGGTTTTGAACTCTTGAGGATCTCCTGTTTTCGAGGAAACAGGGTGAGCAGTTCGTCCGATGGATTCGCGGGGAGAGTGTCGTTGCAGTAGCTGGAAGGACAGATAGAGGGCAGGGGAGCAGCGGGAGAGGAGACGATTACTAGAGCAGGCTTTGGAGGGGGAGTGATCACTGCAGACGGCAAATGGCCAATTTTTAACTCTGGAGAGCGAACCTGGGTTGCAGTTTGTTACGGAGTAAGCTAAAGAAAGATACCTTCTTGCTCTGCCGCACCGAGGTCATTTCTTTCTGGTGTTTACACTTCGCAGGCAGAGGGGTCGTCTGGAATGAGATAAAAACGATGACTTGGACCGTAGGCTCGAGTATTACGCACCGGCAGTTGAATAACTTGTTTCAATTTCTTTGGAACCTGAATACACCGAGCATAACGATTATTATTGGACAAAACTGAAGGTATACGCACCGATGACTGATTAGTCTGCAGCAGTGACGGAGGCGCATTCTCCTATTATCAATGTGGTCAAAATTGAAGATTGAGTGGGAAGAAGCGGACCTTTTCCGCTTGCTTGCGCTGTTTAGCCATAGCCGGGATCGCCTGAGGCTCTTCAACAATTTCTTCACTGTCCCAGCTCGCAGCTTCCAAGCGTAGATCTTCCTCCATCTGCGAGTCGTCGGCGAGTTCGGGGAAGTCCACATCATACTGACTGAAACTGTCTTCCTCTTCTTGATTCGAGGCGGCGTCATCAACATCCATACCAACGTTGTCAGTATCTAGCTCTGCCTCATCGTCCTCGTCTTCTTGATCACTTTGCTCCGGTTGTTCGCTGTGGGTGCGTGAACGATGAGATGGTGCTGGCAGAGCTTCAGCGGCTTTTTCCACTCGCAAGTCGCGATTGGACTTGTCGGTGGTATTTTGAAGGTATTGTTTCAGAATAGCGTGTATAGGCCAGCCCCCCTGAAAGAGTTGAAAGTACGTAACCTCTTTCTGGACCTGCAAACTAAATTACGGAGAAATTCAGAGAGAAAAGAAGTATCTCACCAATTGGATTAGTTTATCGATGCGGGTCTTCTCTTGATTCGCGATAGTCTTTCCGGTGGGGAGGTAAGCGTTGGCAAATGCCCGAACGAGACGCTGTCCAACGTCAGGCACAAATCAAGCCTAAAAGAAACGAATCACGCACGAGAAGGCGTTGGTATCTTGCCCCATGGTCGGTTAACTGCATTGCATCCCGCAGCACATAGCCGTTCTTGCCCTTCCCTGCTTGCCCTTTTGGCCGTGGGATGAGCTTCGTCGCGGGCGGCTCGGCACGCAATTTCGCTTTCGCTGGGGTTAACGGTGAATAAATGGATCACTAGCGGAGTATGTACCCAATTCGTCTTTCTTGGCTTCGAGCTCCTTCTGATTCTTTGCAAGCTGCGCTTTCATCTCTTCTAGTTGCTCTTCCATAGTTTTTGTCCGTTGTTCAGCCATTATGAGGTTTGTATAGCGAGGATGGAGGCGGATGTAGAAAGAGAGCGCATTTGATCGGATTGGCTCTGTTTGTGAGTGATCTCGGTTCCCAATCTGGACCGGAACCCAATCCGAACCGTAGCTTTTCAACTAAATCTCTGCCATAGCTACCTAGAGCTAGTCTAGAGATTGTGAATATTCAACGGTCTTCCTTTTTGCTCTTGTCATCAATGCATGGCTCTGATTTCATGCTTATCTCCCGTCCGGGTGCATTCCACCCGGCGGAAGTTACTTTCTTTTCTTCCGACCGTATCCCACTGAGAAGCTCTGTGGGATGGCATTCTCTGTCACACTCAAAAGGTATTGCTATGGTTCCGGGCTATTTTGAGTCCACCAAAAAGAAAATTTGAGTGATACATCAGGTGCCGTCCCCTGTCGGTTGCATCAATGGCTGACACAGGTAATCTACCGTTCGCTGTGACCTTAATTTTGTCATTTTGTAATGGCAGGATCACTGTATTACTGGTTTGTTGCCCCGTAAATACCCAGATTCACACATACCGTAAATTCACGGTTAAATACCTGTGTACCGATTCTGCATTATGGCTACTCTGTGCATCAAAAAAATGGGGTCGTTGTGGCTGACATCTTCCCATGGATTCTTAGAATCGATTTGGAATAAGTTTCAGGTCCTGTGTGGTTGTTCCGTGGCGGGACAACTGACATTATTCAAAATTGGGCCGTTTTTGGTAATCAGGTGGAAACATGCTGCTGATTAGGTCCAAATAAATTCCTGCAACCCGATAGCAAGAATTTCCAATACAATCTGCACTAAATGATGACAGCTCACATGATATAGACATATATCGAGTGATCAATGCAGTGATTGGGCATAGGGTTGGGGTGGGCCGAGAACAGTGTTTCAATCAGGTAATCATTGGACCTAGAAGAAGCTAGAAACTGTTTTGAGGGGTACTGCGGAGGGGGCGGTACATCGATAAGCCAGCCACAATCAATGCACCAGCTATAAATGGTCCAAAGTTTTAATTTTCTGTAATTTGGTGCGATCTTGCTACCATGTCCACCTACTCTTCAGGTTCCGTGCTCAAACAAAATTGAGACATCCCTAATAGTCTGAAAAAAATTCTCAAGCACCAAGGTCTCACGGTTTTTGTGCATGGTTACCAGACATTCGTCCCATGACCAAATAAAGAGCTGCACCCATTCGTAAGACTGCCAAGGCCCTCTGAGAGCAACAGAATCGGTTCCGTGGCATCAAAAAACCCTGCCAATGCGCCTCAACATACACATAGCTTCGAGAACCTTGCACTATGCCAAAGAATTTATCCGGGAATGTTCGCTGTGTACCAAAGACTTAGGTGGAAACTCTGGTACACTATTTGAAACAAATGGTTCAAAGGCAATACAGAAGCATGGTACTCATTGGTATTGGCCACGACTGTATTGACTCAATATGTCGTTCATTCCTTCCTTTTATGGATGCCGGCGTTGAATGTGTCCTCGGCATCACCGGATCACGGCATTTTTGTTCAGTTTGGCGTTAGGTGCAACATCAATATTCAGTCAATGTATCACCAATCATTCATGAAACATATTTGGATGCCTCAATCCATCCATGACTCTGTAGTAACAACTTTTATCTTGCAACCTAAGTGGTGTTTGACTTTCAAGTTATTGTTTTTTAGTAGAAGAAATAATGTTTATGCTGCTTGCGGGCAGGATTTAACAGTCTCAGGACATACTTGAGACATGTGAGAATCACCTGGCACTGTCTATCATGCTTAGCCAGGCAAGCCCCGTTGAAAATGTCGCTTTTGATGTTAAAAGGCTGGAAGAGTCGAAGCTGTTGCAAATCCAATGCGCGCGGGATTATATCCAAAGCCGAGGAATCAATTCAAGGGTACAGTACCTACTCCTCCCCATCTGCCTCCTCTGTTTCGACAAACTCGGGCCTGATGTACCCGCCGGTTCTATCAACTATCACCCATTTGTTCCGCGTCGCCATATGGCCTATTCCAGCGTTAACTGCTTGAAGGTCGGTTACAATGGTGTTGTTAGTTTGTGTGTAAGAAACGAGTTGTTTTGCGGCATCTCTGCCAGCGGTGGAGCAGGGGATGATCACGGCCAAAAGGCGAGTTTGGCCGGAGAAGACACGGAAGATGCTGTTGGCAGGAAGTGTGCAGACTAAAATCTGCTGCAGTTGTCCATAGCAAATCTGTGGGACGAACTCGATCTTGTTCCCGAACTCGGTGCGTTTTTTTACTTGGATTTCATACTGAGAGTGGATTTAGAATTGAACGATGGATTGATCGTTGTGCTTACCCGAATATAGGAATTACCTCGAACTATTTTCTCCCCTCGAACCAAGGCGGATGCGGTGCGAATCGAATCTCCATCCTTGATTCGCACTTTCCCCAACCTGGCATTATCTGCGGTAACAAAGGAAGGATTTTCTTGACAGGCTGGGCGAGAGCGTCGTGGAAATAGATTGCAACCTTCTCATGCAGATCCTTGTCCGGCGTGTTCGTTTTGTATTTGGGTCTCATGAGAATAGCACGGGGATCTGTTCGAAGTGTTAAAGTCTATACGGTTACGGTTACGGTACCCGTATAACCGTAACCGTAATACCGTATATACGGATACGGTGGGGAGCCCTAGTCTCACTGGCGCGGCTTGACCGGGAGTTTCTGTACTGAATTCCTGGAGTCATTAGGATTATAGGCTCATTTAGCAATCAAATCTCCTTCGAACTTGATTTGGACTTCAATTTGGCTCTTCCATCTGACGGTGGGCTTGAAGCTCTGTGGAATTGAACCAGAACTCAGAAATCTCGGGCATTTCAGTGCATTCCCATTGGCTGATACCATGCTCAGTGTTTGTCCACCATGACTTTGGTCTTGATGAGCTGTGAATATTTCGCTTCGCTTGGCTGCAGAGCTACGGCGGGCTCATGGAAACTGACCTGCCAGGGTAACAGCATGACAGTGAACTACGCCATTCGAAGCTGTATCAGTGCAAATAGCATTTAGTTTTGCAGGTGCCGCGTCAACGGGCGGCAATTCGCCTTAGTTTCGCGTCAACTTGGATTATGAATTGATCGAGAAGACGGAATGTCCATAAATTGCGGATGCAAAGGAATGAGTCCTGGGGAAGTGACATTTTTTGGAAGGGAAAACATCCCACCGCCGTCGCGGGGATGTTCCTTCTAGATGCTCTGCTTTACACCGACGAGGTTCTTCATTCACCTTCCTGAATCGGATATGGCTGCAACTTCTGACCAGTTATCTGAAATTGATGGTCCTGACAATGTCTCGGATATCTCGGCCGCCGCTGTGATGTGGAAGTAACCTCGATTTCACTCCCCACAGCAATTTGAGATGGATATAAAACCAGGACCTCAAATACATGTGCCATGAAGAGGTACTGGACAATTTCATTCAAATCGACATGGGGTGTGACGCGTGACCCATTTTACCTATTCGACATTTCGGCAGCCGCCGGATTTTTGCGTGACACCTCGAAAATTTCGGCATTTGAACACAAATTTTTGTCTTTTTTGCCTTTTTTTTTTTTTTTTAGGCAATTTGGGGCCTGTGTGACCACTTGGAGGTTCAACAGAGGCCCGAGTGACGCGTGACCTCGACCAAAGTTCGTGATCGACAGGGGGGTGCATGACGCGTGACTGCCAATTTGAACGAAATTGTCCAGTATCATGTTTCTGAGAGTATCTTCTCCAAGCACAATTTTAGTCGAAGGTTAGTGCAAGATTGGGATACTTTCGAGCGCACGTATTAAAATGAGTTTGGCCAGAGTTTTGGGCTGCGAGCGATGCATTTAGACTGTACATGTAAAATGAGGGGACAAGTTAATTTGGGATCCGGCACTGCGTGTGGAAAGATGGAGAGACTGCGCGGCACTTCTCCCCCGCGCCGCGGCAATTGCACAGCCACAGACGCATCAATGCCGCGTCAATGCGTGTCAGTGCCGCGGCAGTCGCGGCACTTTCACCCAGACCCATCAAATGGATCCACGGCAGCACTCTGGCCGACCCATCAACCGGTGCCGGGTGAGGACATGCACCGCCTTCTCACCAAAAGGGAAGGAGCAGAAGGCTATTGGGAACAACGCTAGCCGTAGATGGCTGGAGTCGTGGATTTACGGTGCAATTTCCCTGGCTAGTGTCATGACGTGAGACAAATGGCTAGTGACATGGGTGCAACAAAATCAATGTATTGCAATGTGGGACTGAACAAAATTCGGCAAATCAGAGAGATTACCGACCCGCAGCAAGAAAGAGCATCCGAGAGCTGCCGTCAACCAAAGCTCGCAACGACCAGCTTGGAAACAGGGAAGTGACACCAAGAAAAACAGCTGGCAAGGCAGATTGTTGATCTTGAGATCGAGAAACGAATGGGAACCCAGATAACCAGTATTAATATTGACAGCGATGGTTGTTGGCGGGTAGCCAGGAAATTCAACTTGGTTTGATGGCTTCTGCGTGATCCAACACACACAGCCCGGAGTTGGGTTCAACATTCAAGGGAGGCAAGGGATAATTGAGTAGCGTCTGAGGCCTGAATGGCATCCATTTTATAGCAGGAGAGCTCCCGCAAGCTTGCGTGGCCGCAATTCAAGGCCGTGCCGTGCCGTGCTGTGCTGATGTGTGAAAGACGTGCCAAATAAAGATTTGGTTTAAAAGCAGTAGGCTCGTGTTCAGCCGTTATAGTAGCAGCACAATGACGAGCAAGCAGGTATTGTGTTCTATAACGGCTGGTGGCACTTAGCCGTAAATTGACAGACAAGATGTGCCTGCGCTCCGCCCCGGATTTGGAAGACGGAAAATGAAATATTTGGATGTACAGCGCATCATGCCGCCCAGGCAGAGGAAAGGCAAATGATGGGTAGATTTCATTCCCCTGGAATTTTGGTTTTTCACTGTCAGAACCAGCAGAGAGTGACAATTAGGCTCTAACCAAGTGTGATTGGCAACAATCTATCGAGGACTGTGAGAGAAAACAAATGACCAAGTAACGAGAACACTTGAAGATCGCGAATTGATAGTGAGGACAGTCGAGAATGAACTGGTCATTTAGCAACCGGCAGCAGCTTTGGCCACAAAAAATAAGCCGGCTGGGAGTGCAGACAAATAACATTGATGCTGCTGAGATACAGAAATCTTGCGGACGTTTGAGGACCAAGGCCCGACGTGATTCATCTGGAAATTTGCCGTTGGACGGAACACCGGAACCAAGTCGTGAACTTCAAGTAGTACTGTCAGAATGCTTTGAACTTGAATCATTTACATTGCGGGGGAATGATAGGACCAAGACAGAAACCCAAGTGCTAGTAGCTGAAAGATGTTCGATTCTTGAATGAGGTAGGCTAGAGCTCTGAGAGAGGTGATATTAGTGATGGGGATGTGCAAAAAAACTGGGTGCTGGTTAATAGGAAAGTGAGATGCCGGTCCTTTATATTTACAACAGTGATCGGGTGCTGTGTGAAAAAAAAGTGCTGATACTGGGGTGTAGTGAGAATGGTGCTAAACACATGAAGAATTTTGGACGCACTGCACCGGGGACTGCCCGCAAGGTCCAAATTTGTGCTGACTCACAGTTGTTCCGCAGGTCCGGAGCATCAGATTTCGTGGTTCCAGTGAGAATAGTCAATGCCTAAAGGAGCTTAGTGCCGCGGTTGAAAAGCACCGGGGTTGTTGCGGCCACGTTTTGCGCAGGTTGTAGGACAGATACCGGAGCACATGAGAAAACAGGAGACCATTGTTGATACAGGGAGCGAGAACCACTGCCGACGTTAAAGAGACACCCGACTTGATTTACTTGCAGCTTGGGATGATGTGGGTTTAAATTAACCGCCGGTTTGGGACTCGAGGTTGGTGAGAACAATGCCTTTGTATCGGGTGTACGTTTAGCAGCTTCCAGTGCTGTGTCTGTCAAACACGAATTATCCTGCGCATGAATGAGTGAGGTGATGGAGGAGGAAGAGAGAGGAGTGTGGAAGGGGATAAGCTCGATGGAGATGAACCAAGGAAATACAAATGAAACCTTGTCATTTCGTTAAAGAAACGGTAGATGGGATATTCAAACTCCGACTATCTTCCTCTTTATAAAATTAAGCCTTTCTATATGTCTGAAGCTTTTTAAGCTCCGCTTGGTTTAGCATGACTCCGCTCATGATCACATGCCTATGTTGTCGGCCCCTATTTGGTGCCCAATTCCGCATGCGGCTTGGTGCCGACGTCTGTGCCGACTCGATGTCATCCGTGCCACTTCAAATAACCTTGTTCATGTGCCCTCTGCACGGCTTCTTTCATTTCACCTGATTTGACGTTCAAGGGCTTTCCTCGCGCTACACAATAGTCCTTTACACCTACTTAAATTTCTTATCGCAACTGCTATGTAAAACAAGCACGAGACATACAGCACTCTCACTTCCGGCCACTCCTGCTATATTTCCAACGCAGTAGCATTGAATGTGAGCTTTTCTTTCTGTATTCCACAGGATTGTAGTGTGAGCTGTTTATCAGCTCACAGGCTCCGTCAACTTTGCGCCAAAATGGCCGGGTCGCCCGCAGATCTCAGCCGTGGCGAAACAGACGTGGAATATCAGTGTCGGCTCCGTTGCGAATCACAGCGGCAGCATAGGACTCACGAAGATAGCTACGATCGGGAGCACAGGCGGAGCCGAGATGCCAGTGCTCACCGAATCTCACGTTCACTATTACCTGATGACAGAGCTGCCCAAATCCGTCGGGACGATACCGAAGCACGAGCTGTGCATCGGCTCAGGCTTGACGATACTCAAAGGGCTGATATCTGTCGAATGGACCTGTCTACTCATCACATCCGCCACCGCCCTCGAACGGCATCCAATTCCAGGTGGTGGTATCACATTTCCGCCCTCAATACTTCCCAAACGACCTCATCGCTCGGCCTGCGGTGGAAAAGAAAGTGTAAGATTTGTGGTATTCAAGTATGCTTTGCATGGCCTTGCAATGGATTTTCACTGACGCCACAATGAGGCCCTTACAGGAGAAAAAATACACGACAAATGCTTCGTATGCGGACCAAAACACGTTCATTATCAGCCACTCCTCCCTCCCTATCCTGACGAGTGGGATTATTTCATCACAGATCGCAAAACTGCCAACATCTCACGGAAGCTGAACAATATATTCGCTCTCACTGCTATTGGGGTCTATGACGGCAACTTCATGAAATTCCCTGACGATGTTTCGGCAGTCACTTTGTCAGGACTGATACAGAAGTTGAAGAGGGCTTGATTAGAAACTGACGTGCTCAGTCAGAAAGATTCAAACCAAGACAACCAAGCACGACTGATGGTGTGCTAACAAAATATATGTGGAATAGCTCCGATAACTGGTCACAATACCTATGGCGAAGAATGCCTTCAATGCCATTGGCCATTCACTACTCTGGCTCCCACACATCATTGTTCTTGTTCATTCCATCTATCTCCTTTATCTCTCTCTAAAAATGTATAAAAGCCAGTAGTTCACTTTGTATTAGCCAGTAAACTATCCCCCCAGATATACGGACAATATACAGAGTTAAAACCCAGATCCGAAAAAGACCCAGATGCGAAAACTACGGGATTATAAGCTCGGTTACAATGGTCCTCATCTAGAATCTTTTCAGAGTACTCCTATAATGATCATGAGAAATCCTATCCACTCAAAAAGCCCCATACCAATTGTCGGCTCTTCATACGGTGATTTCAGTGCGGTCTTCTTTGTCGGTGTGTGGGTGCGAAGCCAGACAACGTACATGACGGCGAGGCCCCAGAACGACTTGGGGAGCCCACTCGCAAGTAGAAAGGCGCGCATTTGCCTGGCGATGGTGCCGTTGAGGCGTTCGGCGGCGCCGTTGAGCTGGGGTGTGTCGTGGGGGGTGAGCTGGCGCTTTGTTCCTTTCGAGGCGAGGGGCTTGTCGAAGGTGCCGCCTGTGTACTCCTTTCCACGATCGGTTCCGAACACCTTGATGTCGACACCGTGCTGCGTCTTCATTGACGCTTCGAAGTCGCTGTAGTGCCCGAGTGTCTCTGCCTCTGTCTTGCCTTTCTGAAGGTAGATGTACGCGAGGTCGGAATTGTCGTCAAGGAAGGTGCCATAATAATTGTATCCCCTCCTTGCCGTTACGCGCATCGGTCCCCAGAGATCTCCGGAAACGAATTCGCCTGGACGCTTCGAGCGCAGGTCGCGATGCTTTTTAGAAATCCGGACGCCCTTCATTTTAGCTCGGATGCATACCTCACACTGCACGATTGGCGTGCTGAGGTCGACCTCGAAGCCGAGCGCTGAGCCATTGCGCGCCATTGTTTCGATGGTGCTGTGCGCGATGTGGCCGAGTTGTTCATGCGCTTCTTTACGCGTGAGGGTTTTGCGCGTGTGCGCGGATGCTGCCTTGGCGTGCTCCGGGCGCCAGGTGGTCAGCGGATAGACGCCGTCTCGCTCTGTGATGCGCAGTACAACCTTTCCAGTCTTGGAGTCGGTGAGTACCCCATACCCGTCTCGGCATTGCTGAATACGAGACCGTGCTTTCGCAGGCGAGTGAGGGAAATGAGACCGGTGGTGCAGGATTCGAGATAGTATGTGTTCGAGAGTGTGAACATCTTCTCGACGTCACCGTCGTTGCATGCGAACTCCACCGTACCAATCTGCGTGGTGTATTCAATTCCGGACGCAGTCTCGATGCGATACGGCTCGCACGGCCGCATATCGACGAAATTTGCTGTGTTTCCGTCGTAGTGCTGCGAGGTGCCGGTGTCGAGGAGACGAATGGATTTCCCACCGGATGCGCGAAGTGCTCTGTCGGGGATGGCTGCGGCTATGTATGCGTGGTGTTCGCTCGCATCGGATGACTTCTCCTCTGCTGCCGCTGCCTTGCCTTTCCCCTTCGCGTAACCCTTGTCCTTCTTTGGAAGCGGGATGCCTTCCATGTCGCTGCCTGGTTTGCGGCAAACCTCCTTGGTATGGCCAGTATATGAGCAGTTGGTGCATTTCGGCTTCTTCACCTGCTGCGGCTACTGTTTCTGCTGCTGCTGCTGCTTGTGGCGCTCAAATTTCGCTGCCATGGCCTTCGCCTCCTCGCGCTTGCGATTCGCCTGCGCGACGTCGAACTGGATCGCCTCCTTGAGTTGTGCACGCACTACATCGAAGTTGAGTGCAGCGCCCATCGTCGCGGCTGTGGTTACGGTGGTAAGGATGGTAGAGCGATACGTGGAGGGCATGGCCTTAATGAGGAAGGCAGCGTAGACGTCGTCGGGGAGCTGACCGCCGGCGCTGATGTACTCGTTTCGTTTCTTGATGAAACGGTCGATGACGGCGAGTACGTCTTCGTCTTCGTTGCCAGTGCACTCGATGCGGAGGAGATCAACCAGAATGTCGACCATGCCAAGGACACTCTTGTTCTCGAAGATTGCGCAGAGCGAAGACCAGAGCTTATGGACAGGACGGACACCGAGCAATTGTTGGTGCACATCGTCGGGCCAACAATTGGTGAGGATGCTCGCGATAGCTGCTTGCTTCTGCAAGTACTCATCCATCTCGTCCTCGTACGTGTCCATTGCTGCTTCGTGTGCTTCTGTCTGAGCTTTCGTAGCATCGTCCTTGAGGTCGGCAGGCTTGGTAGGCTGTTTTACACGACCCATCAAGTGCTTGCGGAAGCCCGGTTGGCCAACCAGAAACTCGGCCATCTTCTCCTTGTAGGAGACGAAGTTTGCTCCCCCTTGAGCTAGCTTCGGGGTGGCGTGTTTTCCTGTCACGCTGGACAGTCCAAGTTCTGATGCCATGCCCGTTCGGGGTTCCAAAACCTGTTAGCGTAGTGCCTCAGTTACGGAGCAAGAAGTAACTCAATTAATATATCTAGTACCTGTTAGCGTAGTCTACAGGATGGTCAGTAAAGTAAGTATTAAGAGAAATATATCCACGTATGCCTCAGTTACGGAGCAAGAAGTAACTGAGGCTGTGTACTGTCGCGTAAAATTATGAAAGACTGTATGAAGGAGTGAATTGGGATGACGGGATGAATGAATGTACGTATGAGATAAACAGATAAGATATTACCGCTAACATTGCCGGCGGAGTTTAAAGGCTTCGGACAGCGTAATTTTATAAAGAGGAAGATAAACGAGAACCCGATCCGAGGACAGAATACACTAGGTCCTTCCTCTTGGTTCATAATGTTTTCTTCTGCAGATGTTAATCATCCATTATGTTTGTACTTTGCAGACAATCAAATTAAGTTTTCGCTAGCGCTCAGATCGTCCGATAAGCGCCTTGAATTGATTGCCCAAAATCCAGTGGCTGCGGCTCGTTTTTTCCATTACATGTCAGAATCTTTTATAAAAAATATACTGGGTGTTGGTGCAGAATGGCCGGGCTTATATGGTGAAACCGCCATGTATGATGGGACTGTGGAGCAACAGGGCCGCTTGACTTTGTACATGCACATGTTGATCTGGATTAAAAGTGCATTGTCTCCCCAAGAAATTAGAGATCGCTTAATGAATCCGGATGAACCCTTTCAAAAAGTCCTGATTGCTTACCTTGAGTCTTGTCATGTGGGTGAGTTTCTGACTAGCACCATGACAGAAGTCAAAGCTAAAGTTCCTTACTGTACCACGGCTCACAAAGGATTACATGAAGTCATAGAAATGGAAGAATACAAACCTGATCTCATTAGGTATTCCGATCCGATGCAGACTCTTCCTGAGGCGCCACCGCCTTTATATGCATGCGGGGAGGACATGTGCGAAGTGTGCGCGGTGTCCGAGGCTTGGTGGGCCAACTTGGCAGACGTGACTGATGACCTGATTCTACGATCTAACGTACACACATGCAGACGTCCGGAGACTCGCACAGATTTTTCTAAAATGCTTAAACCTGGTGCAAAACTGGAACGGGAAGTACGAGGCTGCCTGCGGAAGGAGGGCACCTGCTCCGCTAGGTTTCCCAGGGACGTGTTCATGGAGACTGATGTTGATCCAGAAGACGGTCCCATGTTGAACACAGTGTTGTAGGGTCAAAGTCCCTGGGTCTGGTTCGAAGTGGAGATGAGAAGTGGTAGTAAGTTTGTGCGTACGTAGATGGAAAAGAAGTCGAAAATGAGAGTAGGATGGGAGATGTGCGTAGATCCGAGGAGTACGTAGTGTGTAGAATTCGTGCTGTCAAAGTAACAGTACCCGCCCGAGGAATTGTAGGCAAATATCGGGGTTGGAAACAGTAACCGGCGGAGGTCTAGAACATAGGCATTCTTTACCTAAGCTGGTAAACGGTGTCAAACCGTAGGGCAGGTTGGAAAAATAGTCGGAGGCTCTGCGCGAAGCACAAGCGTTACATCTGCGCGGATTTGATGATTGGCAGCTGGAACGAATCCAACTGAAAGAAGCCGGTGGAACGTTCCGATAGGAAGCAGAGATGTTAGAGATACGAGATGTTGCTAAAAAGCGAGGTGTTGACGCGACTTGAAGCTCGTTCGAGCACCCGATGTGGTGGTATAAAGCAAGCAAGAAGGTGATGCTATTTGTGTCACAAACAATTTTACATAATCGATCAATCACCCGGCGCGTCCGTTCTCGAAGACCGCCGGGGGTGTGCTACTTAATAAAAAACTGTATATACGTGCCCATGTCAAGGCAAAAGCCAATGGACCTCCCGGATGATTTTTCCCTCTACCCCAGGCATGCAGAATGATGCAATGGCTCAGCCGAATAGAAGCAACAGAAGCTGGGGGACAGCCTGCCAACTGTCCCAGTGTCGGCCCGCAACGATACTCTCCTGTGCATGGCCTACAAACCCAGGGCTTCAGAATCCACCATGTGTTCGATCCCCTGTCAAGAAGTAGTACAAAAACATTTGTATTAGTAAAAACCCAAATAAAAATCCATAAATCTGTCTAAAAGTCAAGATATCCGAACTTGGAGCTCGGAGATGTCGAAGGAATATGTAGAAATGAATGCCTGTAAATCATTCAGGGCTTGCCTTGATGTTCGCGTTCGTGTTGCCGTTCTTGAGCTGCACCAATGGATCACGAACTATTGTCTATCGGACATTAAGTCCGATAGATGCCGGTTGGGCGCCTGATATGAACAAACTGAAACCTGGTTAAAACATTGGGAAGAAAGATATAATCAGTAGGTTCAAATAGGCAGTAAAATGGGGGTAAGGTTATTGATTGAGGAATCGAAGAATTGGAGGATATGAAGGAAATATAAAGTCGAAAATATCACCATCCATATAATTGTCTTCCAGATGCCCTTGGGATGTAATTCCACCTCTTGGCCGTCCGACCCTGCAACAACAGTAACACGTGATCTCACATACTTGTTGCGGTGCAATACTGACGTGACTAGCCAGCTGTCTGGGACGTTGATCAAAGCAGTGATCGCCTACGTTTTGGAGTATATAACCAAGTCGAGTTTAAAAATATACCATATGTTGGACTCCGTGAGTGTTGTTTTGAAACGACAGACTGTTGAGCTCAGCGGTAGCCCAAATTCCAAAGAGAATTGCCGAAAATTATTAATGCAAATGGTGAATTCCCTGACCTCTAAACTCCAGATCAGCAGTCCCATGGCATCATTGTATCTGTTAAACACCCGGATCATTACACTAACTATGAGTTCAAACCGTTTTGGTGGAAAAGTTACGTCGGAACAGTGAGAACTGCATGGGATGTGGACCACCAACTGGCCTATCCAAACCAAGCCTCATCCGAAGCAGTTGATCTGGATGCGGAGATGGAGTTGGACCAGATGGTGTTGATGATGTCCAAGGACAAGCTTGTGGGGGCTACCAATGTAGATATTATGACCAGGTCTGGACAGGAATAGAACTCGAGGATGGAAGGAGAAATGAACCGAGCCTGGCAAGGGTGGAAGAATTGATGTGCTGGAATATGGTGCTTTTTGGTGTACACAACACAACAATGGAATGATATGGTGTGTGACACCACTACCCGGTTTGCGTGACCGCATGAAATGATGGCAGTGGATCGAAGGATGACAAAGGACCATAGGGTCAATGTCTAAAGTGCTATCTGTGGCCGATGAACAGCATCACACGACAGAGGGTGATTAGCGGAGCAACTTGTCCGGAAGCCGGAACCTCAGAGGCAGGAAGCCAGAAGCCGGAAGCCGGATACATGACTGAAGGACAAATATGCCACAACAGGTCATTCGACAGCCCGAGGGAGGAGGACCGAAGTACCAAAGGACCGATAGATCAAGGGTTGGAAAGTGAATGGAAATATAATTAAGTAGAAATCCCGAGGAGTCTGACAGAGGTCCGGACTGGGGAGGCCAGAATCGGAGACCGGAGATATCCGGATTGTGAACCAGAAGGCCATAGACTCATAGGATGACCGACAGGGACGACCAGAGGCGAGGCAATGACGAATAAGAGGAAGAAGTCAAGCCGGAGGAAGAAGGCCAGAGGGAATTGGCCAGAGAAAGAATCAAGTCATGGAAATGACTTGTGCACAACTTCTGCCCAACAAATTTTTTATTTTGAAGCTATTGTACATAGACATATACTCTAGCTTAAATAGGAGGAAGCTTATTGTAAGTATGAATAGGGAGAGAAGTCCATCGTAACAATAAGGATGAATACACATGATAAGACAATGATAGGATCATACATGGGATCAGAGGAGAGCATGATGAGAAGTAGTGAAAGACAATAACCATTTCTTGAGATAGAGTGCATGGGGTGTAAGAGGACAATAGGAACAAATAGAAATGTACCCAATGAATATCCGAGAAATGTCCGGAAGGATTCTGATGAGCTGAGGCCATGGGAAAGAAGCCGAGGTGTTGGGATGGACGGAAAATGCCGGATAGATGGAACCAATGCGAGATGATTGGACCGAACCAATTCCGGATGGATGAAAGTGAGCCAGACAGATGTGAACTAGACTGGAAACCAGAGGGAAGAATTCCGGAATGGGGCCAGAAAGAATGGCTCTGAATCCGGAGCCGGAGCGCCAGCAAAGGTGCCGGAATGTGTCTGGAGGAATACCGGGTTTATGGTGGAGGTCATCTGGAAGGGAGACAGCCATGGAAAGTGAGCCGGAAGGAATGGCTCAGAGTCTGGACCTGGAGCCCAAATCCAGAAAGGACTTGGATCAAGGATCGAGTGGATGGGGACAAATCCGGAAGGGAGCCGTGGAGGAATATTGGTGAAGGACTGAGGTTCGGATGGAAGAATAGTGCCGGATGGGTGTTGCAGCCAGGTGAGTTGGCACAGATATAACAGTAGACAATTATGTGTGGCAGCCAGCCATGTTCGAACATACCAGTCTCTGTGGTTATATCCAAATGGTGACCCATGTGAAGCGGACTCTGAAACAAATGACTGAATTTTTGGTGAGTTTGAATGCAACACTGCAAATACTACACAAGAGGTTAATCCTGAAGTGGACAACAATTGGTTAGACAATGATCTAGGGTTCGACATACAAGAGGATTTGTTAGACACGACGGCCGGTGATGTGTTGTTTCATCCTTTCCACAAGCAGCATCCTCTGTGGGAATCACATTATATTTGGTGTGATCATAGTCATCTGCAGACCATGGTGCCAAACTTTACGGGTGGAGCTCTGCCTAGAATGAACCAAGGCGACCGAGAGTATTACTGTTGCACTATGCTAACATTATTCAAGCCTTGGAGGGACACATTACAGCTCAAACTCAGTTCAGACTTGTGGCATGAAGTGTTCATGGAGCATCTGTTTCTGAATAAGGCACAGACACTAATGAAACATTTCAATATTCATTACGAGTGCAACACCCGAGTTTCGGTAGGCCCAATGCATTTCCAGATGTTTCCCGAGATGGTACTTTCAGAAACACGCACAAAGATATGTTTCCAGATGTCTCCCAAGACAGTACTTTCAAGACCCCGCAGGACAGATGATACAGATGTGTTCACAGATGTTTCCCTGAAAGGTACTTTCTGAGCCTCACACAACGGTCACATTTCTAGGTGTTTCCCCTAAGGTACTTCCTGAATCCCGCTCTGCAACTTCAACATTTCTTTAACAGAGTCCCTTTAACAGAATCCAACAGAGTCACAAGCTTTCCAGACCAAGGTCCAAGTGTTTCCAGAATAATATATGGTTCAGAAACAAATAAGATTTTGACTAATAGTGCTACTCTATAAGAGTGCATTCACCGAGGATCCCAGATCAACCCAATGCACAAGTGTATAGCCTACTAGTTCGGGGGATGATGCTGTGTCCACCATAGAAACACCTCCTGATACTTATACAACTGTCAAGACACAATTACAAAGCCCAAAACACAATCCCAGTGAGTCAACTGTCCGTTTATCCGCTCCTTTAACTGTGTTTCCAGCGGATGTTCTTCCGAGTGTTGCCTCCCATTGGTTCCCAAGTGCGAGCATGCCATGTTCCCTTGCCAATTACGAGGCAGGAACCCATCAGCAGTGCCTCTGTATTATTCAGAGAGTGTGTCGATCACTGATAGATTGGCACTGGACCAGATCGTCCTGTCCACAGTGAGATCATCAATCCATTTCGTAAGAAGCAGATTCATGCCGCCGTTTCCAGTGACATGATGGTGAAGCATGGTGACAACTTCTTCCAACGGAGGGCCATGTGATTTGAATGAAACAGTGATGATCTCACCAGTGGGAGTTCCGTGCCAGCCGAATGAAGACTTTAGAGCTTAGCTGACCACACTTTTCGTGCAGCCGAAGTCTTTTGTCTTTTGCAGATCAGGGACGTAATTCGTGAAGTCGTGGGCATCGCCTTCAGGGATGACGTCGGGTAAGTATTTTAGTTCCTTGTCATAGTAGGTCGCCCCGGAGCCAGACATTTTTCCCAGCGACGCCGAAGATGGAGGCGAAAGGAAAATTTTCTGGCGAGTGATAACCGACGGCCTGGTTGCCGAAGTAAATTAAAAACAGCAATTTCGCCCCGACCATTTAAAAACCGGATTATAAACACCAGTTTATAAACCGGTTTGCAAACCGGACTTATATACAGAGTCCTACCGCCGTGTATGCCGCTGCCTGCGCCTTCTGGGGACCGCTTTTTTTCTCATCCAATAGGAAAGCATGCTCGGCGTCAATCAGTGTATCCTCAATATCTTTTGGCATACCTTGTACTCTGGTCGAGTATCGTGTTCGGCCTCCAATGACAATATTTATGATGTCACTGTGTTCAAGCCGGCTCTAGAACGGCCAAATTCTAGCCGCGCTGAGCCAATGGCTATGTGTGCCTATCTCCGTGGAGGCATCTAGACTTGACTCGACTCGGCTAATTCTGGTTGCCTAGACACGCCGGAGTTGAGGCCCGCTTAGGTCCGCAACAACGGGCTAGACTCCTCAAGTCTAGGAGGATCGGCATGCCTCAACACTTCTTTTGCTAGGTGGCCCCTGTGCTGGTGGTTAATTCACTAGAGGTTTTGTCAGTATTTGTTGGGTGCATTTTGCTCACAAATGGCCCTGGAGCCTGATTCTCATATCACTCTTTTATATTTTTCTATTATGTGTTGCCGTGGAAAGTGATGGCCGCCTAGCACCGCCTCGCCTAGTTTCAGGGGTAGATACTTAATCCTATGTCATTTTTGTGGTTGGGGGGTGGAATAGATCCCATGCCGCCTGTCCCTACTAAATTTCAGCCAAAAGTGATGACTTGATGTGAAGCGGTGGCGCGGATCGGAGGGTGGGAAGATCATTTTCTTATCCCCGAATCACTGATTCGCTCTATTTTCTGCCAATTCTGAACCGATTTGCTTTGTCTGGGGCTTATTCTGCTCCCCTAACTGCGGGGCTCCTTCTCAGCATGATCCTGACCGCATATATCCCATTCTTTACTCGTAAAATCACAACATTGTCCGCCCTTCAAGTGTGAGGACTGCAACCAAACGGCCCAAATACCAGGTGGCCCTTTGACCATCCATACCCACCAATTGTCAAGCTTCATAATTACATGTAAGCCTTCAACTTCAAATGTTTTCCACAATTTTCGCTTCTTAATATATCCCTCAGGCCGTGGCAGACGCCGGAAGTGCCTAATATTTGTCGTATCAAAGTCCAAACGTAGGGTTCTCAGCAGCATGACACGGGTGTGGATTTTGGGGCTCAGAGAGGTTCATTCACTTCTTATTAACATACTTGCAACTTATTTTGGCCAACCAAGTGCTCCTACTGGTGTGCCGCCCTCGTTTCTCCATGAACGTCCCTCTGCAGCCCCATATGGCTCGTCAAGAGCACTTTGTCCCGCCATTTCTATGGGTCTTTTCTATGGATCTTGCATGTGAAAAGAGTCATTAATAGTTCTTGACCATAAGTACACAGTGCAAGACCACTGCCGCAGTCGGAAACCTCAGTTTGCGCGGGTGGCCAGGTACGCCGTCATTTCCCCTTTTGGGAACTCCGCCAAAAATAAATTCACAAGGCGACGAATATGTCCTCGAAAATTAGGCTTAAGGGCTCAAACTCTTCCCAAGATCCCCGCCCGCTGCATAGAGCTCATATGTCGCAGCTGGGGTACGCTAGGTGGCTACTAACGGGCCAAAATGTCCATGGTGGCCAGGATCCCCCTCCCAGATGGTATCATCTGCAAAGAGCGGTATATCAAGCTTTGTCTGTTCCCGGAATTTTAACTCCTTTGAGTTCTGAACTTCGTACCAAGCAGGCTAGAGGTTCAATAACCAAGTTGAATAATAAGCAGGAGAGTGGGTCTCCCTGCCGTACTCCGCGAGTAACTAGGAAGGGCTCACTTACCTCCCCGTTGATCATTACAACGGTCTGAGCGTTGGTGTAAGGGCTTTTAATTGTGTTGCAAAATTTCGGTGGGAAACCCATGTGTTGGAGGAGACTGAGCAGGTAAGAATGTTTACTTCTGTCGTACGCTTTCTCCTGATCAAAAGCTACCATGAGTCCATCCTCTTCTGTCGCTTCTGCATAGTTTAGGAGGAATTTCACGAGCTTGACTTGATCTTCAATTTCTCTTCCTTTCATAAATCCCGCTTTGTTGGGATGTACACGAGACAGGTCAGCATCCATTAAGCGCAATGAGTAGGTTTTCGTCATTAACTTGTAGTCGCAATTTAAGAGAGTCACTGCGCTGATCACTGAGCCATCCCGCATTGTATTTGGAACTTTCGACAATACCGTATTTTTCAATGGCGGTATATAGATTCGTGAGGAATGATAACACATCAAACATTTTGCGGTCGGATCGTTTGCTTTGTCGGAATATGATGTCCAGCATTTTGTAGAATTCATAAGGAAGATCATCTAATCCAGGTGCTTTGCCATTGTTTGAGAGCTTGAGGGCTTCATGAATATCTTCACACTGAACTCAGTCTCAGATAGATGAACGTTGCATTGTTCGAGCGTGATAGTAGTGGCCATCATTCGTCCATACTCATCCGGACTATCTTTATTCTGAATTGAATCGTGGTAGTCCGATCAAACAAGAAATCCCTTTCCTCAAGAAATTCGAGAATGGGTGGCCCATTCATGAAATTGTGCGGACTTATTTGTCAAGTATCTCGGATGATTTCAGTCAGTAACCTTCTGTCTATAATATTACAAATGGCAGGTTCAGATGTCCCCCAATACCTACCGTTTTGCGAAGTGATTTGTAAGAATAAAATCAACCCGCATCCAAGAAAGAAAAGTGATTTCCCTCAGTGCAAATTGTCACTCCGAAAGTGTGAATTGACTACTCAGGTGCTCTCCACAATGTATTCAAGTCATTATCAGACCACACCGCTCGAGGGCTTTATCCCAGACACTTGAAATGAACCCCCAAGTCAAAGTATCTGATCTTAAATTTAGGGCTGGCAACCGTACCGTATACGGTCACGGCCGTAAATTTACGGACCGTGGCCGTGTGGATTTCTTCGTTCACGGTACGGTCAAAAATCCAACCGTAACCCTCCGTATCGACCGTAACGGCCGCAACGGGCAGTCAAATCCGGGTTTGGCGGACCAAGACCATATGCAATCAACTTCTTCTGGTGAGTAAGTATCCAAACAGTTCGTGAAAAAAGATTGCACCCTTACATAATTTCAGCGGATATCGACCTACCGTATTTCACCGTGAAAAAACGGCCCGGTATTGACCCTCAAAAACGAGCCACGGCACGGTACCGTGACCGTATTACGGTACCGTACTCCGTGGCTACACGGTTACGGTGGCCAGCCCTACTTAAATTGAACCATTTGACTGTTGTGATATTTCGTCAACTATGATGCTCGGGGTGGCTACTCAGGTGGTTTGCTCCCTTCCTTGAGAGCTGTACAGCCTATGGCGTTCGGTGTTACTCTGTGTTCTACTGTGCAGTCACTTTGCACCTTTATCCCGGAGAAGCTGAACAATATCCGATCGACCCATCTGCAATGCTGCCTGCAGCGCCGTCTGACCAGATTTGCCTGGTGCATTCACGTTGGCTCCTTTCTCAATGAGGGCTTGGACAATGGCCAAGTGACCATTCAAAGATGCAGCCTGCAGTGCTGTATCACCATATCTGCCCACTGCATTCACATAGGCACCTTTTTCAACAAGGATGTGAACAATGTCCAAGTGACCTTTTGAGGATGCAGCATACAATACAGTACCATATTTCCCACCTTCTGCATTCACATTGGCACCTTTTTCGATGAGGACATGAACAATGCCCAAGTGACCATGCAAAGAAGCAGCCAACAGCGCTGTCCGGCCATCTTCAGCCTTTGCATTCACATGGGCACCTTTTTCAATGAGGAATTGAACAATGCCCAAGTGACCATTCAAAGATGCAACCTGCAGTGCCGAATGGCAATATTTGCCTTGTGCATTCACATTGGCACCTTCTTCAATGAGGACTTTAACGATTCCCAAATGGCCATTTGAAGCTGCAGTCCACAGTGGCATATCCCCATATTTGCCTAGTGCATTCACATTGGCACCTTTTTCAATGAGGATGTGAACAATGTCTAAGCAGCCATTGGAAGATGCGGCATGCAGTACAGAATCACCATTCTGGCCTGGTGTATTCACATTGGCACCTTTTTGGACAAGGACTTGAACAATGTCCCAGTGGCCCTTTGAAGATGCAGCCCACAGCGGCGTATAACCATCTTTGCCTGGGGCATTCACATTGGCACCTGCTTTGACGAGGACATGAACAGTGTGGAAGTGGCCATTGGAAGATGCAGCATGCAGCATAGAATCACCATACTGGTCTGGTGCATTCACATTGGCACCATTTTTGATGAGGACTTGAACAATGTCCCAGTGGCCATTCAAAGATGCAGCCTGTAGTGCAGAATCACCATATTGGCCATGTGCATTCACAGTGGCACCTTTTTTGATGAGGACTTGAACAATGTCCAAGTGGCCATTCAAAGATGCAGCCTGTAGTGCCGTATCACCAGATTTTTCTCGTGCATTCACGTTGGCACCCTTGTCAATTAGGAGCTGAACAATGTCCAAGTGGCCATTCAAAGATGCAGCCTGTAGTGCTGTAGCACCAGATTTTTCTCGTGCATTCACATTGGCACCCTTGTCAATTAGGAGCTGAACAATGTCCAAGTGGCCATTCAAAGATGCAGCCTGTAGTGCTGTAGCACCAGATTTTTCTCGTGCATTCACATTGGCACCCTTGTCAATTAGGAGCTGAACAACTTTCAGGTGGCCTCCAGCGGATGCAGCTTGCAGTCCCTCACAAAATGGTGCTTTGTTGGACCCAATAACATGTGATGCGGCTTGGCGGGCTTTCCACCATAAACCATAATTGTTTACTAGGTATTCCACCATTTCCAGATGGCCGTGGGAGGAGGCAATGTCCACTGCTTTGCTAATATCCTGCATCTTTTGCCTTCTAGATTTTTCGCAGAAGATTGGAGCTGCCATGAGGTATTTTGTGGTTTCCAAGAGATTTGCAGTGGCAGCAACCCATAGTGGGGTGGGATTTTCCGGCCACATGGAACCCCATGGGTGCACAGAGTCCCATTCCCAGCACATAAGCTGGTTCCATGCTGGGGCCTGCCCCAAGAATTTCAGAATCATCTCTTTGAGCGGTTTCTCAGGCTCTCCAGCAGCATGAACCAGACAATACTTTGCATATGCAAGGAGTGCACGGCCAGGACTCTTAGAATGAGTGTGCCCCTTTGACTGAAAGAATTCTGGATCAAACTGATTGAATGTCAAAAGTGTGAGCAGAGTATGTGCTATGTCCACTTGGGCAGTCGGAAATTGGTCAGCCATGACACCACTCAAATATTCCTGTGCAGTATAGTGGACCAGGCGCACTATGGAGACCACTGTGTCTGTAATTATCAGCCCAGCACAGACAGAGAGAATGACCTCGATGTCCAACAGGCAGTCCTCTTCCAACTGTGTTGAACCTGGTACAATGGCCAAGGCTTCCCGCAATTCTTGAACAGTGAGAGGTCTTTTTGTATTAACAACCCATGTCAGTGCCAAATGAGCAATTCTCTTGTCCTCTTTTTTTGATCGCTGATCCGCTCCATTGCATTGGCATAGATGTGTGCCAGGTCCTCTGGGAGGTTGTTCAGGGTCTCTCTGACTCCTTTGATAGTACCCATCTCACAAAGAGACTCAATCTGGAGTTTGACAAGGAGAAACCTGGGATTAGATTAGAAGCTAGGGTCTGATGGAGCACACATATGGTACCCACATTTCAGCACCAGAATTAGTAATTTTTGAATGGATTTCATCTCGCAGTTCCGGTCGGGATTTGAGGTGATTTGAAAGTCGACTGGAGTTCTGTATGCGTACATCTATATATTGATGAATATCTCTGGGGTTGACATGTATGTCAATGGCTTCAACACTTTTAAAGAGACCAGGTAATTTGATGTGAGGGCGGGACATGACTATCAAGTTGACAGTGGCACATGGGGCAAGATCATTGAGCAGAATTTGTCGATCATCCTCAGGGTATTCATCCAATGCATCAACAACAATGTAAACTTTGGACCATTTGGTGATGGCATCATGAAGGAGGGCCTGAACCTCGCCCATGGAAGGTCTGGTGCCTTTCTTTGTGTGCTCTGTATGTGTATTGTATGCCAGTGACCCTAGTGGTTTCTCATGCACCAGTTGGCTCCAGAGACCAGAAAGCAGATTGCCAGGGGTTTGTATTTCAGTTTCCTTGTGGTTCAAATAAATGCATCCTACACCAATTTTGCGTGTTGGCTTGTATTTGGTGGTGAGATAATTCACTACCATGGACCTGTTGTGGAATAATCAGTGGACTTGACCATACCAGATAATTGCCATACGCAAGGACAGTTTTCCCAACACCCGCTACCAACAAACAATTGAATGAGGGAATATACCAAGAAAAGCTGAACGCACGGATACCACGGCACCACAATACCCCTCCGATAAAGGATTCCCATTGCCTGAATTTCTTCTCTTGGAGGAGCCATTCTCCAGTGCCTTCCTGTCGTGTACTGAAAATATCATCTTGACGCACAAAGAAATTGAGGGGCGACAACCAGTCAATGATTTTTTTGCGCTCTGCAGGCAAATACGATCAAAGAATGAGCAAACATTAAGTGGAACAGAAGGAAGTCATTGCACTAACCGCTCTGCTCCATATCCCTGCAATATATGATCAGCAAGGTTGAACCCTCAATGCATGGTGACAACAGGACATACTGGGTGTTCATGTTGAATTGCCCTGCCATGATATTATAATTGACGGTGGGACCCTCCCCGCGACCTCCGCTGCCACCCTGACCTTGATCATGGCCCGCACCCCCACGGCCTCCTGTTCCTCCTGAGTAAAGTAAATAATTATCATTGCCACCACGAATATTACTCGCACCAGCGATGTATTGGTTAATGCTGACAGATGCAGTGGCTTCGCGAAGCATGGCTGCGAGTGTTGCTGGAATACTGAAGATGTCTTTTGAAGGTGGCAGACCTGACTGAGGGCTTGTGCTCAATTTTCCTTCCCACTGCCCAGAAAGGTACTTATGCCGCGGAACACTGACTGTATGATATCAGTCGACACTGAGGTTGAGACAGCCCGTGGAACTGACGAGCGAGAGGGAGGGATGTTTCTGAGGGCGGGGGGATCGAAGATGGAAGACGAAGAGACAGAGCGAGGACGGCTGTCAGGCATCGTGGCGTTTGTCATCAAATATGATGTGTCGAATCAATCGGAACCGATGATTGGAAGGATGATACTTAGCTGTTCATTTCGGGCCGCTTTAATCTCCGAAAACTACGGACTCTGATCCGCAATAATGGCGCCCTTCTCCCGACTCGGTTCATCGGTTCGGATAGTAGATCTTCACAGATCAGACGCCCTTGAAATCACTTGGGTAATCGAAAAACTGTCATCTCTCTTTGTACTGTCGCAGCAATTGACCGTCTCGCCACGGCGGGTTACAACAATTCGGCACAATTCGCTGTTCGCACGTAATCATCCTGATAACTTCTCCATCGAAGCGCCTCAGCAATAGGTTCATCCATCAACGTGGTGCAACCAGTCCACCCTGAACGTTATAGATCTGGCGTGATGCTGCACTTTCTCGGAGTGAAAGCCGACACGGCATTTCGACATCATCAGACAATTCGGCCTCGCCCAACCCATGGAGTTAGATTATCGCGCCTATTGCCGGAATTTGAGGGCAGTCGCAGTATCAATTAGAAGCAACCTTTAGATTAACGCACCAGGTGATGCCGAGATGAGATAAGCACACGTGGTCTGATGGGCCCCAAGCACCGTAAACGCGCTCTCAACGCGTACCTCACGCCGCAACTCCGTTCAACTTGCGGTCAACGCGTCTGCATCGGCGGCTCCCTTTCCGTGGTACTGGATCAAGGGGGCATGCTTAAGAGCTCTGCAAGAGACCGCAAGATTTCGCATCTCCGCCCTGTCAGCCGCGCAGTCTCGCGAATCAAGGCCCTCGCTTGGGGCCGCTCTTCCATTATCCGTTCTTTAACGAGATGGCACAAATCCTGTGCTATTTCCCCATATATATCCTTATATATCATCTCCTTTGCCGTTCCTCAGCCTTTCTGCTCTGCCTAACTCCTTTAGTTCATTGTATATTTCCACGCTTCTGGACCCATGACCAACCACACACTGGCTTCCGGTTCTTTCCGATCTGTGCAAAAACGACTGCGAACTGTCAAACCCTACCCCGATCGGGACCACTGAACAGTCGAACCGGGTCTCGTGTATTTACCATCGCCCAAATCTACATCATATTCTCACTGCAGCCTGGCACGTTCATCTTACTGCGGCGGCGTGGTTTCATCCCCTTGCAAAGTTCTCTTTCACTGCATGAAATGGCTCACGGTTTATTTACACTAGTTCCACCCGATCATCCGTTCTATTAAGATTCTCTACGGCTTTCGTTTGGAAGTATTTGGTCCTATCCCCTTCAAGCCCTCCCAGCTTCGATCTCTCTGCTCCAGTGCCTGAATCCTACAGTCTTTTTGGACTTATCTTTCCCACTGAAACACCATTTTTAACCATGCTGCCGGGCAAGTTATAAGATTCCTCGCACGCTCTCCGCTGATCCGTGGCTTCAGAAACTGAGATCGCATTCGACCCGCAGTTGAACGTGTTGCCGGTGCACGCGCGGCCACGCCGATAGAATCACGCCCTTCTTAAATGGCTTCCGCGGCGAAGTGACGAACATATGCCGCAGATTTCTACCCCAAAATAATGAACTGCGGCTTGGGAATCTAAATCTGGATTGGGAACCTTCTGGTTAGCAGACACATCATGCTATGCAACAGCTTTCAACTGCTGTTGAAAGAAATCCACATTTGGTATCTTTCGCAGATCAGCACAGTACGGAACAGCCTTGAACTACGGCCACGCAAGCTCGAGGCATCCCACTTTCCCACGGTCTGGGCCCACACAAAAGGAGTCGTGCGTCTAATTACCTTCCCTCCTCCCCCCTTCATCACCCCACTATAACCCCAGCAATCCTCTTCCTCCCTTGAATGCGAAGCTTCAGGCCGGTTTCTCCTGGAATCAAGCCCCTTAGCAAGACCTCGCAAGTGTCAAACCAGGGACTGCTTTTGGCGACTCACCAAGCCTCAAATCACGATGAATGCTTGGCTTGACACCGGGACTGCACAAGACTTCTCAAGATTAAGACGTAAAAACCCTTCATGCGACTTGAACGCCTTGGTATGGCCAGAAGATGCTTGAATTCTGATGACGAGACAACAGAGCCTTCGATAAAGATGGGGATGTGCAAGACTCCTCAACATTTAGATGCGAAGCGTCCTCGAGCTGATGGTTAAATATTCGTCAAACCGCTCAACTTTAGGGCAACCTGTTGAATCATGGCTGATATTTCGCCTCTTCTGCCCCGTCCATTGTGTTCCCATCATCCTTATACCATTCAATTTCAGGCTTTTGGTACTGGTAACCCATATTCTTCAATCTCAAACGAATCCCGCTTATAATTTTGGAGACAGGTTCAACGATCAACATGCACTGTATGTATTTATTTTCACGCACCTCTTGATTAAACTACTCAACATTCAGAGGATCAAATGTACTACTTTTATCGCCACGGACAGAGGCGAGGGGTTAACGGGCACTATAGGTGTCTGTGAGCCTTGCATCTTTAACGTTATAGGTGAGATCGGTCCCGCATCCCTATATGTAGATACTTGACAACTTTTGGTTTCTCAAACATCGACGTTTCTGCTGTGTTCTCACACGTCATTCCGTCCTCAACCCGCACTTTTCCTGCGCGTAGTACTGCGGCTACACTTCCGAGTGTTCGATTGCCCGCGTTTGGTGGCACAATCAAGAGTTCCCATATCCACCCCTGTCGTTCTGTAAGCCCTGACACGGTCCCGCTCTTCGTCTATGGAACGGAGTACTTTTCCCTCCATTTATTTTTCGCTCACTCACTAAACCTTACAGAACCTGCAATTGTGCGCAACTGTTAGACTTGCACCTGATTTCTGGCGCAGTTGTTTGGAGATATATACCTTACGCCATTGCTATTCACCTTATCATTGTTCACGACCATCTGTCTGTCTTAAACCACAAAAATAATCTGTTCTATAATCTAAAATGTCGACAATTGCCTTTCACCGTGCACGCATGCCAGAGCGAAGCGAAGGCATATCTTGTCAGACTTTTGACAGATTTGTTGTGGCGTTGTACAACACCGAAAAACGCGTGAAAACGGCACAAAACGTCACAACACACCACGCCGACAACTTTTCAAGAAATATGCACAACACGAGTCGGAATCCGTCAAAAAACACCAAAGCATGAGACAACGCCACAACAACAGTACATTTTTGAGGATTTATCTACGAGGCTGCCTATTGACGATACTATCTGCATGCGCAGACTGGACCTGTGTATCAATTAGCGAACGGAAAGCTGAACGAATTGGAAAGGACAAAAAAAAACACACCATTACTATGGACTGCTCGGAACGTGCGCCCACTTGCGGAGGCCATCGAGTGTCAATTGGGCTTCCTCCTCTGCATTCGCCGTGGCAAGAACATTCCCAGTCGCCTTGAGCAGGCTCTCCCATCGGGTCACTTTGAAGCGGTGTATATTCACCATATATCCCAGATACTTTATTAGCTCATCTTAAGTTCCAGGTGGTCCAGACCACCAGAGGACTTAAGTGATAGAGAACTTAAGTGATTGCGACAAGGATTATATCAAACACAAAAACAAAATCCACCCAAGAGATTTGAACGGCTGACCTTCTGACTTACAGAAGGAGAAAAGAGGAGGAGCTAACCACTACACCAGGAAGACCATACTTGAAGTTCTCAAACAGACTGTCATTAGATTTCTTCCATGCCCCCTTTCTACCATGGTAAGTACTGCATATATGTTCACTCACCTGTTATTTCCAGTCATCTTTCATCATGTTTTTTATATAGATTAATTTATTGAAACAGATCAATCTCTAAATCATCTATGGATAGTGGTTTGGCCACAGGACATGAAGAGGGAAAATAAAGAAAGTGGAGAAGGTTTAAGCTATTATGAGACTAATATTGTATCTGTGTGTTCAAGATACTATGTCCTTCTTGGTGTAGTGGTTAACGCCTTCACCTTCTGCTGGTAAAAAGTGAGGAGGTCTGGTGTTCAAATCCTGTTGGTGGATTTGTTTTTGGTGTTTGGACAGGACTTAAGTGTTTGGACAGGACTTAAGTGCTTGGGGACTTGAGTGTTGCAGTGGTATGAGACTTAAGTTTCAGCTGGTGTGGTCCTCACATGTACAGGCTCATTGCATGCAGGGCAGAACTTAAGTTCAGCAGGACTTAAGTCCTGCTGTAGTTCAGACCGGCATTAACTTAAGTTGAGCTCCTTCAATTCATGGTAATCTAGTAATATGCGTAATCGCAAGCCTGCAATTTCGTTTGCCAAATATTTCGCAGCTGGCTGGAGAGTCCTGACGGCGAAAATCGTGGATGACGCCCAAGATTCACCGCTTTCGAACGAGAAAGCATATGTGGAGCCTAGCTTCTCCAGGCAGGATCGAATCTTCGTGATAACCCGAGCATTTGGTGGTCGTTTCGCAGTCATGTCGTCATTCAACATCATTAGATGCCGCAACGTCTCATCGATTAAGCCTTTGGCCGCACAGAGATTGGCCCAGGTCTGGCTGGCTCGGGTGGAGCTGTAGTATGGCAAGACCTCCAGGTCAAGTTGCGCGATGTATAGCGCAGGAACTCGGACACCGTCCCCGGGGGTTGAGAGACTTCCCAGTGCCCACATCGCCTTGCAGCACGAGATTTGACGCCGTTTTGCCGCCTCGAGGGAGAGAATACCGCTGAAGCACCTGTGCTGAAAACCCTGAACGCGACCAAGGAGCTCAGATTCAGGATTGTTTATGAGACACCGGATGTGGCCATTGTAAAGCCGACGCCCCCACAGTAAAGCTGGAATGGCATCGAGCAGGGGTTCCAACTCGGTATCATCTGTTAGAGATTTTAACGTCCAAACCAACGCCTTTTCATCGCGCGCTTGTCGTTCCACTGAGGGCACTGTAGCCTCTAGAAACACTTCGTCCACCATTGTTTCGACGGCGATTGGTGGACTCATCCGGGCCGAACGCGGACGCCGATGCATAATCATTCGAAGGCAATTCCGCGCACGCCAGAAACCGCCTGATAGGGGAGTCCGATATGGACAGTCCGAGTGAAAAAGCGGGAGGAGTGTAAGGGTGGCGTAAACGAGGATCACTATGGCGAGGATGGCAGCCGCAACCACAGTAACGACAAGGTTCACCGGGATGAGGAATGTGACGAGGCCGGCGAAGAAAAACAGAAGTGACGCATGCAGAAGCAGTGGGATGATCTCTACCACCATGTGCATTCAGAATGTCTTCAGCCCGTAGTATAGATACGAGAAGACACGGGCGCGAATGACAGGGGCAGATCGCATATCGGCTTTGTGCAGGAAATCGCGAGCCCATTGTTCGAGGAGCGTGGCGACAAGTGCACACGTCAGACTAAGTCCAAGGCTAATAAACCAGAGAACATTGCAGATGAGTGAACTTGAGCTCGGGGTAAACTGGACCTGAGGAGCGAGGTTTATCGGAGTTCCATTCGACGAGGCTGCCAGTTGTTGGGATATTTGAGGGAGCAAAATTACGGTGGTGTCGCCAGAGTCAGGGATGAGGGTCTTGTAGCTTTCAATCAAGAATGCGGTTAAGCTGGCAGAGAAGAGACCGGCCTGCATGGCGTCAGCGTTTTAATTTGAACGATACAAGCCTGCTCACAAATATCAGCATGCCCTCCATGTCGTTTTTCCAACTTTCCACCAAGCCCTTGTCATATTTCTCGGCCTCGGACACATATACGGCCCAAAGTTTCGCGGCTGCCGCCTCATGGTCGGGATTATCTGTCGTGAGGTTAGGAACATCCCAAATCAGCCGCTCTAAACGTACCATAGCTATCCTCCTCTTGCTTCAAAGACCCTTTCTCCGTGTAAACGACGTTCATGGTGGTAAGAGGCAGAGACGTGCCTAGTGACTCACACCGCTGGTTCCTCAATTTAGCAGGCATTTAAGTTAGCTACGATTTCCTCAAGTATCTTAAAACACATAATGTGACGAGAAACTCGATTTTATATATTGGATTTAGGACTCGACCAAATCTAATCACTAATCTAATCTATCAAAGTCGAAATAAGCGTCCACAAATTTCAAGTATCACCGCACCTTTCGCCAGCCATGAAATGCAATATAAAAAATGAGGAATAAATGGTCTTGAAACGAGTGCCAAAACTACAGGTATCAGGCCGGTCGATATCCCTGTCAATACTTTAGATTTTGAATTAAGTTTAGAGGAAGATTAAATGAGAAGTATGGATTCTCGTTTAAAGGAGCCTCAAACTGGATACAATACTTGGGGTTTCGGACACCATTAAACCCATCTGCAGATGATCTGCAGACCATCTGCAGATCATCATCGTCACTCTCGTCTTTTCGAAACAAAACTCTGTTGCAAATACACGATATATGAACATTGTACAATACTGTTCCTAGTGCAAGCGCGCGGCAAGATACTGGGCAGAGAGCTCATCGTTCTTCAAAGACACCTTGCGGGCGGCATTACTGAACCTGATCTTGTTTTTCCATTCCGCATATGTGTTAAGCTTCGCCGACTTTGTCTCAATCTCCTTCAATCTTTTCACGAACCACCGCTCACAGTTGGCGCTCCACCATCCTGTGTTAAGCCCGGACGACCGAAAGGCGGTCAGGGTTGGCCACCAGGAGATAAAATTCAATTGCTGTCCGTCTTCTGCCTTGCTGCTCCTTTGTCCTGGAATGAAGTTAGCGTACATCAGCAAAAAGTTAAATAAATGTGCCCGTTTCAACTGAGTAGACCCCGCAAATGAGATTGATCTCATCTGGGCTTCATGATTCCCGCTCAACATGCGCGCTCCAGTCTTGAGGATGTCTTCGGAGGGATCAAGACAAGCTATATCCGCAAAATCTGGAATAGCCGAGCGAGCAAGTCGACCGACGATGTCCCCATAGAAGAGAGCCGCGCGACCATGTGGCGAGCGGAGGAATGCATCCCGCCGCTGAACGTAGACCCCAAAATCAACGAAAGTCGGTTTGTAGCCGGCAGGGCGGCGACCCAGAGTGTTGAGGGATGGGGGAGTGAGAGGTACATGATTAGCCGGTCTCTCCCAGCTGGGGTGAAACTCCACGCCCAATTCCACAAGTTCGCGGATGAGATGCGCGAAATCATGCCCCCAGCCCAACCTAATGATTTGAAGGACGGTGGCAGCACTCTCCAGTAAAATCGAGGGACCGGGAGCTTCAGAACCGCGGGGACGAATCGAATAGAGTTTCTTGTCCTGCTGACTGATGATCTCGACGTCGACATTCCACTCGAGGGCCAAGTCAGAATCAGGCGAGGTCAAATCACAAAGTTCGGCTTGAAAAACCTCTCAGATCGCCCTCGAGAAGGTGCTGAAGGAAGGTCGGGAGTACCGAGGTGTCGGGGACAGTGTAGCTTTCGTCGCCAACAGCCCACGCACATGCTTTACGTTCCATCTCCCGGGAGGAACTAATGGGAGCTACAGGCTCTTCGAAGCTGAAACGGTGAAGGATGGTGGATGAAACGTCTTGCATTCGCCACCCCGGTAGGTTGTCCACATCTCCGTATGGATTCTCGCGATCCAAATCGTATGCTCGCTCAAGGACTTGCGTAGCCCTCTCACCCATCTCCTCCTCCATTGTTTGACGCCCGGGGACATCTGGAATCGAGGGAATGATATCCGCAGGTAAAGCGGGCTGGTGGAATTGGACATAGCTGTCGTCGTAGTCATCGTCATCGTCGTACATTTCATCCGGCTCAGCCTCTTCGTTTGGAGCCAGTGCAGTGCAGAGATCCCACTGATTCGAAAAAGAATCGTAGATGCGCTGGTTGGACGTAAACTCGTTCCAACGCTCAGCCGCATCAGTGCGATTGCATGCGCACCGGATGAAAAACCCGCCCTCCTCTTCCTCCCATATGAATATGCGAGCCCCTTTCTTGCCCGGTGGCCCTCCCTTGACTGCATGGTTTTCTTGGGCGAGACACCGGCCCTTTGCCTCGGAAGTCTCATGTTGGGCCCGCTTTTCGTTATGTAGCCTGCGGCGCTTCATGAAAGCATGGATATCTTCTCCATGTTTCTGATCACTGTCGCGTTCGACAGCTGGGAAGGATATAGCAGGGGGAGTGGAGTCGGCTGGCATTTCTGAGTGCCGGTATGTCAGCGGGGCATGTGAGGAAGGGGGCGCGGACAGTGGTGCACCATCTCTGTGACTTTTGCAGACTGATCTGGTGACCGACCATGGGCTAAAAGCGACCTCGCCGGGAAGGCGTTGTAGATAGTCGACTTCGCCGACATCAGGCACAAAACCTATCTTAACAAGAGGCTTAGGGACGGGCTTGTTGAGAGGAAAACCCTGGCCGTAAAAAAAGTAGAGGGGGATGCGGTGTTTGCCGAGGAGGTAAGGTAAGAGCCAGCGAGCATGGCAAGGGATATGTTCATCGGGATGCGATTTGGACCGAGTGAGGTCAAAGATGCCCCCCATGCGGTCGATGGTGAAATCTCCGACTGCGGAATTCTCCAAGTCGATGAGCCACTGGTGGTGAAGCTTTGTTGTTTGCGACATCTGAGCCCTCCAGTCGCCGGACTAGCGCGCGTCAAGAAGAATAAACATGAGGGTGATCTTTGCCATCAGGGGTAGAAACACATCGCGTGAGCGCAGAGCGATGTCTCTGGCGGTTGAGCACGACTGAGCATTCCTCTCGGTGTAGCGATAGGAGATGGGGTTTAGAAATGTGTACACCCCCACGGCAACAGGACCACCATAAAGATTCGACATGTTGCGCAGAGTCAGGAGGAGGCTTTCCAGGTGCAGCCAACGGTCAACGAGTGTCTGCTCGAGGCCCCATCGATTCCTGGCATGCCACGCACCTCCCCATTCTCATTCTCCTGGGCTGCTTCCTTCCTTTTCCCCTTCATCGCGCGCTGCTTCCTCTTTTTCGCCTCCTCCTCGTCCTCCAGCATCCGAACGTCCGCCTTGTTGAGCCGCTGCCATTGCGAGGCTCCTGTAACGTTGTCGAGAGCACGTTGGGCCGCTCGGGCCTGCTGGTACGTGTCAGCGGCGAGGTCCACCTTCCGCTGTTGGCCGTTGACAAGCGTACGCAAGCACGTGTTTTGGTGCTGCCGCCGCGAGTTGCGGGACCTGTACGTTTGCAATCGTTTCTTGACGCACAGCCCATGACGGATGAGGCCCAGGCTCTCATCACATTGCGCATCGCGTAAGCGCGCCTCGCTCACAGCAAGCCCTGGTGCAGAGAGTGGCAGCAAGCGTTCGGCAGCAGAGAGCGCGGAGGGCAGCAGGAGGGGCGTGCACTCTGCTTCAGGGGCCTCGGGAACGTCGGGAGCAGTTGCGAGGTGCTGCAGAGCGCCAGGGGAGTATTTGCGCTGTAGAAGGCGCAGCTTCTTTATTTGGCGCGAAATTCGTGTTCGCCGGGTGACAAAGTCGGTCAGTTCTTTGTGGTGGGCGACCGATTGGCCAAGAGATCGGCAGCAAGCTGACGTCTGAGGGAGAATAAGTACAGGAAGGAGATGCCGCAAATGAAAACTGACTGCTGCCCTTCAATCTCCAGCCCCAGCATGAGGTACTCCGTCATGGTACCGTCTGTGGCGTCCCGTACGGTCGCAGATGCGCGCTCCGTTTTTTCCTCCTCTCGCGCCAACTCCAGCTCTATCTCCCGCAGCGTCGGGCCTTGGAAAAAAACAGCACATCAGCTGAGGCAACGTCCGGTGGGATTAAAAACAAAGCTTACCAGATTTAGGAAGCCGGTAGGGGTTCACGAGCGATGCGCCAGACTCGAAGTCGTCGACCATTTTCCTCCAAACCGGCACCTGTTCCTCCTGCGCCTCTGAGAACTCCTCAAGGCCATCTCGTTGCCGCTCGAGCTCTTTTGTTGCTTTGAGCAGCCGTGTGCGAAGCGTGAGGCCTGCCAGGTCCCTGAGCAAACGACGCCTTGAGAAGTGAGAGAGAGGATGTGCTCACTCATACCAACAACTCTGTTCCAATTCCAATGGTGCCAAAAGTCATCTAGCGTGTCTTGACGTGACCCTGGCCCCATCTCCCGCGTGCTAGCCCCCATCAGACCGCTGGAAGACCAGATTCTTTCAATTCCCTCCATGTCGGCCTGCGCCGCGCCGAGCGTGAAGAGCAACGAAAAGAATTCTTGACACCATGCCAAGTGCCCAAGAATATGAAGCTTCGGAATGACAAACTTCACAACGTACTGCGCGAGGTGGAAGCGCAGGGCGGGCGGGAGTTTCAAGAGGCACTCCTTCAGGTTCTTGGACCATTGGCACATGATGTCGTATGATAGCAAAAAAAATAAGAGGTCGCGGACATGTTGCCAGGCGCTCGCCACCATATAGTCCATGTTACCGTACCTGAGGAAAACAGCGCGCTCAGCTTCGCGATTCCAGCAGAGGCAACTTGAAGGGCTTACTTTTCCCCCGCCTGTAAATCCCCCACCCCGTTTTTTCGCCACAACCTCGTGGCGGCCGCAAGTGACCATCCCGCACCCGGTGGTGGCGTAACCCTGCGCGTACTTGGTGTTGGCGTGGTCAAGCGCTGCGAGGCCGGTACACGTACTCATCTGCCCCCACCTCATCAGCCGTGAAGAAAAGACAAGGTAAGACGGGGGACGTACCTCCGTCTGCTCTCCCAAAGTGCTGACGAACGGCCCGTACTCTTTCCAGGCGGTGAAATACGCCCATTCGTCTTGAATGCTCGGGTCCGCAGCCCAGCTCGAGATCTTCTTTCTCTTCAAGCGAAAGCAGGCGTCGAAGGCCCAAAACACGGCATATAAAAACCTGGACGCAATGAGCCGCACGCTTCGGCACCAGACGGACGAAGAGACCTACCTTTGCCCCGGCGACACCTTCTCCCAGCCCTCCGGGAGGTTGACTCCAGCTTTGGTGCATGTGATGCACTCCACCGCGAGCTCCCCATCGCGCGTCTCAGCGGCAAAATGGTCGGGGTCATTGCCCATCCCCCCGCGCTTCAGAGCTCGGAGGCTGCGCCACTCGCGCACCAACCTAAGGACGAGCTGATATCGGCGCTGCAATTCCGGGTGAGTACAGGACGAGTCGGAAGAAAACAGAGCCCTCACTTTGAAAGCTCTACTGCCTGTATTGTCCGTGATCTTCGCTAAGGCATTGAAGAAATGGTAGGCAGTCGTCTTCCCTTGAAGACTGACCGCGTGGAAGAGCTTCAGAGCGGGAAACGGTGATGGCACTCTGCAGATTGTCAGGCGTGGAGGGAAACCAGCCATATAAGAGCAGCTGCTCCCAACGGTGCGTCGAGCTGTTCAGGCGGCACTGACAGAAGTCTACCGCAACGTGGTGGAATCCGTTGGGTGCGATCACCACGAATTTCTCGCGGCCACGGTGCGCACGAGGGCAGGGCTGATTATCTGCATGTCCAAGCTGGACCCGCAAGCCAAGCTGCCGCTGCTCTCGGCGCTCAAAAAAGCGGCCGTTCCATGCCTGTATATCAGATTTAAAGATGTCCACACGCAGAAGGTAACAATGAAATAACACACCTCTATGCGGCACAACGGGCGCCGTTTATGTGCCTCCACAACGCATGCTTGGCAGAACATCTGCATGCCATGGCACTCGTTGCAGCGGTACGTCGCCTCCGCCTCCCCACAGGAACACAGACCCACATCACCCATGGTACCCTCGCGAGTGATCAACACCCGCAGGTATTCGTCCCGGAAATTTTGGACCCAATACCGAAGACTGTCATCCTGAAAAAACATCAACATGGCAGGGAAAGCAACAAAGCAGCGAGCCCACCGTAGTCGCGTACCATTTCCTTTTACGCGCTGGGTTCTGGGTCGCTGATGATGTATGCACAGAGCCCGCGGTATTTGGGCCGGGTAAATCCTGCCAGTCATCGTCGTCACTGGTTATATCTACAGGTGGGGGTGGGCCACTTGGGTGCTCAGGTGGCTGGAGTTCGATGATTTGGACATTGGTGCGTCGCCCATCCGAAGTTAAATTGCCGGTGCGAGCAGTAGAAGGGGTCGAGGCAGGGTCTCTGAGCGAGTGTCCAAACGACTGGAGTGAGAAGATGTTCCTGGTTCGCTTCCTGGAGCCGCCGCTGCGCTGCGTCGAGGATCGTTTCATGCGAAAAGCGCCTGTGTGCACTGCCACCGGGTAGATCCCGCGCCGGCGTGTTCTTAAGGCAAACCGATTCCAAAATGCAAGAAAAAAAATCTGATAGAAGTCATCCAAAATACAAGAAAAAAAAAAGACATAGATGAGACGTAGATATTGGAGTGATGGAAACTACACGCTCTCAGTGTCCGATATGTCGATTACTTGCACGCTCTCGGTATCTGATATGTCGATTACTGGCAACGCCGACTCAGTGCCGTAGGCGAATGCTTCACTGAGGTGGGGAGTGATTTCCACCTTGCGAAAAGAACTGTCAGCGAGACCGCGATGAGCCGCAGACGAGGCTTGCTGTCTACAGCGAGCGAGGTGAGTGATAGATAAGTGCTCTTAATTTGTTGTAAGACGAGGCGTACTCGTTCGCATAGATAGTAGCGCCGTTATCCCAGGAGTAGATGTACAGCGGCTTGCTATTCGATCCAGTAGGCATGGGTGGCGCAGACGCAGCCTCGCGTTTTTCTTGCGCGTTTCCTCGGGTGGGTGGGATTCCGGGCTTGGACGGGTGCAGTGTTCGCGGCTGGGCGCGCGAATGGAGCCTGCGAGACTTTGGCAAGCGGCGGCGTGAACAGGGAAGAAGGAGAGATGACGGGGCGACAAGCGCCATCCCACGCGCTCGTCGCAGCAGTCCACCCCAGGTACTTCTTGTGAATAGCATTGGGAAAGCGGGTTACCTGCCGGGATGCGTCTTCCCTGCAGGTAGGAGCATTGGAGCTCATCATACAAAATAGAAAACTTGCTCACCAATGTGTGTATATGCCCGGAACACGGCCGCTAGTAACGACATAGAACCACTCCTTTTCAGAGCCCTGCCTCATTTCAAACCCCTCGCGCGGGTAGAAGCACCAACGATTACCGATCTTGAGCCCATTGAACGCGTTTTCGAGGGTCGTGTCCACCATTCGCACGTGTCGTTTGAGCGTGGTGGTGGTGAGAGCAAGGCCGTAGCACTGCCCAAAATGGGAATTCCGGTGCCCCTATCTCTTCCGCTCCAGTTTCGAAGGTAAATTTCGAGTCGAGCGTGTTGCTGGGGTATATAAACCGGTATAACTTATGTGTTGAATTTACTCACAGTTTTAGAGGAGGTATGAGACGTGTCTGAATTTTTTTCCGCGCGAAATCTCTAACGCAATACAAGGGTAGTATATCTTCTGGAACCTTGCCTCATAGCTTCTAATCCTATCAATTCCTGGGTAGTTCAAAGTTAAATTTGTTTAGTATGTGACCACGGGAATCAGACTGCATAGTTTACGCACAGTAACTATGAACCGGCCATAATATTAGTGTAATGTCGACGCTCATTCCGGCGGCTGAAGAGCCCGAATGACTTCGCACACTTGTATTTGAGGCTATTCAGAGATTAGAACTAACATATTAAAAATTTGGGTTGATCTGAGAGGTTTTCGAAATCAACATTTTTGGATGTGTTGAGGGATTTTCGGGGCGTACAGCTCCGGACAATCAAAGTCCACAAATTTTCTGGGAGCCTAAATACTATTTTCTGGGCTTGTCTGATTTCAGAATCAGATTCAGCACCCCTGAATACGCATATAAAACCGATTTTTCCTGATTTTTTTTCACGAGAAAATGGGTCCGGCCAAAATTTTCGGTCATCTCAACAAAATTGTGGGTACCTCTGTGGGTGTTCTGAGGAGTCTGATGGCTCTGAAAGGCATTCCTAAGTCAACAGGAATGTTTCTCCAAGCTTCTGCCTCTACCACAGAGCTTATTCAAGGTTTCTGAGGTACAGCAACAGCAGTTAAGTTGGAACGCGCCACAAAATGTGACTTTTGTCACGGTAACACTGTGCTTTCCCAGGGTTTTCTGTGCATGACCGTTCGTTGAATATGGTTCTTTAGACCAGAATCAAACTTAGATGGATGAGAAGAGCTCAAATGAATATTTTCGTGATTTTACATGCAATTTTAGGGGTCCGGCCAAATTTTGCGGTCCCCTGAAGAAAAACAGCCATTATGTCACCAACCGCTCGACGAAATTTGGTGAAAAATTTCCGGGAGCCTGCTCTTGTTGTTTCCTTTCGATTCTGATAGGTATCAGATGTCATATAAATGGTCGATCAAATTGGTGGACTTTGATTGTCCGGAGCTGTACAGGCAGATTAGGTCCATATTGACGCCACTGGGGCATGGAGACAGCAGTATAGAGCCTGTATTTGTTATTTGAACTGGGATATTTGATTTTCACTCGAGGTGGAGGTCGAAAGAGACGCCAAGTCACACCAAGGTTTTGCAGTTGAAACTGGATTTCAACTGGCCCATGAACACTTCATCACAAATAATTCTTTCCCAACTGACACCCGTCCCGCAATTTTGACAAATGTTGCTTGCATATTGTATAGAAGTTCTTTGAGTATTTTTTACCATTTTTGCGAGGCCTTCTAGTCGCGTTATGCCCTAAATTTCAGCTCACGCTCGGAATTTGGCGTGTGCTGGGCTTGAACAGAAAATAAAATAATATCTGCTGGGTGGTTCTCGTCAAGTTTTAGTATAATCGAAAGCGATGATAGATGTACCTTTAAGGCTTCATAATCAATCCAAAAAGCGAAGGGAGAGAGCAGGGGGTTCAAAGCTTGAATTCGTTCGGGGAAATCCGAGAACGGCCCGCCAACCCGTACCAATGAGATCGACTCCTCAATTTGGGCGCTTGCTGAGCTCTGACAGACAGGCAGACGAGGGGCGTATATTCATATATTCGTATATGTACAGCGGCTGGGACTACTATGCACGGCGCTTTCTCTTCTGGGGCGGCAGCTCCTCCCCCTCGCTCTCCTCTGTCAGGTCGCTAAAATCCGCGATATCGCCCTGATCCCAGATCTCCCACCTTGCCCTCCCAGTGAAATTTTTAACCTTGACGTCTTTCCAGCGCGTGAACTTCTGCAAGGCGGTACTGCACCGCAGCGCACGCTCCTCCTCTCGGCGCACGAGGTCTGCGGCAGTGGCAGACACAGCCCATTGGAGGTCAGAGCGGAAGCCGTTCGCTACCCAGCGGAAGAGAGCGCCGGCAGAGTATTGGATGAGCGAGAACCGGTCCTCGCCCCGCTTGGATAGGCGTGTTGGAGTGGGTAACAACAGCCGAGGGGATAAGGATGCTGCAGCCCGGAGGAAAGCGGATGAGGAGGTCGTAATCCCAGCAGACCAAATGGCCCCCTTTGTCGGGGTCGAAGGCGCCAAGCGCAGCGATGAGACACATGCCGTCGGCCTTATTGGCGGCGTCGGTATGGGGCAGAGACACCGAGACGGGCCCCAAGTTGACGGTAACCACAGCGAATGGGCTGCGAGGAAACGTGCGGCGCAGGTGCGGGTTCTTCTGGAGCAATGTTTGCTTGGTGCGGTGGTAATCGGAGTAAATGGGGAAGCAGAGAGACTGGAAGACCGCTAGTGGGGGACGAGTTAAGCGTGGCCTGGGTGAGGCCAAGAGTTCATGCCACTTACGGACCGGGTATGTCGCCATGCGCCGGACGCTCTCATCCTCGAGTAGCTCGTCCATGGCAGCTTGGTTGGTGGGCAACAGGGCCTTGATGTTGCCGACCGTCCGGCGGCCCCCGCCAAAGGCAAAACCCTGCGCGGGAGCGGGGAAGTTCCCTCGGCGATGGCTGCATGCGCTGGGGGGAAACGACATCTTGTCGCGTGCCGCGCGCATAGCTGCCGTCGCTGCCTCGACAACGGCGTCCCATGTTTCACCAGGTGCGGGCGGGCAGACCAGGACGCCGATGACGTGCCCCTTTCTATCCAGAATAACGTGGCATTGTCTGGCAAGCGGGTGAGTAGGAGGTGGAGGAGAGCGAACTGCGGCTTACTTCCCGTCCCAATCAACGTACTGCATATGCTTCTTGAGTGTCTCCGGATCGTGGGCGTACGCGAGCAACGGGTGCTCGACGGGCTTGGCCAGCCCCGTCCAGCGCTGCTTTGTGGCGCGAAACCCCTCCGCGGAGAACGGCACGCTAACGGGGACAGAGGCAGCCGCCTTTTCAAGAACGCGCGGGGTGGGGACCGGCGGCATGACGCTGTTCAGCGCATCAATGGCGGTGGCCTTACGTTTGGCACGCTCGCGGCGTCTTTTTTGTTGCTTCTTCTTCAGCTGGCCGGTGAGCTCGGGAGAAACACCTGGAGAAACGGGCGGGCAGGCAGCGGAAGATTTGCCGGGGTTGGTGGCTCGGGTAGCGTCTTCGACCTCCACGGGGTCGTCGTCATCGTCAGACGCAAGGCCCGCGTCCTCGCGTGCGATTCGCACAGCGTTTTCGCACCGGAGAGCCTCCGCAAGATCATAAGCGGCGCAAACGATGGGGTCGCCGAGATCGCTGAGGTCCTGCGAGGGAAAAGCTAAAAGTGGCGGAAATGAGTATAGGGCTTAGAGAGAGAGGGAGAGCGGAGCAGAAGGTGCCAGGTAGCAAGAGGTCTAATAACCGCAAAAGCACACCACCCTGCTCTAAGGTAGGAGTTGGGTGGTGGCCAGGCAGAAAGGTACCGCGCCCCGCCCTGCTCCAGTGTGAGAGTTGGACGGGAGCAGAATACCGAGAGAAGTGGCGAAGCACGAAAAATGCCACCCTTCGCGCACGGGCGGAAGCCGGACAGCAAAGGGAGACATGGAGAAGAAAAATAGCAGGAAGATGCGAGAGTAGCTTAGTGGCTCACCTTCGTGCATTGCGGTGGAAGGCATGTGTATGCCTGGTTAGGTGTGTATGTATGACCCGTCAGGTGCAAGGTGACTTGACGCGTTGTCACATCACAGCCTTGGACCCATTGTTTCGCTTAGCAATTCATCTGGCCCCGTTTCCTCTTTCTATCGCGATGGCTCCCCGCGGCAACAAAGGCCATTTCCACGGCGAACCTCTCAGTCTTCTCAACGATTCTCTCCCGCTCTATCTCTCCATCGCTCCCAACAAAAAAGAGGGTGTTTTGGTCAAAATTCTTTCCGGAATGGGACGCGAAGTACCCGAAACTAGACTCAGAGAGCTGATGGAGGAACTGAAGGAGGAGGAAAGCCTGCATAAAGAAGAGACCGAGTGCGTGAAGGCGGCCAATCAGGAGGAAACCAAGGCACGTGGTCGCCACAAAGCCGTTTTGCAGGCCTACCCCGCGACGAGCGTGCGGTTTGAACGAGCTGCGAGCCCGCGCTGCCGATTCAACAGTGCGTGAACCGTTTTTATCATAGTTTTTTTAGCAGACTGAGGGACATGCGTCTATTAGAAGTTGAAAGGTTGGTTTTCAAATGCGAAGACCAAGGACAAAACTCGCAAGGTGGAGCCCTTTCGCGCCTGGCTCGTGGGCCTCAACGCCCTGCGGGGAGCCCCTCGGCATATGCAGATGCCTTGGATGCTGTGGCAGCACCCGACCCACGGCGAGGTACTGCGTTCCCGATACCGCAAAGCGTTCGGCAAAGACGCCGATGACGAAGAAGACGACGCCGACGAGCTCGATGGATTTGAGAAGGAGGACGGTAACGACGTGGACGAAGATACACCGGCTCGGGCGCAGGACACTGCATCGCAAGCGGCGCCTCGCGGGTGGTGTATTTCGAGGAACTCGGCGAGGAGGAGCAAGCACACATGCAGGCGGAGAGGGAGAAAGACTTGTGGATCGAAAGAACGCCTACGAGAAGGCGCTCAAAGGCGAGACAGAGTGTTCCGCGGAGGAATTGGCCGAGTAAGCAGTTTCTTCTGCCTCACGGCTGTTGCGGACACCTAGCTCATCTGTTTATGCCAGCCGTCGACGCCACGCCGAGGTCGTCTCTCAGCGCGCTCTCCAGTCTCTCTGCGCGCAGATGAAATGCAAGGGAATCCTCGTGTTGGGGGAGATCGTAGACGGTGAGGAGGAGGAGATATTTATTTCCATGTGAGTACGCCTTCCTGCTCGCATTCGGGCGTTTTCTTACCTGTGACAGGGTGCAAGAAGGGGCTCTGCCGGGACACCCCGACGTAGACTTCCCCGCATGGACGCCTTTGCGCTCCAAAGCTCTTCTGCAAGCCTTTGCCGACTTTCTAGTTGCGTGCAAGAAGGCGGAGATGGGTGAGGCTCTGCATTATCGCTTCAGAGGTGTAGCAGCATGCTGACTGTGTGCAGGGAGCCTCGGCAAGCTCGTCGACCCAGCGGGCGCACCTGCGAATGCGCCTGGCGCGCCCGCTCTGTGTGCGCAGTGCATGGGCGCGCTAACACCTCTGCAGCGCCCTGCGTCGGATGTCCCTGCGGCAGAGCCGGCGCCGAATGCGGTGGAGGTCAGCTTGCCCAAAGTTCGCACGCAAAGGGGGGGGAGGCGCAAGAGAGGGCGAAAGGAGCCGGAGGAACAAGAAGCAGAGGATTTGGGCACCGAGGAGGAGGAGGAGGATGAGTTGTTGGGCAGTGGCTCGGACGCTGAGCGCGACGATGACCTGTTTGCCGACAATGACGACGACGAGGATCAGGGCGACCAGCGTGGCACGCCGCCTCCTCCGCCCTCGTTGAGATACCCGCCCAACACACCGCTGCAGAAGGCGCTGGACGCAATGGATACGCCCCAGCGCAACTACCGCATCCGAGACCTCAACACGCTCAGCGAGTACGAATTCGACCGCGAGAGGAACATCGCGAGGAACAAGGAGCTCCTCCGCGCCCTCGTCCCGCAGGACGCCGGCACCGCGGTGGGTCTTCCAAAGCCCCGGCCCAAACCCAAGGCCTCCCGCTCCAGCACCAGCACCAGCGCCGCATCGGCGTCGGCAGAGCCGAGGCGAAGCTCCCGCCGCCTGACGGGCCTGGATTCGCCTGCCCCTGCCCGCGTAAACACAGCCCCGGTGGCAGGCGAGACAGCCCGCGATGCGAGCACAGATACGGGCACCGTCGAGACGGCCTCGGGTGAGATGGGCCACAATGTTGGGCGCCGACGAGCACGCTTGCCGCCGGCACAAGCACCCCTCTCCCCTCCCCTCGACGCCGGCACTCAACCCGCCCCGCCCAGCCTCCCCGTCGCCGTCCCCACAACGGGCTTGAGCGAATCATCCCCCGCCCCGCCCAGCCTCCCCTGTGTGGTCCCCACAACTGGCTTGGGCGGATCGTCCCCTGCCCCGCTTCCGTCGGAAAAGCACGACGCAGTGCTGAAGCTGTTCCGTTCGGAGGGGGAAGCACCCTGCGTGGGTAGCCGTGGTGGATGTGTGGTGGGCGCTCGAGCATGCCACGGGGTTCTACGACAAGACATTGCCCGCCCTCCCTGCCCGAGAACGACCCGGCGCCGTTAGCTGGTGGGTTCAGCGTGCCCGCAAAGACCGCCGAATTCCTGCGGGACTCAACACCGACGACGACAGCAAAGAAGACTTTTACGACAGGGTCGTAAGCTGGTGGAATGACGTGAACCCTGCATGGAGGAAAGAGGGCTTGGGATGCGCGGCAGATTTCGAAAAAACTACGCTCAAAAAAAGAGGGAGGCGGCAGTTTTGAAGAGCTCGTGTCGGGACTGAACGGGCTGACGAGCGTCGTTGCTTGTCTCTGCTGGTGGTATCGGCTGGCTAGGGTTGCGGATGGCACACCGAGGTGGACGAAGCTGGTAGAAGACGTGATGTGGGTGCTCAGCGAGAAGCTTAGGGCATGTAAACGCAAGCGCAGCGCAATGCCGTCCGAGCGCGTTCGGCTCTCATAGATAATATTTTGCTTTTTTATTGCTTTTGCGGAAGCCTGTGAAGTCTCGTAAGCAGAAACTTCAGCGGTCTACCCAAACCCATTTGGGAATGCAATAACAGCCCAGCTGTACCCATAAGCGCGATAATACCCCTTTCAGGATGCCCAAACCGGCCAGAACAGCAAGAAATATCGAAAACCCTGCTATCTATGCCGTAGAAGTGCCTTCCGGGGATATATACGAGTTAGTGGTGCGCTTTGCAAATTCCCGCGACACTACCTCCCATGGATTTTTGAAAAGTGTTTACTGTACCAGCTGCCATCCAACTCAAAGCGCCATCCTGTCGGTCGCTGCGACAAAGAGCCCAAACACTTCCTTCAATACCTTCAGTTCCTTGAGGTAAGCCGGCGACGCTTTCTTGAGCCATCCACCGTTGTAGAGGCTCTTCAGAAGGCCACACAGAGCTTCAGAAGTCCCTGGGGCGCCATATCGGATTCTCGAAGTGGGGGTGGGACCTCGTTGGTGCTTCTTGAACAACCCCGTCTGCGCATCCACGAAGCGCAAGTACTCGACAACACGGGGCTCGCGCCAGATGCAAACCTTGACCTTGTAAATGAGGACTTTTGCGTCGTCCACCTGGACCTCATCTTCTTCCTCGGACGACATTCCCTGTTGTCCGAGATGCTGGACCATCTCCAGCAGCCTCCGCCAAGTCGCGACGTCGCCTGTCTTGATCTCAATGGTGGCGATGATTGTTTGAACACGGTCTTCGAATTTCTGAGATACGCTTCAGCATTCTTTCTGAGCATCACCGAGAAGGACTTATGTGATGTTGGAAGTAGTGCTTCGGCAAGCAAGCTGGTGCTGCTCAGCGGCCTGCGTTCCACGATCTCTTGCCTCTCACATCGTCTCCAGGCAGCCTAGGCATTCATGAAGCACGGCTGGAATCCCTTCCAAGCCCCTTGAAACCTCCCCAATTTCTCCCTCATCAGCGCCTCCAAAAAATCGCGCTCAACACCGCCCTCGGCAATTTCTCCATCCTCACCATCAGCTTCCAAGACTGCGTTGACGACCTTCGCAATCATTAGGTCGTTCCAACGACATTTAGTGTATCCAGGACTAAAATCCCACTGGAAGAGGTCATCCGCTGGATCGGCGAGGCCATCCTCGCACGCAGCAACCTTCGCTGGCTCGGCTGGGTTGTAGATATGGAAGTCGGCTGCTTGCTCTACGCCAAACTTATTGTATGTGCTGCGGCGTAGAGCACTCTGTGGGCCAGCTTCGTTCAGGTTCGTACTACATGAAGATTGACATCACTGACATTGATATGGTTCACTAGGGCCTTGCTCGCTGGGGACTTCAGCTTGTTCCGTTTCTTCGGTGTTGCTTTCTTGACGTCCATCATCACCTAGTCGCCAACAAGGAGCTGCTCGAGCTTGCCAATCAAGCCAGACAATGTGGCGACATCCGTGCCGAGCAGATCCGCGAACGCGGGGTGGCAGCCAATTTCGCTTTAGACTTCGGTTTCGACTTGCCGCTCGGCGCTTGAGTGACTAGGATGGGGTCAAGTGGGATTTTGATAGTGCGGGTGGCGGAGTTGCGGACAGGATCCAGACTAGTGCGCGTCCCACGACGAGGAGGTGGCGTGCGCTGAGGCGTCTTCTTGCTTTGGAGGTAGCTGTAGGCACGGATCTGAATGATCTCATCTGTTTTCTAAACCTGAATCGAGCTCAGTGTACAATCAATATGAATGCAGCTTGTTACTAACCAAAAGACGGTTGAGCCGTTCGACGTCTTCATTGCGCTGCATGAGCAACTTATGCGACTCGAGTAATTGAGGAACTATGGTATTGCATTGATCATACTTTTATAGTGTCAATAAGATTTTGGAGATGTGGGATATCGATATCTTACCAGCGCCTGGAGCTTCTCCTGGTCCCCAAGGAACTGGGCCTCCATTTGGCCTTCGTGCTGCTGCAGTTCCGCGATGGCCTGGGATTTTCTAGCGAGTTCTTCATTCATAGAGTTCAGAAAAGCGATGTGTTCAGCTTTTGTCCTCTCTGCCTCTTCAAGTTGTGCGAGAAGCTGTTGGTTCTCGAGAGTGAGCTTGTGGCTCTTCTGCTTGGCGACTAGAGCCTGGTCCTTATGGAAAGCCTGCTTGTCGCGTGCCTGCAATAAATTGAAAAGGCTGGTGGTTTATTCAACTGAAAGCACGACTTACTTTATCATATTCTTCACGCTGCGGGCCAGGAACCATGCATACTTTAGCTGCCTCGTGCTCTTCCTAACGACACTTCAGAGGGGAGGGGGGAACAGGGGGTGTAAATAAAGAGGGACTCTGAGAGTGGGGTGCATCCATACCTTTCCACCACTGTTGTCGTTATCTTCCATGTTCTGGGTATCGACGTCCATTGGTCTCAAACTAGATCAACCTGTTCGCTCCTCACGTACAACGTTTGGATGTGTACAAGCGGTCGGATGAGTCGCGATGTGTGAACTGGTATTTAAGCCATTCGGGTATTGTTGTTTTCAGGCCGAGACGCGTTATTGTTATCTGCCCTTTATTGTATTTAGCTGATGGATAATGGTAGCACAGCGTGGCCAAAGGCGGTTGCGGTGAGAAAGTAGTCCCCCAATTGTCAGACGCGTCGAGGAGCGAGAACCCTGCAGGCATACAACGCCTTGCAGTGATGGTGGTCGATCACCCGATGCACCCATTGTGACGCATCGCGTTGTCACTGATATGTGATGATGTGCGACGCGGTCAGATGATCTTGGACTTAGGCCGTTCAAAGCGTCCTGCATCCGGTTTTGTCGACACGACGTAGTCATTAAATGTAATAATTTTTGAAAAAAAATTGCGCAGCTTCTCAGTATTTCCCGACACCTTCCACAAGGTAAGTGCAATCCGAGCTCAAGAGTTCACTCACCTCTGACCAACTACCAACACTGCAAGACGTTGTATGCCTGCAGGATTGGTCTTCCTCGGAATAATTTTTGAATACCATTGCGCAGCTTCTCAGAACTCACTCACCTCTGACCAACCACCAACACTGCAAGATGTTGTACGCCTGCAGGATTGGTCTTCCTCGGAATAATTTCTGAAAACGATTGCGCAGCTTCTCAGTATTTCCCTCCAACTTCCACAAGGTAAGTGCAATCCGAGTTCAAGAATTCACTCACCTCTGACCAACCACCAACACTGCAAGACATTGTACGCCTGCAGGGTTGCTGTTCCTCTCTCAACTGTCTTCCCTACAACTTCCACCCGGTAAACACGATCCGAAAGTTCACGACTTTCACTCACCTCTTTCCACCCACCAACACTGCAAGGTGTTGTACACCTGCAGGGTTGTCTTACCAGCATGGCTCGCTCCCGACGTTCCCGCCTCGCCGCATTTTTTTCTGCCCGCAGCGCGCTCGGGCCTCATCCCGCCTTCGGGGCACTTTCGCATCTGTGAGTGATTCCCTGTTATATTGTTTTTTCCCCTACGGTGCGAATCAGAACTCATTAGCACAAATCCGTATGCACATGACGCACCCGGGGACGTGTATTTTCTGCGGCGCAATAGTCGCAAAGTCCGGCGCCGCTACAAAAGAGCAAAAATATCGAAATCCTCCTACCTTGCGGCCTCTGAGGTCAAGGCCAGGCATTCCAAAGAATTCAAGTGACGCCGGCAAGCGTACAAAAAATGCGAGAAGGATTGGAAGCTACAATGGAAGTTCAGGGTGTATACACCGTCGCGTATGTTAATTGGTACGTCGTTCTGAATTGGTGCTTCGAGTGTCTTGAGTTCAACAAATGCAGAGGCCCTCATCCACAAGGAGTTTAGCGAATACAAGTCTCCTGCAGTCTGATGTTCGTGCATCTGCTATCATTGCGAGTTTTATGATTTGGAAGGCGTCGGGGGTGTCAGCGGAATGGTGGACTTGGCAATATCTTGGATGAATTTGTTGGGGCAAGTTGCAGTACTTAAGCGAATCGACTAAGCTTGTAACATCTTGAATTTTGTAATATCTTGGAGCTTGTAATATCTTGGAGTCGCAGTGAAACAAATCGAATTTTTTGTACAAGTTGGCAATGCCTCCCGCTCGCATTAAGAGCTTGGTCAGACTCACGGCCGAAAATTTCTTATCTTCTCGTTTCAAGTGGTACCGCAGATTCTCTGTATTCGTTGCACGTACATTGATAAAGAAAGCTGTATATATCCTACATAACCTGTGGTCAGCTAAACGACCAATTAGAAATTCAGTACCACCTACCATTTCATCCATCGACTTGGAGATCTCAATCCGCCACACGTCAATGTCTTTACAAGAATAAGATAAGAGTTTCTGGTCGAACGCGGTGCTACACACTGGATGTTCGCCCGAAATTGGGTTGGTTGGGTGGACTAGATGAAGCAAATTGTTATCGTCACTCATGTGACGATCGTGACGATCCAGTGATCGTCAATCAAGATAAGATAGTGCTCACCCTCATAGTCAATGCTTTTGGGTGCCCTCGATGTTGGCTGTTGTACAGCGACATCGGCTGACCTCCAACGCATCCATAGGCCGTCAAAACATATCGGTGCCTGGATCCACGGGCAGCGCAGACGCCGCAGACAAGGCTGAAGCTTGAATCACTCGCGTGCACATTTTTTTGTCCAAATCTCATATTTGATGATTGACATGGCTTGTACAGAGGACCGACTACTGCTTGTTGGATTTGGTACGGGTGTGCCGTCCCATCTGAATAACATCTGCCACAACTTCCCTGGCCGTTTTGTTGGAAGCATTGGAGGAGGTGGCCTTCAAGCACGCTAGGTAGACACGTTGAGATCGGTTTGTAGAAGGAGGAGCACAACAGGAGGTGGCTTTTTCTGTTTCCGCAAAAGGATAGCCATAGCGCACAACAGAAGCCATGGTAGTCGCCACTCGCTGCAGGAGAATTTAGAGGACTGAGCGCTTTCCCAATCACCCGAAAGAACAAGGTTGTCAAGCGCTCCAACCTCGTGATGACTCCGAGCAATTGGACAATATCCCCAAGTAAAAATAATAGCAGCGCCCCAGCACTTATTGTCTGAGGTGCCCAGTGCTTTCCCACCCAAAAAACAATTGTCATCAATCACTCCAATGGGAACCATATGCACGATATCCCCGAGTCGAATATAATAATGGCCCTTGGCACCCCGCCTTCGGGCTTTGGTGACTGTGTGATGCTGAGCAGCGCTAGCCGAGATCGTGCTTGGCGCTGCGCCTGCGCTGAATTAGCAACTCCGATGTCCCCCCAAGAAACAATTGTTAACCGGAAATTGTTGTATTGCTCCCTACAATTGGGCCATATCCCCAAGTAAAACAAGGTAATTGTCAAAGTCTGAACTCGCAAAAAAGTTAAGTACCATGCCAGGAATATGACACGAGTTACTCACCTACTATCAACGATGTCTTTCTTGCTACATCGCACTTCGAAGCATAACAGCTACATTTTGCAAAGCAAGCTCCGTGGTCACTTGGGTGGAATCGTCCGGCTGCGTGCAATGGAGGACGGGAGACTTCTCGCCAGCGGAGGTAAGTGGAGGAGTTCTCACAACACTGCAGCTTATATTCGATGTCTAGGCACGGACGGCACCAAGATCTGGGACCTCACCACCATGCGCGAGCTAGGAAGCCCGAAATCCCCAGAAACTCGTGGGGCCAGCACGGCTCTCGTTTGGATTAAACGCGAGGACAATTTGGGCAAAGCCTTGTTCTATGGGACACAGAATGGTCAGCTGGTCTGCTGGAGGGAAGGGAAACAAGATGCACATACAATTATTCAATGGTTTTTTTTGGTGCTGATACAAATGTACCCAGGGACTGGCGGTATTTGAGGAGATCTCTTGTGTGCGCATCGTCAATCCCGCCGAGATTACCGGCTCAGCCCCCGACCCCCCCCCCCAATTGCCCCGCAGCCCGCCATTGAGGCGGCATGGTTCAAATTTACACACTCAGCGGCACCATATCCCTCAAAGAGGTCTTCTCGCTCGAGCTGCAGAATGTTGCGCCACGAGCAATAGGGTTCGGTCAAATGTACTTCAACGACAGGGACATCATGGTCTTTGGGCTCTACGGAGGGGATATGTGAGTCTTCGTTCCAAAAATTTTAACTGTTGACTCACCGGTACAAAGCTACACATTCCGAGGCAATAATGGAAAGGCGGTGGGCGAGCCATGGAACGTTGGGGCACTCATGTGAGTCTTCACCCTCCGCTTTGGCGCATTCACTAACGTCATCTTATCGGCAATATTGCTCTAGACGTTCGCAAAGGCGTCTTGATCATGGATGAGCCATTGTCGGGCACAAACCTCTATCGCTTGGAGGACCACACACGCATGAAAACCTTTCCTGTCGCCGTCACGAAACAAAAGAGATTGCGCCAAGTGGACTTTTTGGAAGAGTGCCAGTTCATTGTCAGCGGAAGCGACCACGGCATTGTCTATGTGTTTGATCGTCACAGCGGGGACATCGTAGACGAGTTGAGAGTCGACCCACGCGAGTGGGTTCAGACAATTGCTGTAAGCGACTCGTTAAGAATGCATGTCTTGCTGAACAAAGAGTTCCAGGCTGCTGACTGTGCTGGAGTTTCCACTATTTTCGCGGCTAGATCGCGCGACCTGGTAGGGTCAAACAAAATTTTTGTTTGGCGTAAAAAGAGCAAGAAACGGTTTGGTGTGGTGGGCATTGCGTGCGGTATGTTTATCTTCCTTCAACTGTTCTTTGTGGTGGCGGCAGTAGTAGTAGCGTTTGGGTACCAGAACTCGGTCAGAATCCCAATGTACAACATCTAGGATAAGTGGTTGAACAATTGCAACCACGAGTGTCGAGGTCGAGGGAACTTGTGTGAGCGGCTTGACTTTCAGTGGCGGAGGGGCTGCCGATGTACAACATCAGCAAGCACGTCTGACGGAATGGGGCTCGGATCTTCTATGGGCGTACAATGCACCACAGCACCACGAGCGCTAGCACCAGCCCTGCGGATGTACAACGTCGTGCAGTGCTAAGTGGACTTGGCAGATTGAGACGATCATATTGTGATGATGGTGACGATCGTGACCATCGTCACATCACGATCACCAAGTCCCTTTCCACCACTGCCGACGTTGTACATCGGCAGGGGCAGGTATGTTGCTCACAATGCTGTGGTGCGTTGTACACCCACAGACCCCGAGCTTGACCCATGCTGAAGCTCTCGCCGAGCTGCAGCCCGCCCTTATCCCCGTCGGCGCCCACTGTGTATATCACAATCAATGATCATCAACACCAAGTCCCTTCCCCCTGCCGGCGCACAGCATCTGGGTAGGTTGCTCGCCGTTGCTCACGGTGCTGTGGCGCATTGTATGTGTGCAGACCCCGAGCTTAGCCCATGCTGGAGCTCTCGCTGAGCTGCGGCCCGCGCCTATCCCCGTCGGCGCACTGTACATGTGTGTAGCTTTTTGTTATCTGTGCTAATTGTTCGCTAATTGTTCACCAAGTAATTGTTCTCCAGGGTTTTAAAAGACTCTTCTACTTGCCTGCTTCTAGCAAATGAGTTCCCATTCTTACCATTCTGTGTCGCGCGGCTTGCGCACTTCCAGGACCTCCCACCAGCCACCTACACATCTCTGTGAGTATTACATTCTGACTCTTGATATCTTTGCTAATATCTTCGATAGACCACGGCTTTTGTCACCGGTGCGACATATGCCCCACTTGCGGGTCATCCCCGTCGACGGCACATACGGCCACCTCAGCCACTGCGCCTCCTGCGCCTGCTTCTGTGCATGGGTCCGTGCCCGCAACCTCCTATACTCCTCCCGGCGGCTCGCAAGCTCCTGTCGTACCTATGAATGGTATGTGTGTCGTCCAAGGTGTCTATTGATTACTGACTTTCGGCTTTCAGAGCGCATTCTGCCACAAATACCCATCCAATTCCTCTTCACGCTGTTCCTTCTTGAGCACCAGCTTACCGGAGATTGGTGTTTGATCCTACCTTACGCAGCATGTTCTATTATATTCTATCTCTAGATAGCATACAAATATTTTATGCACATGCACTACAAGTCAATGTTATTGTTCCTAAGTCATCCATCTCCGGGCACTTTCCCCTTTTGTCACAAAGCAGCGACCGTTTAAAACATCGCTATTTCCCTTACCTATCCTCATCTGTTCTCTGCCGAAGCTGTCTGACGTTGTACGTCGGTAGATTCAAGCAGCGAACGTCGCTATTTCCGTTACCTCTCTTCCCTGAAGAAGCTGTCTGACGTTGTACGTCGGCAGATTCAGTCAGTATGACGCGGACGTGGCAGTGTGTGGATTGTCCTCTGCACGGAGACACCAACCACCGTATCCCAGTCACTCAGCGGGCCAAGCATCTAGCAGAAGTTCAGGAATTCCGTGATGCTCAGGAGGCCACTGCCAAGGACTTAGACAACCTCACCAATGGCTTACAAGGCTGGGCGTGACCGACGATGGTCCCATCGATCACCTAGCCAATGTCTTCACAGGGCTGGTCGTCACTGACAATGGTCCAGACGTCAGAGGACAGCAGCACTCCAAGCTTTTTAGCTCCCACGACGACTTTCAGGACTCCCTCCCCAGTGTCCCACTTGGCTTCCAGCCGCTTTCACCCTCAGAGGCTATACAAAATGCCCCAGACGTTCCGGTGCCTTCTGCGTCCATCATTCTTAAGCGAAACTCGCGTGGCCCGGATCACCGGAACGTCTGGGTTACCGAGACAGGGATCATCTAGCTTAAAGCGAATTCGCACTCCGCGCCATCTACGGTACGTGATCTTGCATTTAAATTGTCTAGATTGTGTTCAAAGCCGGTTAACATCTGGAATGACCTGTGTACTATCGGTGTCTGTGTAGTGTCTGTACGTGTTTGTACGGTCTGTCACAGACAAGGGGTACCCGCCGGAGAATGCCGAGACACCGGGTGGGGGGTGGGTGGGGGTCACGGATGGCTTATTTCACTTTTGGAAAAAGCTCCGGATCCACTCAAAAACACGTTTAAAGGGGTCGAAAAAAATTGATTTTTTTTGCCCAAGTTTTGGTCCGATTTATGTCGCAAGCAAGAAACACATCACCAGATCATGATGATCACAATAACAGGGTGTTGCCAATCATTCCGCCACGTCACAGAACTTCCTCCGCGGCACTTGGGCGGCGCAATGGCGGATCTAGCCTTGGAGGTAAGTAAGTGCTTCCCAGGGTATGTATGTACGAACTTCTTTTTGACACGGTACTACTTATTCAGCGGGACGACGCCAAATATTGTGCATCTTGCAAGAAATGGATTGGGCACGGAACGCGAGGCGGGACGAAGAGCAATGCGAACTGGGAGAAACACATCGAGAGCAAAAAACACAAGGATAATATCAAGGCAATCCAAAATGTTCGACCGATTGGTAATTTCTTCTCTGCCAAACCTCGTCCTCCCCCACCGCCGCCGCCGCCGCCGCCGCCGTCATCAGACCCAGGACCTTCCGCGCCAGCCCTGCCTATGACCTCCAGTTCCGTAATCATTGATATTGACGCGATGGAGGACCCTCCCGAGGCGATATCACCACGTTCAGATCGAAATGTTCTTCTTGCTGATCTGGACACCGCAATCTCCTCACTCCCCGCTCACTATTCCGCCGGCAACCGCCGACGACTTGATCTCCCAATTTCATGTTGACCCCGTGGGATTTGTCGTTTCTCCGACGGTCCCTTGGGAAGAATTGATCAAGAAAGCATTGAATGATTTTCTTAACGATGGCTCCCGCTCGAAAAATACGCTGGAGTTATCCCAACTCATTCGGCGCGGCAACCTAGGCATCGATGGCTTTTCAATCTGGCTTCGGAGATGTCTTTCCGAGCTAGAGATCTCACCCAGGGTGGTGGAAGGTCGCGTGCGACAAATCATCCGGGCAATGATGTTTCTGTGCGTTATATTTTATCTTTCGTATATCTTGGAATACTGATTTGTATCACAGTGGTGCGACTACAGATATTGCACCTCTGAGTCCGGTTGTAGCGCCCGCCGTTCGTGAAGCATCCCCCGTTGCACCTCACAGATGTCTCGGACAGAAGCTGCCGCTTCCCGATGGACTGAGTCCCTTTCTAGCGTATCCCCTCGGGATTCACGCCGACCGACAGCTGCCATGGGGCGTCGAGTTCGGAACGGCTGTCATTCTACGCGCTACTGACTGCAAAGCACATGCACAACAGTCTGGTGTGTGTGCGCAGTGCGCCAAAATTCTTCGGCATCCCATCATCAAGGGTCTCTTAGACCGATTTGAAAACACGGGTCCGCGTCCGAACACCCCATACAAGTTACTGACCATGAGCGACGCACATACTCTCCTTCGCAGAAAGAATAACAAATCAACGACTTGAAGCTCAGAGGACTCAATCTTACCCGCACGTTGATGGTTCGCGCCACACATCTCGAGGAGCACTCTCGCTTCATGCTTGCCGTCAGCCAAGGAAATGTCCCGCGGGTCGCTAGTATTGTCGCCAACTGTCTCAAACACGGTGACAGTGTATTTACCGCAGTGGAAAAAATTCATCGAGCAGCAGCTGGAGCGTTCCATGATCAGAGTTATATGTACACAGCTCACCAGCAGCTCTACTTGTTTCTCCAGCTTGGCGGCCCCGCCGCGGCTGAACTCGCGCATCGCTGCCTTGGATTGCCATCAATAAATGCGACCAAGCGGCAAAATTGGAAACCGTTCCTCTAATTGCATCACCGAAAGCGCCGACTATGGAAGAGATGTGTCGAAATCTCGATATTTGATTTCCTACTCTTCTCCCTCCACCGTCCGACGGGACGCTAGGACCTGGATTCCAAATCATGGTCGACGAAATCAAAGTAGAGGGGCGAATGCGATGGGACCAGCGTTCAAACATGATCTTGGGTCTGTGTCGCGAACATAGCGCGAACTTTGAACTGCTATTTCTTGGCATGGCTCAAGCTGAGGCCATTCGTGCCGGTCTCCTGGCCAATAAAATTCATCTCGCCAGCGAGGTACGCTGTTCATACCACTATCATGCCACTACTGAGTCTCGTCTGAATTTTCTTCTGCTCAGGCGACCGTGGCAGCTGTGAGCTCATTTTCGGACATTCCTATGCGCAATATAGCCCACCCGTTCATCATCGCGCCGACTTGCAAACGGGAAAAGGCAAGACGAACAGAAAATTCTTCTATCAGATGCTCGAGACTAGTCTCCCAGTGTCAGACTCGATAAAACAAAAATTAAGATAGTCGAAATTTTTTGTTTATATAGAGTCTGATCGAAGTGTCGGGTTCGAACCCGTCGATGAATAAACGTGATAAACGCGTGATCTCACGTGCGCTTCCCACGCCCGGCCCGCGGTCATCTCTCCCGCGCGTCCGTGGTTCCTCGCAAAGTGTCGGATCTGCAAGCACAGCAAGGACTACCAGCACACACATAGTATAGAATCCTGTTTTTTGCGACCAGTAGGTGTTATTGCAAGGAGATCTGTGCTGTCTAGACTGCAGCAAATGCCTTCAATCTGGTAGTTGTGAGGATCATACAGGAGAGGGCTAGCGTGCAGAATATGTTGGGCTAGTGCGTGGCCCTCGTTGGTCTTCCATTTGAAGCCTCGGGACATGAGTTGGCGGCTGTAGTCGCGCTGCAGTCGGTGGACGCGCTGAGAATAGCCGTGGGCTGGGCGTGGGAAGCGCACGTGAGATCACGCGTTTATCACGTTTATTCATCGACAGGTTCGATCCTGACACTTAGTACAGACTAATGGAACTGTGTCAAAAGTGAAAAGTGGCGCCACTTTTCAGGATAAGATACATAGGGTCGGCTAGTGGGGGTTACCCCCAGTGCAGTGGCTTTGCAAAATTTGCATTGCACTGGGTATACCCAGTGCACTCTGCATATACTAGCATCAAATCACCTATGTTGCGGTAAGTCCGAAATCGGCTATATATCTTGCGGCCGATTAAATGTACATTTTGACCGCCATAGGCGCTGGGGTTGCGAAGCTGCAGTTGTAGATGGACTCGGAACGTCACGGTCATCGTCATCCTCGTCCGTTCTTCATCATGCCGGCGACCGAGAAGAACCATCTCGTGCTTCCCAAAGGGGCAGAAAATATTGTAACCTCCTGCCTCATCCATTGTTTTGAAAGGCGGCTCCCAGCCAGCTTCCAGTAACTCTTGCTCTGAAATCTGTCTGCCCCCGAACCAAGTCGTCTTGATAGAGACTTTCGCGACGCAGTTATCGCGAGTATATACAGAAGTAGTGGAAGTGGAAGTGAGTAAGTGGAAGTGGAAGTGGGTCAGTAGAAGTGGAAGTGTGCTCCAGTGGAAGTGGAAGTGCGGCGGCGGCAAGGAATCATGTTGTGACATTGATGCGCCGTTCAAAAACGATGCGGAGATTTTCATTGTTTGTTCAATGCCACCAACTTCTCTTTCCTCCGCCCCACAACAAGCTCCCGCCATGTTGATGCCAATTTCTTTACCAGGCCCCGTGGAAAACATGCTTCACTAATCGCCCAGGTCAGATGCCGATGCTGCCCGACACTGCCCGACGCCATGCGGGGATGTACAACTCGGTGCAGGTGCGCTCTATTATTTTGCTCCTACTCCTCCCTTGGGACAGGGAAGATTGCCACCAACATGTATGGATAGACTCTCCGACTAGGGCATCGTGTATATCCCAGCCCTTCTGCCAGCCACCCGACATGCTAAGACAGGTAGCCCGGTCATTCCACCCGCTATCGTGCCATTGTGCTTCATTGCCACCCCAGTTCTCGTTGCCATTTGGCTTCCAAAATTCCTGTATATCTACGGTGCCAAGGGGCTTCGGAGATAAGCAATTTCCTTTTTGGGAGGGGGGGGGGGGGCTCCTCGGGCGCCGAAAAAAAAAATTAGGTATGGAATTTGGTTTTTTGTTTTGAGGGACGCGGGTGCTATGAAGAGGCAAAAAAGGCTTCCCAGCTTTCTCTCCCGGGCCCCCAGATTGCACAACACTCTCAGAACACCGCGAGCACGACAGAATGAGGTATTTTGTGCATGCCTACCTGGGCCATCAAGGAAGTCATTGATGTATGTAAGCCAATGCTGTGCGCTGATTGACAGCTGTCCTAATTTTTTCTTCTCTCCCCTCGGACCAATATTGAAGATGTCAGAAGAGCCTCGCTCGGCCGCTCCCTGTCCTGTGCATCCGGCGCGACAGGTTCTGCCGCTGGTGGGTGGGTGTTTTGGTTCCCGATCGTAGGTGGATTTTTTGATCCGCCATTGCCTGTTCTTACAATGTTTATCCAGTCCACCACCCAAAAGCGACACAGAAAATCCTGGTTCTGCTTCCCTGCCCCTATCTCCCATGCTGTAAGTGTTCACTCAAATCTTTGCATCAATGTCCCCAATTACTTAAATTAGTGCTACCTCCATTGCCGATGAGTCTGGCTCACATCAAATTTTGATGCTGGACGAGATCATGGTTGAACAGCATGCACGGTGGGATTATAAAGACCAACATGACCTTAGGGGCCTGCCGGGAACATACTGGCAGGAATATTCCTCTTGATAAATGGGATGCAAAGATGTTCTCTCAGGAGCTCCAGGGCAGCTGTGGTGGAGGGAAGCGGCAACGGTCGTAGTTCTACGCTTGTAGCATTGTTTGGATTTGCTTCCCGAAAAGGGAATTGATGCCATCAACTCCCACGGGGGGAGGGGGGGGGGGGGTCACCGAGGCACTGAAAAAAAAAAAATGGAAGGTGTGTGCGGATTTTCGCAAAAGTGAAGCCCCGTGTACGGTGCTTAAAAAATTGAACTTGGATGACTATACACACATACCGACTTCAACGGTTTGAACAGTTCGGTCTCACTTGAGAAGCGTGGGAAAAACATTGGCGGGAAACGCCGCGGTGGCGGCAATGTGACAGAGTTTAGTGGAAGTGGAAGTGGTCAAGTGGACGTCGGAAGCAAGTGGAAGTGACTTCCACTTCCACCGAGGACTGTAGTGGAAGTAGAAGTCACTTCCACTTCCACTACTTTGGTCATGCCTCAGGTATCGCCCTCCCAAGAATGGGGGCTGATGTGGTCGATCTTTGCAGAAACATCGCCCGCAGTGTCCTCCCACACTGGCATTCGAAGCCGCCGAGGGCCGCGAGTCCAGTCTGGATGCTCCGCCAGAATATTGTCGCACTGCATCGCCGCATTTAGCCGGCTGCCCAGCTGATACATATCGGCGTTGCTGTCAGAACCTGTCATGGTGCGTACTCGCCCGAATGACAATTCCACTGGATCTGTTCCGGGAGAAATGATCCAGAAATGTCCAGACGGATCATCGATCTGTGTTTAGCATCAGAGAAGAAAATGTTCTTGCCCGCTGTCATGAAGTCGAAGTATGTTTGGGACGGAGCGAAACGGCCGGCTTCCTTCTGGTATATGGCCATCATGAGGTGCATAGCAGCGCTGAGATGAGTGAGCTGATCATGAAGGGAGAGTTTGATATTGGTGTACGCCTTGAGGATGTGGCGGTAGAGTGCTCTAAGAAGACGCAGTACCCGGCGAGTATTTTTGAACGCAGGAGAGTCTATTTGTTTCGCCTCCGGAAGCACTGCAATGGCGCTCAAAAGGTCGTACATGAGTTTGACATTCTGCCGGTCATTGGGATTCAAACGTGTGTCAATGTGTTGGGCAGAGTGGCGACTATCGCGGAGGAGGTGTTGTTTGATTAATTGCCGAGTCAGGACCACACTGTCAATCATCGAAGCAAGCAAACGAATGAGGGAATTTCGCAGCCGTTTGCAGATATGTTTGATGTCGATGTTTCCGGTCAGATCATCGTCGCCGCAATGATAATCAAAGAGGGACAGTTCGCCGAGCTTTTTGAACAATTTCCCGTTACGATCGAGCTCACGGATGAAGGTGAACAAGAGTGTAGCGGCACGGTGCTTGAAGTCACCATCAGATGAGATGCAGTACAAACGACCACCAAAACGGCTAGCCCGAGTGTTCACTGCATCACGAGCTGCACAGAGAAGACGTTTCTGTCCGTCTGTCGCTTCCGATTTGCAAGTCGGCGCAACCGCAAAAGGGTGGGCAATATTACGGACATGAACATCCGAAAACGAATTAACGGCAATAACCGTTGCCTGAAAAGTTAAACTCGGTTGAGAAATACAGCACATTGAGTAGAACGATGGTCGTACTTCGCTAGCAAGAGGAACAGAGTTATTTGCAAGAGCTGCATGAAGGCTTTCGGCTTGCATAATGCCGCGGAATTCAAGATCGTAAGTGGCGCTATGGTCGCGACAGATCCCCAAGATCATATTGGTGCGCGAGTCCCAACGCATCTTGCCCTCCACTTTGAGTTCATCGACCATAATCTGGAACCCAGGTCCAATGGAACCGTCGGAGCGAGATGGGAATGGCGAAGGGAAACTAACATCGAGGTTGTGCTGCATTGCTTCCATAGTCGGGGCCGCCGGCGATACAGCAAGAGGTACGGTTGCAATGTAGCGTTTTGTGGCAGAGATTGACGGCAAACCTAGGCATCGGTGCCCTAGTTCGGCTGCAGCATGGCCACCCAGCTGGAGAAGCAAATATAAAAGCTAATGCTCTGCACAGGTATAGCTCTTGGGATTAAAATTCCCATCTGTAGCGCGACCGATGTTGTCTAGGGTGGTGAATATGCTGGCACCATTCTTCATGTCGTTGGCAACGATGGTATGAATCCGCGGCACATCATTACTTGCGACCGCGATGCGCAGTCGGGAATGCGCTGCGAGATGGGTTGCTCGTACAAGGAGGGTTCGGCTGAGTGTCAAACCAGCAAGCTTTAAGCCGTTGATCTTGTCATTATCTTGCGCAGGAGAGTCTGTGCACATCGACAGTGAGGTAAGCGAAGGGGGGTAGTGGGGTGGATGCCGTCTTCATTGCGCTCTACGATTCCCCGGACTATAGGGTGGCGGAGAAGCCTTTTGCATGGATAGCATACACCAGACGTCTCTGAATGGCGCTTGCAGTCGTGCGACCGGATAATTAGCTTCGGACCAAATTCCACGCCCCAGGGGATGTCGCGCTGAGCATGTAAGCCGAGCGGGTAAGATAGGAAGGACGGTTTTCCCTCTAGAGGGAGCTCCTGCCCAGGGCAGCCAAGAGGGGTCTGCACGCACACAGATTCATTCTCCTCGGTGGATTGAGGTTGGAGATTTGGCAGAGGCAACTGACCGGGAGGCTCTAAAGACATCCGGGCACCGCTGTATGATGACATAAATCCCGGAAATAAAATAACAATCTGAAAGACCTACAGGAGAACCATGGCTTGAATAATGCGTTCGATTCGCATCTCCAGCATTCCCAGCCCGATACCAAGCTCAAAAAAACATGTCTCCAGCCAGTTTGCGAAGCCGTTCATACCCAATTCCCCACGTCTGACTGATAGTGAAAGCTCGAGACTGTTTTTTGGTCTCCCGCCGTCGTACATTAACCTATCGATTTGCCCGTGAATTACTTCCTCCCACGTATCCTGCCCTGGGCCAATGAGCGTTACTGCATTGCTCGAAAAGGATGCAATCAAATCAGTCTCGCAACCCAGAGGTATCGTCGTTGGCAGGGTCGAGATCACGGCGCGAAGCTGGGCCAGAAGAACTTGATGCGGATCTGATTCCAGAGTATGGGGTGGTAGATCCACATTCGGTCCCGCTGAGACGTCTGGTGCAGAATCAACATCGATGACTTCGGCCACAGGAGGATTTGGATTCAGATGGCAAAGTGAGGCAGGAGCATTGGACGAGGAAGGTGGGCCGGAAGAGTCATTCTCGGCTCTTGTAGGAGCGCGCGAAAGTTTTGGTTTGACTGCAAAAAGGTACCGATTGACTGTGTGCCCATCGCTGCCCGGAAATTTTTCTTGTGCTTCTCGCTTCCTTGGTGCTCTTTCCAGTTCGCCTCACCACCATTGCCGAAGCCGATGGTTTTGTTGCAGTATTATCTGCAACTGCCTAGTGGGCCACACTAGGAAGTGGGCCATTTGTCAATTTCAGAGCTAGATACTTACCTAGATGCCAGGTTTGTGCTTGGAGGGTGGAATACCATATATGTCGCTCCTCCATATCAGTTTTCGGCCGAAAGTGATGTGTTGTCATTCAGCGGTGGCGCGGTTGATGTCAGGGTGGGAACATCAATTCCTTATCTCCGAACAGCCATTTCGCTCCTTTCTCCACCAGTTCTTTACCAATCTACGACTTCGGGGGCCCGTTATGCTCCCCTGATGTCAGGCTTTTCTGTAGGCATATAATTATCCCCATATCCTCGATCTTCAAGTCCTAAACTCCTGTCAAAGAATGCCATCCGAGCTCGAACATTGCAATCTCACCACCTTAATATCAAATGACCCTGTGCCGATACGAGTCCGGGACTTGGCATGGTTCACCTTGACATATAGCCCGTCCATTATGACTATCTCTTATAATTCTAGCTTGCTAACACCTCTCTCAATGTGTCTAATACCCCATATCACCCAGTTTTCTGTAGAATCGAAATCCGAACTCTGGGTTCTCAGGAGCATAAGGCGCGAGTCTCATAGGTAGTCCAGATATGTTCATTAGCTTCTTATGAACCTACCTACAACTTTCTTTGATCAAATTCACTCTCTACTTGGTGCGCAGGACTTGTTTCTTTGCCAACATCGAATCTGCCGCTTACATCTCTCACTAAAAGCATTCGGCTACACCACGGTATAAGGTCAATTGTACTCTTTAAATGTATATAATCCACCCTCTGTGAGCCATGAGCAATATTATGCAGAGAAAGGCCGCCAATATAGCCTCCAACGGCGGATTTACACGGGTGGCCCACTACCCCGTCAATTGCCTGTTTGGGAAGTGCGACAAAAATAAATTCACTGAGCAATCAAGGCGTGACCAAAATGGCCCCGAGTATGCTCAAACTCTTCACAGGATATGCGCCTGTCATTCGCGATGCCTAGACCCAGGGAAAGTCGCTCAACATGGTTGCTAGGGGGGCAAACTTCTAAGGTGGCCCAGTAGGCAGTCTCAGATAATACTGGCAGTATCGCTCCGTCCTAGTAGAGAAGACAATTCAAATAAGAAAGATAGGAGGTGGTTGTTCCGTACCTCCGTGCTGGACGCCATCGGGCCTGTCAGAACCTGTCAGAACTGAATTGAAAGAAGCGCTCGTGGCTTGCCGTCAGGTTTTAGATGGCGCGGCCATCTGAAGCCGCGAAGGCAACAAGAATAAAATGATATTTTTTCTGACCATCTACAACGCGTTTTTTGAAGCATTTGGAAACTTGTTCCGAAAAGTGAAATAAGGTGTCCGAGACCCTCTCCCTGTACCTCGGCATCTTCCGGCGGCTGCCCCTTGCGCGCGTGGCAAGCCCTCCGAGTCGGATCCACCCGGATCCCCTTTCGGACAGCCCCCGTCACCTTCCTTACGTCCTCCTGGTTGCTCCCTTTGTCTTTCTCCCTTGTTTGCTACAGCAGTGCGGGGCTGCTGACGACGATCATGATGATTGTTGGACGACAGGGGCGATCCATTCTTGGCTTTATTGCCTTTACTTGCCACTCCGACTCTGCTATAGACTCTCTTCGACTCTGCTGTCGCTGGACAGCTTCTTCGACGTTCTTGAATCTAAACCACCGGAGGGTAGCTGCTGTCCGACTCACGACCTACGACGACTATGGTGCAGGAGCAAGAGAAGGAGAGGGATGGAGAGGGGAGAAGAGAGAGGAAGGAATCTACGAGGAGTTCGAGGAAGGAGAGGGAGCGGGACAACGACGATAGAGAGAGGCGCAAGAGTCGGGACCACGAACACGACCACCGGCGGGGTAGGGATCGCGAGGGGAAGCCGCGGCCAGCGTTTGAGGTTATTTCTAGGCCAGATGCTGATACGTTCACGAGCAAGTTCGTAAGGTGCGTTTCGTTTCTTTTTCGTTTGGATATGGATGCCATTCGTTATACGCGAATATTAATATGCATGGCCAGGATTATTCCATTGTCAGGATTAGCCTCTGGCCCATGCGATGTCCCTCCTTCACTATGCACGCTTCATCCTTCTCATACTAACCTATTTTCGTTTCTGCCATTCATAGACAACGAGCTGCCTCCGACGCACCCATCCCTTCTACCCTCACACACGTCCCACCCCGGCCCCGCAGGAGCTCAATCACCGACCCCTCTACCCAGGATCCAGTCACAGATCCGGACAGAAAGCTCAAGCGGCGCCAGCCCGCGGTATTCCTCCCGTGCGCGACGGGCGCGGGGCGAGATGCGGGGAGGAGGGTGGTTGATTTTTATATGAGTTTGCGGGGAAAGGAGGTGTGTGCTCGTTCTCTCGTCCTTTATTTTCTACTTTTATTCTTCTTTCTTCTTTTGATTACGAGAAAGGTTCCTCGGACGCGCTGCCATCTCTGAAGCTGCTTTTTAAGGTTCATTTGCATTTTCTGGGTTCTGGACTTTCATTCGTTTTGTGGCGGCTTCTCTTACGGCTTCTCTTCCACGCCGATCCCATTATCGCTTCATTGTTTTCATTCTCCCTATCATATTCTATCACTTCACTTCACTTGACTTTACCTCACTCTACGTTATACGTACTATTATTATTGGCGTGCTTCCTCGTGTCCCCGTCCATACCCGTCCCTCCTATCCCTCGTCTCGCATTCGCGGGGCAGGCAGGCAGGTGTTGTCGCTTTCGCGTCGAACACTCGGACACGGACGCGGATACGGCCCTCGCAATTATCACATCCCACCCATCCTCGCCTCGCCTCGCCCCTTCTCTTCTCTCTGCACGTTCGCGTCGTATTCATATCTGTGGACGTTCTCGTCATCGCACCCAGTCGAGATTAGGCTCGAGGCCGAGCTCGAGGCGCGCTCAATGACATCGGTCCGGTCCCGATGCCGCGATGCGCAGCCGCGCGCACGTTGTATGTGAATGTGCGACTCGCCATTTGCGAACGTGCATTGTCTTTTGCCTTTGGGGTCGTCTTTCTAGACTCTTGCCCGAGGGCCGCCGACGGCGCATATGGATAAGCGGGTTCCTGAGCCTTAGCCTGGGTGCGGGGAAGGAAGGAAAAAGGACAAGGGAGAGACGCGTACACGCGTACACGCACGATACATATCTTTCACGCCTATCTATCAGTGTCTCGTCACTGCCCTTCTTACCCTTCTCTTTCGTCCGCCGCTCTTCTCCCTTTGCGGTCTATAACCGCTACTCTTATTTTCCCCTCTTTATCTCCTCTCGCCCACCCCCAGACGAGACGCTGACGATCCATGCCCAAAACGCCGCCACCTCACACTGCGACTGTACAGAAAACGCATCCGCTCAAAGGCCGTGCACGCCGCCCCACGTTTTTGGATGAGGAGTTTAGCCTGAAGAGGATAAGGGAGGCGGGGTGCGTGATTTTTGCCTTGTCTTTCTTGGGATGGGATGGATGTATCGGTATCAGCGTCCCGTCCCGACGGCGCGTCTGGTACTGGAACGACGCGTCGTCCCTTTCCCTTCTCTTACCTTTTCGTCTCTCCGCACCTTCCTCTCCAAACACTAACCCACCTCTCGCCCCAGCCGCGCACTCAAAGGCACCATCTTCGCAGGAGGCGACCCTCAGAATGGGAAGGAAGGGATGATGCTGCTGGGTACGTGTGTGTGTCGTGCTCTTTTCTTGCTTGGGACGAGAGATTGGATTGGGATGTGTTGGCGTCAGTGGGCGCCGACCTGGGAAGGGGGACAACCCAGCCTCGCCTAGGGAGCAGAAGGAGCAGAAGCAGGACGGGAACGGGTGTGTGTGCATCTGTATGTGGGCGTCCGAGGAATGCGTGTGTGCTGGGTGTGTGCGTGGTGGGATCGCCATGACAACCAGGCCTGATCATGCTGTGGGTGCTGTGCAAGCGACGAATGCCCGGTAGAGGGGCCGGATGTGTACATTCTTGACGGCGTGGGGACGAGCTGCTCATGCTAGCTCGGGGTGGATGGGAGCGCCGGGGGGAACCCTCTTGTCCGGGTTGATGCGCGCGCAGTGGTGAAAGGCGGCGATACCCCTGCTAGGACGCGGCGTATGCGTACACGTGCGAGGAGACTCTGCTGGGACGTGGGTGAAGGGAAGGATGCGGCGCGGGAAGAGCCATATGGGTACGACCCCTACGCGCACGGGGACGACGCGCGAGACTTAGACGGACGTAACGGGACGTTCTCGTCCCGTCTGACCCTGCTGTCCTCGTCCTTCTTTTTTTCCTTTTTCTTCTCTTTTCCCTCACTCACACCCCCCACCTCCTTCCAGCACACGCCCCGACGGACCCCCAGCCGGCACCGAATCTTCCGCCGATGCTGGCGCAGCATGCGAGGGGGGAGCACGATGGGAGCGGGTAAGTTGGCTTCTCTTACTATCTCATCTTGGGTGGGGCGAGCGCAGCAAGAGTGGAATTCGCACCTATGTTCACGTCTCACGCAAACCTGCGCTAACGGTATCCGCTCTCCGCAGACCCACCGCCCCGCCCTTCCTGCGCTCCATCTCCGACCCGCTCCCCCTACTGTCCGAGCGCCGGCCGCTGGGAAGAAGGGGAAGCATGGACAGCCTCCCAAGCGTCACGAGCGCGACGAGTCTTCCGCTCCTGGGGATTGTGAGGGGGGTACCGCTGGGGAATCGGAGTGAGTGTTTGTTTGTTTCTTTGGAGGAGGAAGAGGTGGGGGTAGGGAGGGGGATGGTGAGGAGGAGGGTCAAGGCTGCATCCGCGGGCGTCTTGTCGTCAGGGTCGAGGTCGAATCTCACTGAGCGTCGAGGCGTCGTATCCTGGCCGTGGTATCTGTATGACCGACAGGAGTCTGGGGCGAGTGCGCTGAGAGGGGCGTCGCATGTGGGGGGACAAGTGGTGGTTTGCAAGGAAGGAGCAAGCTGACTGCGACAAGGAGCCATGGTCATGGCAGCACGAGGCGACAATGAGGTGTCGTAGTCGCAGTCTTTTTGGCGCGCAAGAAAGTTGGCGCAGACGCGTGACCTCTGATTTCTTGATTTGATTGCGCGTTCTCTCTCTGAGTCTCTCTCTGTCTTGCCTTCCCTCCGACAAAGACATGCTGACGCCGCTCCTCTATAGTGCCCTCTGCGGGTGACGAACTTGAATCCAGGTGATACCATGTCCTTTGTGCGTCTTGCCTTCCTCGCTACCTCGCAATGATACTGAATCTGACACCTGCTACAGGTTGTCGAGCAATGGTGCGTCACCTGCTTCTCGTGGTTATTTTCGCCACACCGGCTGACTCTACGATAGGCTCGCTCGCAGAGATTCCGCACCCGAACCCCAAACCTACGAGGCCCTCGCCGCTGCGCGATGGCGTCGTGGTCGATGCGCAGGGTGAGTTTTATTGTCTCGACGTTGTACGACTGCTGATCGACGTGTTGTTTGCACAGCGGAACCAGCGCACATTGGGCGCGCCGTGTCGGGTAGCAGCACGAGCGGGAGTAGCTCAAGCAGGAGCAGCTCAAGCCGGAGTGGCAGGAGCAAAGACGGTCGCAAGGACAAGACGCCGCGCGTCAAGGACGACCCAAAGATTCTCATGGTACTCAACGATGATGGGACGTGGCACGGGTGCGTCGCATCGCTTGTTCTTTCTCTGCTTTGCCTCTTAATTGACTTCGTGCCACCGGAAGTCTCGAGCGCAGGCTCTCGGCGACGCGCAAACCCCTGCCGCCGCGGGCACCACTCGCCCTGGCTAGGCCCGCTCGTTAATCTCGACGAGGATATCACCTACACGCCTGACTTCTCCGACGTCCAACCCGACTTTTATTACTTCGACGAGTCGGACTCAGACTCCGACTCGGATTCAGACGACGAAGTCGTCCCCATTGAGAGCCTCATGGGCTACCCCACGCTCGAGACGGCCCTCATGAGCGGCACGCCGTTGCCGTACGGGTCCTACACCCCGCTTCCGCCCATGACGTCCAATAGGGCCGGATATCCCGGCCACCTCTCGCCGCAGGCGCACCGCTCGCCCTCACCGCTCGCATATCCGCCGTCAAGCCGTCCTCGTACGACGTCACTGGCGTACGGGACAACACCGCCCCGACCAAGCTCGAACCCGAGCCCCGCTGTGTACCCCCCTACCGCATATACCAGTGCCAGTCCTGCACCCGGATACTCGGGTCCTTATCCTTATCCTACAGCGAGCCCTAGGCCTGCTGCTCAGAAATACCCATACTCGAGCCCGTACGTGCAGGGCCGTGGGTATTAACTTACAACTAGAGCTTCTAGATTTAGAGTCTTTTTTCTATTCTATGTCTCTTTTTGGGGTTACCAGTCTCCCTCGCTATCCCTACTGCTACTTATCGTGCTCCGGAGTCCGCGCCCATACATAGATACACATCGACTTCACTTAGACTCATCCCCCATACCCATACTCATACTGTGCTCATACATACTCGTTCTCCCGTCGTTATTCCTTTACCTATATGCTCATACCCCGAGTTCCTTTATGCCTGGCCTATGGTCTGTTCGTATACATGTATGTTGTGCTATGCTATGTACTCTATGCTCGTTCAGAAGACGAATGATTCGCGTTTCTCGTTTGATAAGGGGAAGGGGAAGCAGTGCTGCTATCCAACCTTATCTGTACCAAGTTGTATGGCTCAAAATCTAAATCATGCGATTCGTGCCATTTGCGTATGAGTCTTCCTATTTATGGTAATTGAATCACTATAAAAGGAAAGGACATACTTGTGCGCCGTTCAGGTTTTCGGCAAGCAAAACCATCTTATAGAAGTTAGTACAGCAATATCATGTAATACCGAACCTGTACTTGCAAAATGAAATTCAGAGGAAAGGTAGGTTGGGAAACTTTATTGAAGTCAGAAGCAAGTATTAGTTACTTCTTCATCTTTCCTCCCTCCCCCTAGACTCAGTTCTAGGATGTTCGAATCAGCCGCAGGGGCATTTTCCAGTACGCCCTTCGAGATCTAGAGTGCGGACAAGCCCTGATTTTCATGTATTCCAGCCGAAATGCTATTGCCTAGCGCTTAGAACATCGGCGCTGTTTTCCTAGCAGCGCATCAGCGGTGGCCGTGACTGCTTCAAGGACCGACACGAGCATGGGGGGGCGATATTCTGCAATTCAGGCAGAATTCAATCCTGTTCCAGGGAATGAGCGACGGATAAACTTAAAGTGTGGGATCGCGCGCCTGGAGCCCATAAATTTCTTCCTCTGCGTTCCTGCTTTTGCCACGTTGTCTTTGAGTGGTATTTGGATTAACACGATGCCAAGAGGAGAAGAAAATTGTACATGTAGTAGCCAGAGAGCCAGAGAGCCGAGACACGGAGCAAATAGTGGAAGTGTGCTGTAACGGTACGGCCCGCTCCCCCACATTCCTTATTAACTCTATTCCTTATTTCGTACACATTCACACTTACCTCTCACGTTCGTTGCTAGTTCGCTTATTCATCGCACCGCTCCACGCGGTATACTGTACCATTTCGACCAAATGTTCAGGTGATGGGTGACAGAGGGTTGTGAACTGAACAAATTTGGTACATGTAAGGGTGACGGTTGGGCAATGAACACCTTAATTTTTTATACCGCCAGAGAGCGCAAAATCATTTTTGAGCCATGCTAAATCAACAACAAAAAAAATCCTAAAATATACGCCAAGAAAATCAACACTCCTCTCAAGCTGAGCCTTGATAGCCCTGCGCCACGAATCTCTTGCGCTGTCCCCATCCAAGAGTGACAGTAGACGAGCTTCAAGTTGTCCATGGCAGCCTGTAAAGTAGTTTTATAGCCTTCTCGAGCCCTGTTGGAATGGCTGGGCAGCATGGGTGGTCTTCAAGGGCTTAGGGAAGCTGTCTGACAAAAATTAGACTCGCAAGCCAGTCGACGTCCACTCGGTTACAAGACAAAGCGGGTGGGAACGGCGACAGATTAGGATAGAGAACAAATAGCTACAACATCGGAGCAAATAATGATGGGACGTCAAACAACAGGTAACCTTGTGGACGGACTGGACCCGCATGTCGCCTGTTTCAGTGATGGATTTCCGCCCCGCCATTTCAGACCCTCGACTCAGAACAAACGCGCCGAATACCTTACAAAATAGTCTCAAAGTCCCTTAGGCAAAGATGGATAACTTTGGATTCTCTATCCATTTACACCAACATGTTTTTGGATGGCAGAAAAAATGAAGGGGGTGTCAATGGATAGAGAATAAAAAGTTATCCATCTTTGTCTCAGACACCCCCTGGCTCTGCTGCGTAGTTCGCGAGTTGCAAAAATGTCGTTTCCATTTTATTTCTAAGTCAAGCGTCTGAAATGGCGGAGAGATCTGCCATCTGCCAAACAGGCGACATGGGGGCCCAGCCTGTCCCGGTGAATGCCTGAGTTTACGATGGCATCAATTCACCGGGCCGGGCTGGTTTCACGAGCCTAGACAAAAATGAACATTTCCCAGGTAGGTGACACGGTCAGACTGATTTTGAACACCAATGCCAGTGAACATCTTAGGTGACAAGTGGCACCCTGTGAACATTTGGTCGAAATACTACAGTATACATTCTTTACATCTATCTACTTCCAACACTTTGATCGTAGTATATAAACCCTGTCGTAGTTGGTGATTCCTCGGTTAATCTAGAACTCACGCCTGTTACTCGATCGACCACCCTCTCCAAGACCCTCTCCTCTCATAGTGTGCCGGGACTAGCTTTCGAGCTCCCTGTCACATATTTTTAACAGTCCACTCTCGTCGTTGCCCTGCCTGGCCAACTTGGTCTGATCAACCATCGCCGCCACTCTGCTTCGACACCCCCCACCGAATTTTCCTAACTACTATGGATCCTAGTCGCTCCCACTATGCTACTCGCAAGAGCGTCCGCGAAGGCCGGGCCTCACCGCCGACTTCTTTGCGCAGTACCTCCCGAGCGACTTCCCCGGCAAGTCACAGTTCCAATGCTCGCCAACTCACCAAAACCAATCCCGTACCCACCGAGCTGCTCTCCAGTGAGGTGACTACGGGTCTGCCACGCGCTCCTCCGAGCCATGGTAGTCAGACATCCGAGGTGCCCACGCTGACGAGCGATGTGGACTTCAACGCTCTGAACACCGTCGAGAGCCAGCAGGACGCAAATGGTCCCTGGTCTACAGTGACTCGCAAGAACTCGCGCACTCACAGTGTACGTTCGGCTTCGCCTGGCAGTGGTAATGTTGATAGCTCAGTCAATAAAAATTCCTCTTCACATTTCACTCTCAGTCGTGCAGGCCGTGAGCTCAGTTCCGCGGACTGGGTTAGTATTGCTCGTTGCCACCAGCTCATTGCTGAGCAGGCGTTCGCCTCCGCTCGCAAGGCGGGCATTCTCCCCGAGCTCCCATCAGTCAGAACAAGTCCGTGGTTTCGGAAGCTTCTCGTGCGACGCCATAGGTTCCTGTCAACTCGATTAGCATCCCGTTAACCGATATCAAAGATGAGAATCCGATTGATCTGAGCCCTGTGAGCCCAGCCATTCCCTATTACTTTGCCGCTCCGGTTTGGTGAGCAAACCGGTGGCTAGGCCCCCCCCACAGCCACCATGTGGCTGGGGTGGCTGTGGCGGCTGTGTTGCCTACCAAAAAAAAAAAAAAAAAAAAACTGAAAAAATTCATGGAGGTGGATATGATGTTTATGATCACTGTTTGTATACAAAATTTTTTGATTGCATCATTTCCCGTCTCGCAAATCGCAAAATACTCGACCAAACGTGACGCTTTTATAACCTCAGGCAATAAAAAGCTGATATCTCAGCAACCACTGGGCCGTTTCCCTTGATTCCGGTACCGTTGGAAAGCTGCTGAAAAGCTCTATCAGATGGGATCAAATACCGGGCCAAAAAAGGAAATTTTTAAAAACACTTTTTTCTGCCTCAAGCAGTAAAAGGCTGATATCTCAACAACTGTTGGGTCGTTTGCCTTGATTCCAGTACTGTTGGAAAGCTGCTGAAGAGCTCTATCACACAGGTCCAAATAAAGGAATATGATCAAAATATCCATTTTTGGATAGGTCAGTCACCGAGCCATCAGGGGGCTAAATATTTGGGCTTGTCATCAAATGTAAGCAAGAGGCTTGTAGCACCAAATATATTTATTTGAGGAAGAGGCTTGGGGACTACCTACCAATGGTCCTAGTGTCAGCCTGCAACAACACTCTTCTTTGCAAGGCCTATAACCCTTGGGCTTCGGAAACCACCCATCACTTAGTCCCCTGTTGAATAAACAGGACAGCCGTTAAAAAAAAACAGACATTACCCAGTTCTGCTAGTGGGGAAATGTACAGGTACCACCCATCCCCCCTGTTTCAACAGGTTTGACAGGTTAATGGGTTCACTGGATAGATAGTGCAATAACAAGCAGTTTATAATTCAGTGAGGCACTGAGCTATATATTTGCACAGATAGAACAGCTACAGGTTTGTGAGCAACTTGTACAAATGGACCAATGAGCATCAAATATAAACATCCCCTGGACAACACTCACAACTCACAAGCATGTTCCAGACCCCTGAGTTCACAATGGCTTTCCTATATGAGATCCACCCCTCAATACTCCGAAAGACTGAAGAGTTCTATATGGGTCAGGTAGAGAGGATGGTCAATAAGTTATAGGAGATGTTTCTGCAGAACTGAGAAGATGGGTGACAAAATAAGTCCTTTGCTTCATGTATATACTAATTGGGTTTTCTGTTTATCAAATGATATAATCTAAACAAACAAGATCAAACCATCCATAAGTAAAGGCATAAGGAAAGGAAGGTCGACAATGGGTCTGGTGGTGCACTCAATGGGGTATAACTCTCACAGATGAGGTAACCGAGTGACAGGGGTATGAATGTGGTCAATAACATGGCCATTTGCAATGGTAAGCACAGTTAAGTTACTAAAGATGTCTAGCATAGGGAAAATAGTCCTCTGGATAAGGAAATCTGTAACATAAATACTTATGGGAGGAGAAGTGTGGTGCCATACTTTCATCATATACTTTCAATGAGAATGACAGCTCCTTCATGTGATGGTGGCCCTCGTCACCTCGTTAAGCCAGAATAAGGGACTCAATGTTGTCTCAGAAAGAAACACACCTTGGAGATTAGGACAGGTGTAAATCTAACAACCTCAGAAAATACATCTAATTTGCAAAGAGGGACAACTCTGTACATTGTGATATACAAATTTTCAAGTGTACAAGCCAAATGGATACAAGTTTCTGAGCAACAACTATTAATTTCTATGCTTCTTCTAGGGTACAAGTTTTATTAGGCAGAGTGCAACTTCCAAAATCTGTGGATGCAACTTCCCAAACATCCAATACAATTTTACTCAGTCAGGGCACAACTTGTCAGATACAAAATAACACTTAAGGGAGGCAGGTTGACGGATCTGCACTCTGATCAGTGGCAGTGAGAGTCGAGCCCCTCACATGATTTGAAATGTGTTGGTTGATCACCTCCCTCTTTACTTGTCTGCTCTCTCTGACCTTACATGCAACCGATTTCATCACATCTGGGGTCTGCTTGCACCTAGAGTGTATCGAGATTGATGCTATAACAAAGGAAGCTAACCAGTTCAAAAAGGATCATCCAGCCCGAGCTGTATTGCTCTTGCCATACACAATTGACTCGTACACAATTGACACAATCTGCACAGTAAAGTGTTGCATGCACAAAGCTCAGGGTCCAATTTGTCCACCAACGTGGTGCACGATGGGATGAGCAGGTTTTCACCCATCTATCTGGGCCCTTGAGCCAGTACCAGGACAGGATGAGTTGACATGTTGACAGGGTATCCGTTCCCGTCTGTTTGACAGGTTTGATGGGTCACCCCTTCTAGATGGAAATCTGTATCAAATTTAGATGAATTTGGTCCAGTCTTAGGGAATTGAGGTGAATCTTACCCATATATGGAAACTATCTCCCTGAAACATCAATTTCTGTATGCAAAAAGCACCTGGATGGCATTGCCAGGACATGCAGGTATTTGATCTGCGATAAAATTCCGATTAACCATACACAAACACTTGTCTGGTCCTATATTGGGGCACTTGAGATACTTTATGATACTTTAGAGGTCCTAGTAAGTTCCCAGTTCGTTTTCAGACTGACCATAATTTATAGAACTACTTGCACATAAAATCCTCCAGCACCCATCAAAAACAGCCATTATGGACGGAATGGACAGGACCTGCCCATTGCGGGGCTCTCAGCTATTCTCTGCGCAGCGCGGGTCCCCCCACTGCCCCCCTTCCCCCCAGTACATCATCATTGAGGAAGGTCATGTTGTGCCTTAGCCCTAGTCACATCCAATGACAACATTTACTTGGAAGAAAAAGAAAGTTCAGTACATTTGAATCCCTCATATGGAATAAAGTTGGAAGACCAGCCAAAATGCTGGCCAAGCTCATTCCAGCACTTTTATACTGCCTGATATACAGCAAATGAAACTTTAACAAAATGTCATCGTGCCCCACTCGGAGATTTCAACCCGGCAGACATAGAATAGTGGCGGTCAGAGTAGAATTTAAATGGGCGATTCTGACGACGATTCTGGACACAATTCTGGAATTCTTTTATTGTGGGAGAATCGGCATGATGCAGAATCACCCTCCAGAATCGTTGTAGAAGCGCCTCAGGAGGGGTGCTTCTACAATGATTCTGGACACGATTCTGGCTGTAATTTAACTAAAAGCCGATTCTGAGTGATTCTCACATGATGTTGATGGGAAAAAGAATTCCAGAATCGATGTCAGAATCGTTGTCAGAATCGAGGCGAGAATCACCCAGAATCGTCTACTCTAACTGCCACTAATATTGATATTGTGCCTAGGTTTGCTTATGCAATTGACCAGCAGGCAATAGCTGTATTCCGATAGTATTAAAAGGAGGAATTGAGATCCAAGATCACAGATTATGGTAATGTCGGGCAGGGTGACAAAGAATGGGGGGTTGGTGCAGAACATAAGAGGTAAACCATTCCAGAATTTCTCCAAGTCCTCTAGTGCTGGCATTGCAGAAAATAACGACTTTTGGTAGCTGGTGTACACTAGTATAGTATCGGTAAAGTAAAAATATTGGCAGGGCGACGTGAGTATAAAGTCGTGTCGAGAACACTGGAGAGAGAGAAAATTTGGTTGTCAAGTCAAAGAGAACATGATGCGTCGGAAAACAAACATGTTGTAGCAGTCACTGTTGTCCGGAGAATAGTAGCCAACACTTTTTTGGGCAGAGTTAAGGGGCAAGGTGACACTGCGGACAAGTTTCTGTGTACAGACCACCTGCCATGGTATAGAGAATAACGAATTGATGAAGTACACAGAGTGTGTAGCACAAAGAGATAGAAACTGCATAGTTTGGTGCGAGTTTGGCAGCGACAAAGACGAAATGAGTGCGCAAGAGGCAGCTGCACAAAGAGCCTGTAGGGACGCGGCCATGACGGGTCTGGTTCGCCGCAAAGGGCTCATTGACGTCTCTGAACTCGACGGGTCCTCCATTCGTGAGAAACAAGGCCAACGAAAGTGCGTGAACAGTTTCTTTTCCGAATTATATTCGTTAAACAAGTGGTTGCAGGCGTCGTCGTCCCCTCTTGCCCTCTAACCACCACAATCGCACTCGCTCCCTCGAGGGGACGATTCGGAGGTCGAGCCACCCCCGAAACGTCGGCGTCGCAGCACCATCCAAGACGTCCTCCAGCAGCGCAACGAAGAAGATTCCAAACGTCTCAAGGAGGCTCGTATGCGCGCGGATCGGCAACACGGTGATCTCCTGCATGCTCAGAACGCGACTCTGAATGCTATCACCAATCTAACCGGTGAAATCAAAGGTCTTCGTGAAGATAATCGTGCCACCCGTGATGCCGCAGACTCGTCGCGCACCACTGAGATCCTTGCCGAGCTTGTTGCTAAGAAGTTCTGAAGTTGTATCATTGAACAATCCGGTCGTTCACCCTTGTTTCATATTTAATATCTTGATAGTCTATCGTACTGATTCAGATTTATTTACTATACAACCGTGTTCGATAGCTTGTCCTAACTTCGTTACATGTTTGATAATTATAAACTACTCATCGTCGACTCCCATCTCAGCCCATGGAGCTTGAAGACACCACGCATCGAGCTCTTCATCTGCGACAGGGCCGCCACGGAGGTATTCTGCAAGCGTCGGGGGCTCACAACGAAAGTACTGCGAAATCTGAGGATGATGAAGGGCTGTGTGGCAGTTACAGAGAAGTACTGAAACGAGATAGAATAGTCCGACAGGTTGCAAGAGAAGCTTCTGGTTCTCTGCGAAATTAAGGAATGAAAACTGCTGTCCTATCTCCTGGAACACCCACTCGACCGGCTCGTGGATGCGACTCATTCGGGTGTTAAAAAGCTGCTGCGCTTCCGTTAATGCTGCACCTTTGTACGGAGTGCAAACGTGAGTCGATACGGTGTATGCGGGATCACCGTAGACAACGAGCGGCTGGCGTGTATCCGGCGTTCCCGGGGTCCAGAAGTGCTTCTCGAGAATTTCCAGAACACCGCTTTGTTTGAAGCACGTCTCGTCATGCCTTCGTCCTTCAATAGGACTAAAGACGTGAATGATCATGCCATCGGGAGAGATGATGACATGATACTTCAAGCAATGCATTCGCTTCCATCCGTTATAAACCAGCCGCTGATTACGTGTTGGGCGACTGATTTCTTCGAGGGTTCCATCCATAAGGGAGCAGACATAAGGATGAGGCGAGCCCTTTGCAAAAATGCATTCGGCATATTTCGTGAGAACGTGTGGAGTGAGCCGATTTGGATCGAAGCGAAGCAGATGCTTCCAGCGATTGAAGATGTATTGTGCAACGAGCCTAGTGATGCGAGAGAAGTGTGTGGCCTCCCAGCCGCACTGCATCTCGATATCGCATAGGCGGGCAGGGGTCGAGAGGCGGCGGAGAAGCATACACAGTGCAGTGAAGGCATCTTCCTTATTACGAGTTTCTGGACACACAAACTCCTTTGGTAGATCAAGGTGAATGACCAATTCCTTGACTTCGGGGGAGGTAAAACTAGTAGCTCAATGCATAAGAAGAAGCCAGCACCATATTGCAGCAAGAACGGACCGAAACTGTTCGAAAAATATTGCTTCAAGTTGGCCAAGGGATTCCAGATCAATCCTTCCCCCTGGACGCATACGACCTTCAGCTTTCGAAAGCCATTCTTGATCGACTTCATCTAGCAGATCACTGAGGAGTTGGTGAAAGCCCTTAGCGGCCAGGAGGATTTCGACCTCTTCGGACATGGTCGAGAACAAAACGAAAGAATGACGTCACTTGCTTTGTGCCTTGATAGTATCGATCGTTGTAATACATTACAGTGTGCCGGGCGGGGTGCCGAGTACCTTACTTGTGTCCAACTATACACTGTATGGGGTACTAAAAAAAAATTCCCTGCGGCTTTGCGCAATGCACAAAAGCCGCATGCGGCTTGTGCGGCTTTTGCGCAACCTGTCTATTATCTCACCCTCCATAGAATATACACGGTGCTGTGGACCCATTCTCCGGATCCAGACACGATGGCGGATATTCTAAGGTATGATTTGGCTTCCCGCGTCCTTCTTAACTTGGGGCCGATGAACGTCTGAAGGGGGTTTTAAGAGGAGATTTAGTGTCAATATTTCGCCAAATTCAGAATTGTAGAGTCGAAGGGGAGGTACTCGCCATCTTGTACCTTTCACTTTAACTGAGCTTCGCACATAGGACAGGAAGAATGTTGAAAAGAAAATCCAAGATGCTGTGAATGTTCTAAAGGTCTGCTTTGAACTCCGTCCTTAATTTATATTAATATCCATAGACTGCAAATCGTATCCTACACTGCGCTCGGGGGGATCCTCCGAGCAATAGCTCTTGCATTGTATGTTATGTCGTTTTTCATCTTCCTTCCTAATGAGATCCAGACAATCGAAAACATTGATTTCCCCGCATGGAACGCGTTCATGAAATCTATCCGGACACGTTGGGTTACAAGTGCGTTTTTTTCTCCCAACCTATGGCATGAGGTGTGAGCTCACCCCTATCTAGGATTGAATATTCCGGGACGGAGCGCTGCATCAGCGTCACCTACGCCTCCCACGTTCATGAATCTTTCAAAGAACTTTTTGGGCTTGTTGTGCGCATCGTAGATCGGGCAGAAGACTTTACGACAGAGACCAATTTGGGTCTCCGCTTGCCAGATTCTCTCTCACGTTTCACTCCAGATCTGGGCGTCCGGAAGAAAGGGAGCCCTGAATCGCCAAAGGGACCTTTTCAGCTCATTTTTGAGTGTGCCAGGGCCCAGATGGCGTCGGCAGTAGAAGCCAAAGCCCTCACATATTTCGAAAACCTGGATGTGGAGGCTGTCGTTTGCCTCATTCTGAATGAGATCCCTCAGTATCGATCCCCGTCTTACCCTCCCAGCCCCGACCTAAACGCCGACACGCCATTCTTCGCGCCGCTGACATTACGCTGTCCCCTTGCACCAGTGAATTTCAAGGGTCACTGCTTCGGACGAATGGACGATGTTTATGCAATTGTTTTTTGTGCAAAGCCCGAAGAACAACGAGGCGGTGAAAAAGAAGGAATTTGTGCGCACTCTGTGTTTTGATTTCTCTCTTCCTGACCTGTCTCTTAGAAAAATCTTCTTGACAACGGAATCAACCAGGAAGCTTTTTCCAAGCTAGTTCTCAACCTCTTAGCCCAAGTACTGACACAGCGAGGGTTTGTCGAGGCAGCGTTGGGTTTGAACAGCAGTGATGGGAATCTCACCCCCGATTTTTCGGCTTTTGAGAGGCATCTCGAAGTCGCCCTCCTGAATGACGCTCATGGGCGGTTCCTGCAGTGGATCGACGAGTATGCCACTGTCTCGACCGCTCGAAAGAGGGTTCTAGATGAGTGGAGCGACCCGGAGGACGGTGTGGAGGATTTTCGTATCGAAAAGAAGCGGAGGGTGGAGGATTAGCTACATAGTTATGTATGTTAGAGCTTGATCGAAACACAACACCAGCCCAATTCGGGCTTGAGCCATGCAGGCGGAAATCCTTGTTGCATACGGAAGTTTAGCTTAGTCGCTACTGAGCCTGGCTACTCTTGAGCGCCCTGGCGGTGAAGTGGTGTGCCTATTACTCCCAGAGCAGCTGGCAGAGCACGGGAGACGTCCTTGTTCTCTATACTCAAGTTCGATCTTGAACTAAAGTGCAATCTGGTAGAAAGACACACGTGTGGGCCAGAGCCTGGAACTCCGAGTGGGTCAGAACGCGCAAATACAGGTTTTGCCGGCCAAGGTCTTCATCGGATTGGCTTCATATCCATTAAATAGAACACTGAAATAGAGTAGAGAGGACTTGACCATCCGGCGAGAAAATCCCCGACTTGGAAGAGAGTTAGATTTTCGACACAGATCAAACGGGACTTCAGCTTCATCACCCATCCCACATGGTAACCGACCCTTGAAAATACCTGGTAGCATCGTAAATTCAGGAGATCTGAAGGAAGTACCATTCGTACCACTGGTGGCGGGTGTTGCAGACCAAGAAAACCGAATCGTACTTCTTTAACTCGCCGCAAAATAAAACCAGTCCAATTTGAAGATATCACCCATTGGCGTTGCGCAGCGAAGTACAATGGATAAGAAAAGACGACTGTCTGGCGGATAGGGACCTGCAGCACTTCTTCGGAAGTTTGCACTGAGAAGCCGGCTGAATTTGTAACAAATTTTGGGCGTGCCTAGATCAAAAGCGGCATAGAGGGGTCGGCCACAATTTTGTGTACGAAAAAGAGGCAGGGTAGTGTCGCGTTCACAAGCTACTGGACGATAGATTCCATTTCATCTTCGCGACTCAACCGGGGGTGTTACAAGATCCCGGAAGGAAATGTCGCAAGTCAGTAGATCTTGTGCAAATCGTTCAGTGACCGGTGGGATGGCGTGTCAGAGAACGAATGTGATGGTTGCTGTTGAGGGAATCAAGAGTGTCCACCCTTGACGCTGTCGCGCGAAGGAAGCTCAGCTTATCATTATTATATTCATCCTTCTCATGCTTAGTGAACTACATATGGGTTGAGTCAGGTCTGCATTCGAATATGATATACGCCGTGGACATCAGTTTGGAGTCGATTGGAACCTTCAAATGGTGTTACTCGGCAGCTGAAGAAATGCATGGATGTGACAGAATCACTTGACCACCTTGTGCGGAGGCTGCTCCACCGCCTCTTCCCCTGAATCGTCAGAGTCTGCACCATATTAATCCAATGTTCGCTTCCGTGCGGATGAGCGGTCGATTTGAATGACCACTACATCCTCGGTCCCCGTGCTCCATGCAAAGTATCATTTAAAAGCGTCGGACATTAAACGCCGACCAAGGTCAGGGTAGAAACCGTCCCAGTTTATGTTGAATCCGTGTTTGTCTCGAAAAATGAGCTTGAAATCATCCTTCCCAATAACATCGCGCGCGACTTTGCGCAGTATCTTCACGATTTCTTCTTGCCTTTTGCGTAAATCTGCGTCGTCATCTGTCGGGAAAATATCCTGGAAACAGAGATATCAGTAACGCCCCACCTGGAACAAGTGGTGAACCGCTACCCATTCTTCTCTGGTGGCCGGACCCTGGGGGGATTCGTCACTGCATTCGGAAGACAGATTGAATTGAGACGTATAGGTTGATGCCCTTTGATCCAGAGGATGATAACGAGGCCTGTGATGGCAGGCGCCCAGACATGACGCAGGTATTTAATTGGACCTAGATTACCCCCGACTTGAGCAAGCTCCGCGAAAGTGGAAAAGTCGACGGGATCTTCCCCACCGCGGCCGCACGATTTCGGCTAGGACGTCCCCAGGATCTTTCCCTGCCCGCTGCACGCTGCGTTCGCAGTCAGGTACGATCCCTGGCGTGTCATTTGACACGTCCATCGAGTGCCTGACTCCTCACGCATGCGGCTGCCGGCTCGGTTCTCCCAACCCACCTCTCATGTACCGACCGCTACATGAGGACGCGGCGCTGAATCTCACACCCCGCTGGACCGAACCCGAGCCAGCAATCGTACTGGGAGTTCATGTTGTCAAACGCATGAGGTCTTCTGATTTACGGCGGCCACAACTGTCGCCTGGAATAAATTTTGACATAATTGAAATTAATTCCCCAGACCGAGGAGCCCTCAAAGGTTACCGCGCAGGCGCGCGCCGCCCGCGCGCGTGCCCTAGGCCTCTTCTTAGTGTTCAATATCACCTCAAAATCAGTATATTTCGAGCGCGCCCACCTGTCCTCCGGTAGCGCTCACCAAATATCATTTTCGGAGGTGCGTTTTAGCCCACCACGCGAAAAGTGGCATTACAAATATTCCGGGGAGGAACCCGTCGTCTTCCGACACCTCATAAACGGTACACCCGCCCACCGGATCATTTGGCGTACATGGCGGTGATGGGGCGGGTCAGAGCGGTACAGTCGGGGTGGGGCATTTCCAACTCGCCAACCGTTGGACCGATCGGCCTGAAAGTTTGATTTTCGGATTCATGGGGGCCGAAAGCAGAGGGGGGTGAGTCCGACGGGTCCGTGTGGTATCACCGGGAAACGCCACCAGTGGGTCAAAACGCGGGACCTGGCACTCACCAATAGGTAGGCTCCGTTGTCGCGCTCCACACTCAGTTCATACTTTATTATGTATCTTACTTAGAAAAAAATACAAGAGGCTCATCCGTTGGCCCATCCTAGCCCTACATGACCTTCGTTCGGGGGAACTCAGAGTGAAGTAGCGTTGGGCGGTTGCCCGTGGCCTAGAGTGTCCCGGGAACATCAAATTCGAATTTTAGAGGTACGAAAACCCCCAGGAAGAGACTGAGTTGAATATTAGCGAGTGTGAATGCACGACCGGAGGCGACCCTCGACGCCAAGTTCAAAATCATCTATCCCAATGTTTTCGGTGTCTAGGGTCGATGTCTTTGTCTTTCAGAAATTGACTACAACACGAGATTTCCGTCGTGTGCTTGTGTCCAATTTTATCTCTGGCAGTGGTCAAAATCCCACATTTCTGCCCAGCCATCAGAAGAAATTTCCATTTCGGGCGTTTGGCGTTGTATGCCCGAGCGGGACCAGCCCACAACTTTGGCAGTCCGGGTCGCTGAACACCTACTGTCCTAGTCTTCAAGCTCGTTCAAATCACTGCACATTCACGGAGGCTAAACGAGTGTGCCCAATACATCCGTGGGTTCTTGGTGACCCTCGCAATTTTCCATTCTTTTTCTTCCTTCCCCAGGTTCCACTCAATTACGAATCTAGATCAATATTAGGGTTAGGTTAGGTGTCATTCGGGAGAGTGTTGGGAGTCGCCGTGTACGTCGCCGTCCGCTTTGACGCCACGAACATGTGGAGGAGGTGCGTGAGTACAGATAGGACATGGGGACAAGGGTGGCTAGATTATTCGTTCTTTAACGAGATGGTAGAAATGCTGTGCAATATCCCCGGATAAT
>JARKIC010001476.1:0-117706 GCA_029378375.1 Mycena olivaceomarginata | reverse complement strand
CCCTTTGAGTCCTTTGGATACCTCAGTGACGACGTTGAGCCGATACCAGCAGGGCATTGAAGCCATACCAACGAGGACCAAGCTGCGGAATCATTGGTGAGTCACATATCCTCTGACGATGTGTTGTTCACTAATATCGGGTGCGCAGCGCGCGGCGAGCTTGAGCTTGCGCATGCTGGACCACCAGTGTTTCCCGAATGCCGAGCTCAAGAAGCTCATGTACGTCTTGTTTCCCCTCACCCCTTCCCTTGTTCACTGTATACTAACCCCTCCATGCAGAGCAGTCCCCAACTCCCTCCCCCTCGCCAACGGCGGTCTGTCTCGCTTCACTACCGGAATGTCGGCACCGCCGAGCGCCGGTGGAACGAGGCGTAGGCGCTTTAGCTCGACCTCGAGTGTGAGGGGATCGTCGCGGCGCAGTTTAGCCTGGAGGAGGGAGATGGCCGTGAGGATGCATGTGTTTGCGCGGCAGGCGGAAAATATATGTATACAGCATGCAGTAGTTGTTACTGATGTACTTAGAATCAGCTGTTTGAATGAAGCATTGCATTTCCATTTAATTGAATTCAAGCATCTATCTGTACAAGGGATCCGGAAATTAAGCATTGATAATATGCAGCTGATATGTTGTTGATATTCTGCTGGTATTCCGCAAGTACAGGGAATCCCACAAGAATATCCGCACGGCGTTATTCTGCGAGTATTTGGCTGATATTCTGCGGATACATGCTGTATCCGCAACATATCCGCCGATAAATATTCCGCTCGAACTCCGGTGGTAGGCCAGTCCATATGCCCGTCCAAACTTGACATTTTGAATTAAGTTTAGAGGAAAATGAAATGAGAAGTATGGATTCCCGTTTAAGGGGGTCTTCAACGGAATTAAAAACTTCAGGTTTTGGACACTGCTAAACTCATCTGCAGACCATCTGCAGATTATCTGCAGATCATTGTCATTGTACAATATAAGGCAAATATACATCACAACGATCATCTGTAGATCATCTGCAGACCATCTGCAGATGGTCTGCAGATGAGTTTAATGGTGTCCAAAACCTGAAGTTTTTTATTCAGTTTAAGACTCTTTTAAATGAGAATCTATACTTCTCATTTCATTTTCTTCTAAACTTAATTCAAAATGTCAAGTTTGGACAGGCATATGGACGGGCCTATATATTCAGTTTTGCAACCCATTTCAAGATCATTTATTTGTGTTCTTTTTTATTGCATTTAATGGTGAGCAAAATGTGCCGCGATACTTGAAATTTTGTGGACATTTATTTGGATTTTGATAGATTAGATTAAAGATTACATTGTGTCAAGTCCCAAATCAGATGTATAAAATTGAGTTTGCAGCCCATTTATGTGTATTAACATACTTAAGAAAGCGTAGCTAACTAAAATGCCATTTTAATTGAGGAACCAGCGGTGTGATGAGGTATGTTTCCAGATTTCCACTTCGCTGACGAGCTCAGGCCGATTCGTACGCAACCCGTTCCCGCTGTCACGGAGTTGTGATGGCGAGTACATGCAAAAGCCGGGCTCACCTCCTTGGCGCCCTCGCTAGTTGGTTGGTTAACTCCATGGGATCCCCGGCGCCCGCGGAGCCGGTTGATCTCTGGTTGCGTAACAGGTACGGGGGTACCGATCTGGCTTGTACTCATTTCGAATTTAATTCGGGATCTACATGGCTATTTCTCTACGCTGAACGGTCGTAGCTCCTCAGAGGGCCATTCTTTGAAGTAGAAATGGTCACACCTAAGTAGTCTGTTTATAAGTCAAATTCGTGATTTTGTGGAGAGCGAGTTGCGCAACCCAACCCTGTGCAGTAACCTACCTGTGCCGGCTGCGAGGCACTGGGCGGGCCAGATCCACCGCCAGTCTGATGCATGTCCCTGACCGTATATCTCCGTTTCGGTTTAATACCTGACATCCGGGACCTCCGCTGAAAATACTACCGCCAGGTTGGATGCAGCAAAATCGCTGAGAAAAAATGTTGCAAAGGCCATGCGCCACATCCGCCAATGGATACATTGCAGGTAGTTTCTTTCTCCATGTCTGCTTGTTGACCGGGTAGGGTCTCCTGCCTCTCCGATTCATGCATCTCCATTTGACCATGTTTTTTGCTCATCGGCCGACCAACTGCATCAATCAGCCAAAAGCAGCTAAGTCGATTTGCCACGGCCACGTCGACATGAGTGAAATAATTCATCAACCCGATGAACCATAAATAAACGCCCACAGAGCGCATCTCAGAACAAGATGCGACTTTCTTCCACCCCAGTTCTCCTCCTCATCTGCACTCTGTACGCGCATTTCTCGCTCGCGCACGAGAAATACCGCACATGCCGTAATGTCCCCGGCAACGCTGGTTACCCGAAAGCCGCGGCATGGAAGAAGAAACTGAATGCGACGATCGGGGGGCGGTTGGTGCAAGCGGTTCCTACCGCAAAATATTGCACCAGCCTACCGGGTGGGACGTGCACCGACGCGCAATGGACTAGCGCCCTTTTTCGGAGTATCAATCCTGGTTCTATGATCGACGTATGTTCTTCTCTGATTCAAACGCGAAATGCTGGCTCACTACGGAGGGGCTGCGCAGAACAACTTGGAGCAGGTGTGTTTACTTTTGGTTTGAGTGGTGCTATATTCTAATCCACGTTCAGGGTTACGACCTTAAGCCTCCTCTTTGTCTCCGCAATGCAACGACATGCGGCCAAGGCAATGTCCCCATCTTCTCCGTCGAAGCACAAAGCGCTGCGGATATACAAGTGAGCCAGCTGATGTTCCATTCAGACGACAGGAAATCCTCATATGTCCCACAGGCGACCGTGAGATTTGCTGGGTACAACAATCTCAGGCTGGTCGTAAAATCGTCCGGGCACGACGTCCTCGGGCGCTCTACCGCGCCGTACTCGCTCCTGATCCGCACTGCAGGATTGCAGAATATTTCCATGATCGATGAGTTTTTCGTTGGAACGCAGAACACGGGACCCGCGGTAACCATCGGCAGTGGTGTGCACACCCAGACTCTGTACCAGGTAATGAAGGCGAATGGTAAGATTGTGGTGGTCCCCACAGCGGCGACAGTTTGTCCCGCCGGTGGGTATGTACAAGGGGCAGGACACTCAGCTCTGTCCCCACTTTTTGGGCTGGCTGCGGACAATGTTCTCGGTGAGGTGCGCAGCTTTGTGTCGGAGTCAAACTCATCGTACCTGTTATTATATTTTTCGCTGCTACGGCAGAGTTTCACATAGTCGTCGCAAGTGGCGAGCTGCTTCGAGTCAACAGCATCTCACACCCAGACTGTCTGTTTCCCCCTATTTTCTAACGTCTGGCTGGTTAACATAGTACCCAGTATTTTACGCTCTTCGAGGTGGAGGAGCCGGCAGCTGGGGTGTCATCGTCTCTGCGACATTCCGAACCTTCCCGGCATTTGACGAGACTTTTAGCGTCATCGAGATCGCGGCATCGAGCAACGCCGCCATGGGCGCCCTCGCCACCGTCCACGCGCAGCATATCTTCGACCTGGAGCCTGTGCGAGCCGGGCAGTATTTCTACGTGTTCGCCGGCACGCCGAACGCGACTTCACTCACGCTCCAGCTCCTCACGCACATCCCCAATACGACGGCAGCACAGGCTGCAGCGCTCCTCGCGCCGTTCCGGAACGCCGCGTTAGCGCTACCGGATGTATCGCTCCTGGCAGAGGAGTACACCGTACAGAATGTGAACGATGCGCTTTTCCTGGCAGATGACGGGGCGGGGAATAACATGGTGGTAGGCTCGCGCCTGATTCCAGCGTCAGTGCTTCGCGACAGCCCCGACACGGTCGGGAAGGTATGTGAGCAGCTCTTGAATGCTGGGGCACTCGAGTGCGTGGTCTCAGATGATGTATTCATTACTGAACACTCGCGCATTGCTCACTCGCGATTTTCCTAGGATCGCGTCCTTTGTCGTTGCGGGAGGTACGCTTTCCCGGTTACATACTAATACATACCCCGAATCTAAATGATCCCACAGGCCAGGTTGCCGCCAACGCCAATATCCGGTCGGCCGTACACCCAGCCTGGCGGACAGCCAAGACTCATGTACGCCAAATTGCTTTGTCTGTCCGCGTCTAGAACAAGGCTTAGCTGATTACACCCACCGATAGTTGCTCACAGGCAGTTTCTGGACTGACCAAACTCCTCTCGCCGAGATTGACGTACTCCGCAAAAAGTTCCAGACGACCCAGCTGCCGATCATGGAGCAGTTATCTGGCAAACACGGCGCGGCGTACTCGAACGAGGCGGACGTGAACGAGCCACACTTCCAGACTACATTCTTTGGCCCGAATTACGCGAAACTGACCGGAATCAAGGCCAAGTACGATCCACATGACTTGTTCATTGTCGCAGCGGGCGTGGGGAGCGAACGGTGGGACGAGTGGGGGCTTTGCACCGTTTAGGGTGGTTTGAACCTTTACGAACAGAAATACGAATTCTTACTATATTATCTTGTAGTCCTGACGGCCCGATTTACCCCAGATCCTGTTCGGTGTGAAAGAGATTTTGCAAAGCAGACCCAGTTGCTGTCTCTCTTTAGCAACAATGGCTGGCTTGTCTGGATCATGGCCGAGAATTACCACCAACTTGTGAATAAGTAGAGCTATAATACCCCAGTTCCGGCAATCTCACAAGATCCGTAAAACGGAGTGCAAACGGACGTGAAGGACACTTTCCAACCGAGTTCCACCCAAGCCTGCACGGTTTCTCAAGTTCTGACATTACATTTGATGCCAGGTTGATAGATCCTCAACGCCGAGGGGAGCCCTGCAGCATGCCGACACTTCCGGACTTGATAAAAAAACCTCTCGTTGTTCCGATCAGTCGTCCCAACGCAAATCAGGCAAGCTCAACCATGATGCGTGACCTCTATCTGCCTCATTCCCTCGACCTAGCTGGCTTTGTCTCAATCCTCTGCTCAGCCTTTTTTACTGGGCACGAACACCTGATTTACCACGGAATGCAAAGCTCAAAGGACAAGACATTCCAACGTTAAGACCTCCGAAAATGGTCTGGCATGACTGTCCAAAATCTTACGGATTTTAGCGTTGACCCTAATCCGGGCAGTTTTCATCTGAATTTTACCTAGGCCTCGGCCGAGTTGAGTTTTAATATGATTTTTTGTACCAGGCGTCAGAAATGGCTAAAAAAATTGCCCAGTGCACATTTTTTGGTTCCTATACGTCTCCCGGATAAGTCGTACCACAGGTCAATCCGAAATTTTCTCCTCCGAGTCCGCCTAGTCAGTCTTCACTTCCCCCTTCTTTTTCTATGTATCACGGCATCATAGGCCTTGACGGCCCCCGTTACGTTGTCGAGCTGTACATTGAGCTTCTTGAACATTGTGCTGTCGTTGATGAGCTGCGGGGCTTGGTTGAGAAGGCAAAGGAAATGGATTGGTGGGATCAATGCATACTTGAGTGTTGGAGGGATTGCGGGAAAGTGCGAAACTGGTTGCCCCGTGTGACGGATGCATGAGCTTCATGAGATACGGCACACGGGAGATCAGGGAATCGACCAAAGTGAGTGTTGTAAGTGGTGGATTGACCGCAGAATCGGTATCCGTTACAGGGTTTATATACGAAATCAGGAGGTGGCGGTGTTAATTATGATAGGGTCAAATGTCCGCGAAAGGAAACTGAATGAGCGGATAGCGACGGTTCGCGGTGAGTCAAAAAATCATCTAGAAGGAAATTAAAATTCAGTAAGGAGTGGGATGAGATAAAGAGAAAAGAAAAGAAAGTGATGGGGACGTTACGACGTGATTATCACACTCCGAGTCTCAATGACTTGGGTTGAGATGTTTAAAACTACCCCAGGATTGGAGCAATCTGAAACCCAGGTATGCCTTCCATTTCCCCCTGCTTTTGAAAAGACGCTACGCACTTTGACAGTATAGTATCAGTGGGAAATCGTTGACTTAAAAACACCCATGTGGTCGGAGGATAGTTGGCAGATCAATTTTTATCTGAATCCTGACCACACATATCCCTTGACCCCGAGTTATTATCTGAAGTTAAGACCAGGCAAGGTCACCAGAAATCTCGACTTTTCATCTGATTTTGACTGGGTACTATCCCCCCCCGCCGCGCCGGACAAACCTACTACTCGGACAAACAAACATTTCTTGTCCAATACTGGACCGTTTCATGAGATTTTTGGCTTCAAATAAGCGGTAGGAGGTGCCCTGGAGATATAAGGTCCAAAACCTCTACAAAATTGCATCCTTGGAATATATATCACCGCCGAAAGTTGACAACTTGGGCCATTTTCGCAAATTTAGCCTATCTTAAGGCCTAGGGCCCTCACCCGAGGGTCATATTATCCTCTGAATGCGTCTCAAATATACCTTGACATCATAAGAGTTCCCATATAAAATTTCAGAGGCATAGCTGTCTTCTAGACGTCACACTGAGCCGAAAGATGAAGACATGCCTGCCAAATTGATATCTCAACTGGTAACAATGATGGCAAGAAAATTCATGCTGCCTGTTGACCATCCGGGACATACCTCAGCTTCTGCTTCTTGGATATCATACTTTTTATCAATTAGCTTCACCTTATAAGATTTGGAGGCGCCTCGACCGCAAGAGGGTCAGATATGAAGCCGGCAATCCAAATTTGATGTGTTACCTAGTACTCGGACACGTGGCAACCTCGGAAAAAACGAGGCCGTTTGAGCAATTCTTACCCATTTCTCATGAAGTAAAATTTGAATCTGGGGTAGAAGACAGATTTCTGTCGATCTACATTCTCAACTTGGCCCAAGAACCATTGGATGAATTGCTATATTGCAATTTTCCTTAAGTGTCCGAGATCTAGGGGGGGGATAGTATGGTGCAAATTTTGGTCAGTTTTTTACAGTTGAATCTTTCATATGGAATAAAGTTGGGATACCAGCCAAATTCAGCCCGAAGGTGATTCCATATGACAGATATTCCATAGTAGCAGCAATTTACAGTGGTGAACAGGATTCGGGAACACGTTGGGGCCTATTCCATATCACGGTTTTTGGCTGTGTATTCCATATGAGGTGATTCCATACAGGGGATTTGACTGTATCTGAATTGAAAACTTTCGCGGACAAGCATTTGAGTCTATTTTCGGGGGTCCTCCAACATTTCGGGTTTGTTTAAGTGAAAGTGCTTGAAATGCTTACAGAATTATACTACGATAATACAACTGACATTACTACGGAATTTCAGATACTTCAGCAAATACAGCCCATTTTAAAAACTTCACGGAACAACATCATTATGGGATGGCCGTCTCGGGCTGGAAACTCGGGATCGATTTTGAAGCTCCGCGCTTGCTGCCGGTGAACTCGGGGTTCACAAGATCACCCTCAGAGCGTCCCAGAGATCCCGTCATGCCGCTTCCGGGGGAGAAATGCCCAACGCTGAGTGGGATGTTGGGGTTCCGGTCATTGAGGGTGGGTATAGAGAGCTCTGGGCTGTGGTGAACGATGAGCTTTGTGTTGCGATACACCCGGCACGCCATGATGCTCGTCAACAGGACATTCGGGATAACCAGTATCGAGTGGTACACGGCGCTGATGCCTGGCACGTATATCATTACCGTGGTGACGATATTAACGATGACCGTAATCCTGCGAGGATGAAAAAGAGGGGGAGAGAGGGTATCAGTCCGGCGGGGAATGAGATCTAGAACGGCGACGCACATGTAATACACCTGCCCATCCGTAAACAGTGACTTCGAGAACGCAGGCAGGTTGGAACCGCTGAACAGGGCCTTCAACTGAACCCTGCGCGTCTGCTGTCCATCCAGGTGCGAAAAATTCGAAACCAGCCGATACGAGATCGCGAAGTAGACGAGAGTGTCATGTACGGTTATGATAATTCCCGGCGAGCCAGCATAAGATTTCGGGTGCCCAATGAGGCATTCAGGTGGGTTACCCACGCTTCTGGCGGTCCCGCTAATGGGTACCGTCGTCGAGGAGCCCAACACCGCCAGCCACAGAAATCCGAATAATATGGTGATTAAGCGATCACCGCCCCATATCGCCCGCAGGCGAAGGAAGAAGAGTAACGCTGTTGCAGAGACCCCAATCGAGTAAAAGATATTAAATGCAGTGTGGACAGCCAGGCAATCGCGGAGAGGGGTGGCTGTTCAATAACGAGATGGATATTTAGTCCTTGCATGGTGCGCGGGACGCTTACTAACAAATATGGTGAATCCTAGAGCGTAAATTGCGGATCCAACTCTGGTAATAGGTCAGACAACCAGCCAAGATCGTACGTACTCGATAGTGGCATACCTACATCCAAGATACACCAGTGCTGACCACTGGAATTTTTGTTTGAACAGAATCGAATAGTCGCTCCCGAGGTTGTTCAGGATGTCCCAGAACAACACCTACCCGATTATTGGGGCGTAAGCAAAACATTAAGACAAGTGAACGCACCGCTGTGGCCCCCGAGAAAACGTACGCCGAAACTTGAATCTGCCTCTGAATTTCGGCCGGTGGTAAGGAATCGGCCATGTTGATGGAAGGAAACACGGCCTAGAAAATTATGAGGATGTATGTGTTCCAATCATGACTGCGCTATTATAGGTATCGTGGCTTCAGGGTCGCACGCCGGCGAAGCGGGCCATGGCGACAGCAGAAGGTCGCCGCTTCTTAACACAAGGTTGCCGCCTGTTGCCGCTGGTTGGGGTACATCAGCAAACCCTGATTTCTATGGCAACATGGACATTTGCCCCTCAGCCGTCCGGCAGGCGTGGCGGTTGATTTTGGCCCTTTGGGATGCCAGGACCCAGGAACCACCTCGCTATTTCGACAGGCAGTCATTCAATTCCGCGAGGGAGGATAGACGAGGACCTGGATGAGGACGTCAACACGTAACCGGCGGCTGCCATTTTGCTACCGCCATAAGTGCTTTCGTTTGAGAACTCCATTAAAGGATTCCAGATGGTTTGTGGTGGGAATGACTCCATCCATATGGCATCCGAGCAGTGCCGCCGAGCTCTTCCATAACTCGTTAGTGGTCCAGTAGTTGGACAGGTATTCGGCGTTAGGGCTCGAACCCGTCCCCGTCTTCGACGGGTCAACGGCCGGGACGGACGGATTTGGATCTGTACGTTTTGGGTCTCAGAGCCTCCCTTCGCCGGGACGGGTTCACCCGTCGACGGGGACCCGTTCCCGGCCGTTCGACGGCTTCAACGGGTGTCCCTCGGCAACGTCCGGCAACCTCATAACGGTGGTGCCGGAGCATATAATTTGGGGCTTCAGAGTTTGAAGATATATCTGGGTTCATCAATATCACCGTGCCGGTCTTCTGTCAGTTGCCACACGCACCCATCATGCGCTTCCGTGGAGTCGGCAACCTTCGGCATCCAGCGCAGGCCATGAGCCTGAGAAAGGCCGGCGTGCATTTCATAGTAGAGGGAGCTCGAGGCGATATCACGAGGTAATTGGAGAAAGTTTGCTCTTCACGCCGAAATAAGAGAAGATGAGGAGCCTGAAACAAGTAGGTGAGTGTTGATAAAGACAAGAGCGTGATGTGGACAGCTGTTTGGCCTTGTTGGTGGCGCGTTATTTGTCCGCACTGCCACTCTAGCTCTCTGTCTTGCGAGCGTTCGCAACCAGTCTCTGACTAGACCGGTAACCGATCTGTCTACGGGAATACTGTCGGTAGACAGACCAGTCGATCTGGTCTTGAATTCAGATGATACGCATTGTCGACGTCATTCCTCACGTGAAAATCACGACTTGCCAAATTGGGACGTAAACCCGATAAATCCGAAGTCCGATTGCCTCCCGTTCAGTAGAAATAAAATACCAAAGCTCCGAATTTGTGAAATAGACATTATTCCCTGGGTGCAGGGTTTTTTTTGAGGCATTTTGGTGTGGGTTTGCGTGCCTCAGATGGCAAACGGCGGTTGTGGCTATGTTGATGGGGCATCAAACGTGACTCTCACGTGGTGAAATGAGGCGAAATGCGTATCATCTAAATTCAAGCCCAGATCGAGTATTCCCGTAGACAGATCGGTTACCGGTCTAGTCTCTGACGCTGTTCATTGTCACCAACTCCTCGCGGCGCCCTTGATCCTCAATGCCACAATCCCCGGTTTGAGAGAGCTTCATGCCCGCGCCTTGACCGCCCCATCTCAGACACGTCAACAGGGCCGTGACACTAGACGGTATACAACGACGTTGTCGGCGATTCTTTCCCAGCACCAGCGCTCAACTGAAATGGACCCTACTGATCCCCGATTCCTGAACGGTGAACCCTACCCGACCAACTGCGCCGCCCCCGGGAACTTGAAGCTTCCGCGGAATCTAAAGCTAAGTATTCAACGGGCCCTCGAGCGTCGCGTTAATTCATTCTCCTCCCCACGGCGCCGCTGTCTTTCTTTTCTTTTCTACTCGAACAGCGGCGATCTGCGATTGCCTTTATCTGTCTCCGTTTTTTTGTTCAAACAAAGTTTTGTTACTTCATCAGACACACCAGTTCAAACTCGCCATGAAATTCTCCACGACAATTGTCCTCGCCGTTTCAATGGCAATGCGCGCATCCGCGGCTCCAATTGCGCGCCGAAGTCTTGTCATATGCCGTCTCAATGCTCTTAGATTCACACTGATGATCACCCATCATTAGACTCCTGAGACCAATCCCAATGTCACATATGTTAGCAAAGTACATATGCATCTCGGCCAGACCATCCACGACTGACTTATATTTATTTTTCGTATCTCAAGCGTTCAGAGGCTGAGGGCCGTGGACTTTTCGTATGTCTATCCGCGATGCCCTAATTGAGTTTAGTCGTACTCACTTCAATGTTGCGTACTAATTTAAGGCCCTGTCCTTCAGGGCGCCATCGACTCATTCTTGGCGAATCAGCCAGAGCCAACGCCGGCAATTGACCTCGGGAATATTCCTATTGGGCATCTTCCTGAGCTCCCGCCGACGCGCCGTCTCGTAGGTTTTTCATGATACTCTACTAGGACCGAATTGATACTCAGGTACGTTGTTCCAGAGTCCCTTCTTGCAGAGTGCCATCGACTCACTCCTGGCGAACCAGCCACAACCAACGCCGGCGCCGGCGCCTGTTTCACCAGACCTCGCGAACATCCCTATCGACCATCTCCCTGAGCCCCCGCCAAATGGCAATCCTTTCGATCCAAATCCTGTGCGTACATCCGGCTCTTGCGTGCGCACCGACCTTGACTTGAATTAATTCCTCGAGGTGGTGAATCCTATTCCTACACCACCTGTATCGGTGCCAGACAACGCCGCCGGCGTGCCCACCGCTCCGCCGACGACCGCCCCAGCACGGCGCCCATTCGTACGTCGTTTATGGTGTTGTCTACTCTATTTGGGCCTTGACATTCGTCTTGCCGCACTGACACGCGCGGTCATCGAGGACGAGCTCTCCACATTGCTGGCAAGCCAGCCCCAGCCCACGACGGTCTTCGACCTCGGGAACATCCCCATCGGCCATCTTCCAGAGCTCCCTCCACCGCGTCGTGGAGGGGTCTGATACGACTAGGATCTCATGCATGTATGGTGGAAGAGAATGTCGGGTCATACTTTCGTGCGATGAGTGCAATGCGATGGTGTGAACTGCATCGAATACCTCGATTGGTGATATGCCCGAGACACTTCCCTTCTGGTTCATTGTGAATGAGGACGTGCTGCCAACGTGGGGGAAAACTTGAACGCTGCCGTTGGTCACAAAACTCGGCGGCTCCTGCTGATATTTTATAGACAAAGCATCACCTTGGACTTTCTGGCTTGAACCAAGTTTGAACGCTCCCACACTTATCCCGCTGCGCCGGGGAAAATCGAATGTTCGAAGAGGAATGAAAAAAAAGACGCTGGGGCCCATAGCGACGCCAACGGGGAGCCCAGACCGCAGGGGAGCGTGGGCGTCCACCTGGGTCCTGAACCCTCTCTCCCAGCTGATACCAATCGGTAACCCAAGAGAGAGGCCGACCCCCGAGAAAACCACCTGCAGAGAGACCTGCTGGCGAGATACTGTGAGACTGGTGGCTAGTGTAGTCACGGTCTCTCGTACTTAGACAGACACGACAATAAAATTGAGGGACTCCCGTGCATAGCCTCTCGAAGGCAGCCGCTTCGACATGTGTGGACTGGTATCTCGTTATGTTGAAGCCTGAGCGATCCATCAGATCAAAGCACTGGATATAGTTGGTTCAAAATTCGGGCAAAATTCGGTATTCTGGCAGTCTGAGTCTCCTGCGCTCGGCCGCGGCGCTGCGGACACACCCGTATAAGGGCCTGAATGGACTGAGTTCCGGACAAAGACGAGTGATTTATGCTTGATTTATGCTGTACGGTCGTGAGAGTGCGTATATTCATTGGTTGGTTGTATCTAGACAAGTCAGACGCAGGATGAGAAGGTTGTCACAACCGACAGGTTACATGTTGATTGTTCCCGGAGAATACCGACACACGAGTCCAGGCGCTTTCGAAGCTCACCTGCGCCAATTACAGGGAAAGGAATATCTGCCTCCTGCCGCTGGCCGAGCACAAACTCCAGTGCCTCCAGGGTCAGAAAGTAGTTTGAACTAAATTTGAAAGCGACTGCTCAATCAGACACCTGGAATATTTCCCGCAGATGAGCGGTGTAGCGGCGCTGTCCCTGATCGCTGTCGTAACCCTCCAGTTCGGCTTTCGCCTTCCTGGAGGTATGTGAAACGACGGAGCTCAAGTGGATTCACCTCCAGGGGATTATTAGTGTATTTAATGAACAGCCTGTATTTTCCGTACCTTGTCTTTCCAACGCCCGTTTCGTGCCCCGCTCCCCGTGCTCTCCTTGCTCCTGACCTCGCTTAAATTAACGGAGCATCCCGCACCGTTACAGTTTGGAAAGACCATCATCTACCCCGGCTTTCTAGCTGCGTACCTCTGCTCTGCTTCTTTGCTTCTTTTCTTCTTCTTCTTCGTTGTTTCTCATGGATCCTTCTGGCAACTTCGGCTCGGCTGAGGCGGCTTGGGGCGGCTCAACCCCTTACGACAACTCGGGTTCTTCTGCCGACACCTCGTCCTTCCAGCCGACTTCCGCGGACGACTCTCAGCCGCCGTACTCTCAGACCCCGGCACCACCAAACACAGAGGCTATGCTGTGGTCGATGCTCCAGGAGATGCGCCGCGATTCCCACGGTGCTTTCCAGCTCTATTCTCAGCAACAGGGCGAAACTACGGCTGCCCTGAACAACGTCTCGGCTGCGCTTGCCGGCCTCACCAACCTGATCACCACCATGACTCTTCCGGCTACTCCCGCTCCTGCCCCAGTCGCTGTTCCTGTTGCTCCCGTCCCTGTCCCCGCTGCTCCCGCCCACACCGGCGAACGTCCCTTGCGATCTCGCGAGCCTCGTATGTTCTCTGGCGCCACCGCGGAGGTCGAACCTTTCCTTGATGAAGTCGAAACCAACATCCGGCTTCAGCGCATGACCGACGACCGCGACAAAACCAGTTACCTCTCGACATACTTGAAGGACGGCAACCCGAAGACGTGGTATTACGCGGTTAAGACACACGATGAGTCCCGACTTTCCAATTTCGATTCTTTTCTTTCTGCTTTTCGTTCCCAATTTGCGGACCCGAACTACGGCCGCACGGCGCTCCGCCAATTAAAAGCGCTGAGGCAGACGGGTTCGTGTGCATCATATGCCGCGAAATTCCGTTCGCTCTTGCCCCATGTCCAGCCTTGGTTGTAGCCACAATGCATTGTACCCAGCCGTGGCTGGGGGGTACAATGCATGGTGGGCATTGCTAGAGTGCACAACCGATGGTCGCCCACAATGCATTGTACCCTGATCCGAGAGATCAGGCCTCACAGGACAGCCGGGGCATTAAAACCGGTATAGCCGGACATTTTGGCTGTATAGCTCTCTATTTAGGGTATTTTCCCTGCACCCTTTGACATTCGGCGCAACTGCTCCGTACCGCTCAATATTAATCAGTCGGCACCCCGGCATACAACAAAACATTCTGCAGCCCGTGGAAAAAGCAGGAGGAATGATGTATTTACGCCTATTAAAATACATGCCATTGCCCCTGTGTACTGGCCCTCGAGCAGTGCACCCTCCCGTACCGCTCAATATTAATACTGTCGGCACCCCGGCATACAACAAAACATTCTGCAGCCCGTGGAAAAAGCAGGAGGAATGATGTATTTACACCTATTAAAATACATGCCCCTGTCTACTGGCCCTCGGGCAGTGCGCCCTCCTCCTCCTCCTCCTCCTCCTCACCCTCCAGTCTCGCCTCCTCCTCCTCGGCATCCATCTCATCTGCAATATCGACCTCAACCGTCACCGGTGCTGAAAGATCCACCAGTGCACGCCCCTCCAGGTATGCGTCCGCTCTCACCAAAAGGCCCGTCCAGCGTCGTTCGAGATCAATGCACCGTGCACGTTCAGTTGCAGCCTGCTCTGCAGCGTATGCGCGCCGGCCCTCGGTGACCTCCGCCGAAGCACCAGGCAGCTCTGCTGCCGCCAAGTATCCCACTGATTTGCTGCAGTTTGCCCATACGCAATCGTGCGGCGCATTTCTTCCTGGAGCAACATCACCTCTTCCGTGTATCGGGAGGATCGGGCCAGGGCTTTGCACCACTCAACCCGCAGTGCTATAGACGCAAAAATTAGCAATTCTGTTTGTAGATAGATAAATGGATAGAATGATGCACCTTCCTCCAGACGCTCGTCGTTCTCGCCCTCGCCGGCTCCTACCTGGTACCAGATCCAGGACAGGGTGTGCGAGCCCTCTCCGCTTGCCACACCTGCTGCGCGCGCGATCCCACCCTCAATTATAGCACCCCCGATATCAGCCCATTGCTTGTTTTGAGCTTTTTCCTCGGCAGTGAGTGCGCGCTCGTTCAAGCCCCGGATGTCGTCATCGTCGAGCATACGCAGACGCTCCTCCCAGTCTCCATGTCCCCGAAGTGCTACCAGCGCCGCCCGGGAGTATCGGTAGCGCAATTTGGCGATGTGGATGCGGATGTTGATCTGGCGCAGGATTCCCTGGCCTTTCGTCATCAGCCCCTGGCCAGTATAGTTGCGCAACTTGTATCTGTTGGTCATGGTGCGCGTGCGGAGGCCTACACGAACACTTTCCAGGGCCTCCGCTGCCTCCGCCTCGCGTAGGCGTGCCTCCAGTGTGGGAAGGCCCATGGCGCACACCCTCTCCCCGGCTTCTCGGGTCCGCAATCTCTGACGGCATGAAGAGCCGTGTCACCTCGGGTAATTCTTCCCCACTTCCATCGTACATCTGCTTTTGGATGTTGGTGAGCACCGCACGGACCGATGGCATGTACACTGTTTGCAACTCGCGAAATTTGTGGATACGCTTGAGGAGGGCAGTGCGACGTTTGGTGAAGTCCAGCTTCTGGGTCGGAGAGGGATTCCGCAGGGCCCGCACGGCAACCTCTAGGCGCCGCCTATTTGATACATAAAAAATGTCGTTAGCTACCCCGATTTTTGGGATAGAAAAAACAAATGCACTGGCTCTCTTCGATGTGAAGGCCCATGATGATGAAGGTGCTTGGGGTGTGCTCGCGTTCGATCTCGACGCCCTCGGAAGTACAGACAAATTCTTCCATCGCAATCTCAAGTTGGATCTGCCGAAGACTGGTCACTGTGGCGATATCAATTTGCATCCCCATAAATCTTTTTCAAATCCACGAACCTTCCTCTGGCATGTCGAACGGAGAGTCCTCTGGAGTTGTATGCTGCGTGGACTCCCATCTCTCCACCCACGCCCTCCATTCCTTGATCTGCTCCGGGCGCGCCTCTTCCAATCCCTTTGAAAACGCTTCAAACGCGACTCGGTGCTGGTTTCCATCCTTGATGGCAACCGCCAGCCGCTTTGGGAGTATGCGATCTACATGGACACTGTCAATGGCCATCCGAAACTCTCGGCAGTCCACTTACGCATTGCCAGCAGCCTGTCATAATTATGAAACCCAAATACATCCTCGAGTGTCGCCTGACGTGACCCAGGGCCCATCAACCTGGTCGAGGGTGCGGCACCATTGGAAAATGCCCAGTTCTGTTCTATTCCCTCCCCGTTCGTCATCCCGGCACCCCGCATCCAATGAAAAGAGAAGGGGGAGCGGCATTTGGTGAGGTGATCGGGGAGGTGAAAGTTGGGGACCATCCACCAAACATCCGCCGGCGGAAGTTTGAGATGCATGGCTTCTGGCATCTTCGCCATGCGCTCCCAGAACTTGACTGCGTACTGACACGCAATGTCGTACGACAAGACTAGCCAGGCCATGGCAAATGTCATGAGGGCCGACAAAACAACGAAGTCTATATTGCATTGACTGTCATTAAATTAATATTTGTATCCATTGTTTTCTGAAATGACTTACCGCTCGCCCACTTGCAAGTCGCCAATGCCATTGGCACGCCACATGTTATGTCTTGAGCATGTTACACCCCCGACTCCCGTCGTCCGCAATCCCCGCACACGCTTCGAGTTTGCCAGGAACATTGCTCGAAATCCAGAGCAGTTGGAGATCTCCTCCTCGTCAACATGCTTTGCGATATGAGCATAGTATCCATCCTCGCCGTGTCGGCGACAGAAGTAGCCGAACCCATCCCCGAGGATCGGGTCCGATGCTTCCGAGGATACACAACGGTTTCCCAACCGAAAATTCGCATCCGCCGCCAAAAACACTATGTATATGAAGCTATAAACAATTTAGGTATTGGCTCATCGACATTGCGTAGTGCACGTACCGGTAGAAAGGATCAATTTTCTCCCAATTTGGAGGCAGGTTCCAGCCTGGCTGGGGGCATGCCCGACACGGTATCGCCAACTCGCCCTGCTTCGTTGCTGCTATACCCCCTTCATCGTGTCCCGTTTGGCTCTCTTGTGGCGTTTCACCTCCCGCCACTGACGTACGATGTGCATGAAGGGTCGTCGACGATCCTAGCGATTTATTAGCCCACATTCAGAGATGTGCTGGAAAGTACTCACTGGAGGTTTATCAAGCCCATCATGATTTGTGCACATTTCGAGTCCCCGAAGGAAGTCGTAAGCAGAGAGTTTTCCCAGACAGTTTATGATCTGGAAATGTCGCAGTGCACGGAATGTTGCGCATGTGTTCGGCGCTGTGATCGTTGCTGGCCACCAACAAGCGCGCAATAATTGGGTCCGCCGTTCCTCCGGAGGACTGTCGGGCTGTGCATCCCTCGGACATCCACAGAAGTCCACATTCATCTCGTGGACACCGGTGAGATCGTAGAGAACAAAATCATGGGCGGCCGCCTGCCGGTAAGGGCAGACGACGCCAGGGGGATGTCTGAGCTGTACGCGGAGACCGAGTTTCTGAAGCCACCTTCGCCCACGAACAAAATTTGTCCCATTCCACATCTGAATCAATGGGTTAGCAGTCACAACCCGGTGGCAGCTCCGAACCGAACAACGCACTTCCAAGAAATGTGTGGGGTGCTGAACGTGCGCAGCTACGATACACCGTGAGCAATACATGCATTCCCCGAAGCACGCTTGATCCGTACAACGCCAAACTGCTGGCCCATCGCATTGACGAATCGGACATTGTCGTCGGGGATCCACACATGGGCCACCAGCGCACCGAGCATAGTTTCTCGGGGACCCTCGTCCCTCGCGGCGTAAGTTCTCCAACAGATATTCGTCTCTATGTGGAAGCCAATTTTTCAGCGGACGGTCCTGGATAAATCTCTGTTAGCATTTCTTCTGGTAAGGATAAATAAATACTTACCGACTTTGTGTTCCTCCCGGCTGACTGGATGACGACGACATTAATCCCGTCGTCTGCGGGCTCATCCGGCTGCGATTCCAGAGACGTGTCCCCAAGCTGGTATGAGAAGGTCTCAGAACTCCTCGCCATATTTGTCACCAAATCGTCCGCCCAGAAATGGTCCGGTGCTGTCGCATCAGCGACTCCGGCCCCTTGCTCAACCACACTCATCCTTGTGCGCTGTCTCCGGTTGTCCTGGGTGCGATACGACACTGATGCTGCCGTACCCGCAATTACCAGTGAGTGCTCTTTGATCTTGCGTTTATGCGACATCGAAGAGGTAGGTAGAGGTCGGTCAATTCAACGTTGTAGAAATTTGAAGACAAAGCTGGAAAATGGGAATGCGGACGTGTGATTCGACAATGCGAATACGTGATACGGCCCTGAATTTCGAATCTGCGACAGTCAAAGCAATGTTATTATATAGCAGTGGATCAAACTTTTTTTACTGGTGCATACACTAGAGATCGCCATCTCTACGTGCCTTCTGGGAAGCAGAGCGGCGAACCAACCGTAATAAAGTCAACGGGCGTCCATTTCCCCCGTGGAGCCAAGACCTTCCACGTTGCAACTTGTTCTCGTCATCGACCGACAGGTGGCACCGAGGCGTGGTGGCGATCTCCTTGCGGCAGCGAGGCGACGTGGTGATCTTCTTGCGCGTGGAGCGGATGTTTTGCTTGCGCCCACTACGAAGAATGTGTGACATCGGCGGTGTTTTCTGTACATTGGGTTGGGTCTGGACAGAGGCTGGCACGGCCAGGCAGGGGAGATCAGGTCGGATGGCTGATAACATTGTTAATGAAAAGGTGATGCGAGGTGTGCGCACACGCACCTGCCGCTTTTGGTTCCTCACCCGAGCATTGCCGGCAAACGTCCCTGGTGCCCTCTGCATAGAAAAAAGTCAACCTAATGTTCACAAAGTGTCCAATGGGCCACATACCTTGTAAATCCGGTGCCCCTTGTAAATCCGGTGCCCCTTGTAAATCCAGCGCCCCATCCGCCGTCAAAGGTCGGACTGGAGAAGAGCCGCAAAACTCATTCATAAGAGGACGACACCGACGTGAGCAGTGTGTACAGGGAGTCGCTGAAAAGCATTAGTTCTTGCGCCGGCTCAGAGGGTAACTAAGTCTGCCGCATCACGTACCCGAGTCAAGTGGGTGCAGTCCGTTCAATATGAGTTGCTCGGAAGAGCAAAGAAGTGCACGTGATGAGAACGATGACGCACGCCTCGGCTAAATCTCCGGGAGTTCCGCCCAAATTTTGATGCAGTGCGTCATGGTAAGTAAGTGCCCTGTCCTTCAGCTTCATCGAGACGTAAGCCTGGGGTAATTTGGATTTGGATTTTCAGTGTGCACCTCCCTTGATCTGCTCTAATGAATATCATTCATTATATAAGTTTATCCCGCATTTTTTTTTGGGCTCAACTATATACATGCTATTTATTGAATGGATTTGGGATAGTATTTGGTTTACAGAGATGGTCTTTGTGCCATGCTCGGGTTGATTTGGATTTGGATTTTCAGTGCGTACCTCTCTCTATCTGCCCTAATGAACGTCATTGTGGGTTTTCTTTGCACTCGTTTACACATACCAATTTCGGACCCTACTCCCTCACGCTGGAACTTCTGCCGCTTTTCCCAGGTCAGGGATTGAGTTAAACCACTGTCCAAAGGATGGGGAAAGGTTTCGGCGACGATCTTGGCTCGGGGGTGACCATGTTCGGGCAGTTCAACTTCATGGTTGAACTGGCCAAAAATATATTACGACGTCCTCCATAGCTCTTTGCCAAGGCTTAAAATCATCTGTGAGGATATTTTCTGTCTTTATTAATTACTAAAATTATGCCTCAGGCTGAGGCGGCACGGATTTTGACTGATATGTCGACAAAGTGGCGCACTCACAATGGAGTGGCGCACTCCTCGGTCAGTTTCACGACATATATTTCGAAGTTATAAATTGGGGCTCAACGGTTGGTCAGTTCTGACTGCAGGAGGGGTTTTCTAGTGAGTGTGGACAACTTTAGACAACAACCCACCATTCATCCTGATATCTCAGCTTAGTCCACCTTCGAAATACAGTACACTCTTGCAACCAATATTGGGTCGCAACATGAATCTCAGTTCAACCAAACCAAATTTCTATCGAGATCAAAATTGGGTGGGACACTTATATTTGACCACTCCCAGATACTTGTACGCCGTCCACAGGGCCCACATTGCCCACAAAGCTAAAAGAAATGAGAATGTGAGTACTTACGTTACCTCATTAGGCCCAATAAAGCCAGCGTCTATCGGCGATAACCACAAGCGCTGGTCAGATAAGATGTCCATCACATCATTCCAATCAAAATGCCTCCCTCCGCCCTCCAACAATGTGGTGATGACGAGGAGCGCCGCCTCCGGCGCCTGGCTACCTATCGCAAGTACCGGCAAACGTTCGTTTTTTTCTTCTTGTGCATTGCTCTATCCATATTCTCGCAGACATCTCACAGAAAGCCGAAAAAGAAACCGAGAAAGAATGGCGCGAGTCCGTGCCGCTCTGACGGAGGAGCAGCGGGAAAAGCACCGTGAGGCTCAGCGGCGCTATCGGGAGCGGTAAATCTTCCAGCTTTTTGTTTGCTACATCTGGCCGACAATGTGTGTGTACAGGTATCGCGAGACAATTGCCCACCGCGCAAGGCGTGCCACAATCCAGAAAAATGCTGAGGCAGGGCGCACAACCAAGCCTCGACCGAAGGCACGGCAGTACTGGTCGGATTTGGATCTGGTTTCATCAGACGAGGAGGAGGAGGACGGGGAATGGTGATTCCGGGTAGCACACAAGTACAGTACATGTGATCTATGTACCTATGTGCATGCCATCCCCCATTGCTGGTATGAATCGGCAGCCGCTACCGCTGCCACTGCCCCCGCCTTGGCCTCGGCCTCGGCCGCTAACCGTCGCATGTGCCTGCATCGGCACTGACGTCTTTTCTTACCCCGGGTTTTGGGAAACCTGGTGACGCCGTCCCAGGTGGGTGCCTCTTCCGAAGTAGTGTCGCTCCATCCACTGCTGTTGCCCCATCCGTGGCCATGGCTGTTGCCCCACCCTCTGCCAGTGGCCCACCCGGTGCCATCGGTATTTCCCCAGCCAGCTGCCGCGGCCATTGGCGCCGTTATCGGATGGGGCGCTATCCGTGTCTGGAGCCATACCCGAAACAGCTGGGGCCGGTGGATTGCAGCACGTCGACTCGCAATGGCCTTTGAACAAGCTGCTGGCCAAATTAAGTTCTCGTAAATTGACAGAGGAACTGCTGACCGATACTACCGTCCTTCCATAATCTCACGTTGAGGAACTCGTAGTATGACTTGACGTTCTCCCTCCGCCGCCAAAACGCGGTGAGAGTAACCTGACACTCGTCCTCGGAATCCCATGCTGGTAATTTTGAATTTTTAAATTTTTAATCGAGACTCATGGAATGACGGTAGAAATACTCACCTGCCTCGCTGGAGCCATCCAGAATTGGCCAGGCGACCATGGCGTGTTAAAATGAAGGGTTAGCAGACACGTGGCGCACTCACCCCATATATTATCTGTTACGTGGCGCACTCACCACATGGATCAATCAAGGATCGTCTTCCTTTCCTTGCCACCATGTCGCAGCTTGTACTCACCAACCTCCGCGCTGAAGACCTAATCATGGACATCCGTGGGGGAGGGCGGGACCACCGTTATTACTGCTTGCCTCCTTTCCGCGGGGGCACAGATAGCGTGGAGAAGACTGGACGCGGGTTTCCATTCTACCTGGTCTCGCAGGGCCACGTTGTGGGGATCTTCGACAACTGGTAACTCGTCGCAGCATCGTACCGTACCTTTGGATGAAGACCTTTTTTTTTCGCAGGCTCGAGGCCAAAGCCAGTATTTCCGGCTTCCCGGACAACAGCTACCGAGGCTACAACTCCGTGGAGGAGTGCATCGACGGCTGGCAGGCACTATGCCGGTGGGGTATACATCCCCATCCCGTGGATCCTGCGCACGGAGTGAACACCTCACCGCGGAAGCATGGGAAAGCCTCTGCCGCACCGGACGAAAAAGGAGATCAGTTGTGAGTTTTTTTTTTATGCCTGCCTGAGAATACTTAATGTGTCCGGCAGGAAAGCGCTATGTACGCCACCGCGCGCACCTCGTCCACAGAAGGCCGCTCGGCACGAGGAGGAGCCATGTACGCCACCGCGCGCACCTCGTCCACAGAAGGCCGCACGGCACGAGGAGGACGACTTTGTGAATTTCGCAATTCGGGGGGCAGGTGTCGTTTCCAGCAGCGCGTATGTGATATTCTTGTCTAGCTAATCATTAACTCATCATTTACAAACAAGGGCGCGCACGGAACAACGTTACCGCGAAATGCGCCTCCGGGGCGAGGAACCTGAGCTCTTGGTCACACGGAGCTTGGAGGCAGCCGCAAGCTTTGCGCTCGAGGAGCCCGAATTAATTTAGGCTGTTTATTGGACGGCTTCCTTTTGTAGTTGTTTTGGACGCTCTGAATAAATATACTTGAGGGAGAACTAAAGTAAATGAGTCGCTGGAGCGGCCGCTCCTTTAGTGTACTCTGTAAGGATGCTGTTTGTTTACGTGTGGTCGTAGAAAAACTGAGGACAGCGCTTACCAGTTACATGCCTCGCCAAGGTACAGCAGCCAGAAAACGGGCGCGAGAGGGCAAGCCGCCTGTGAAACCTGGGAAGCCGAGCTGGGTCTACGGCACCAAACTGGCCTTCTTCACTGCGTACAAGGAGGACTTCATTGCCGCAGCGGAGATCAAGGAAACTGGCGCGTTTTACACGCGCATTGCAAAACTGTATTTGAAGAAATACGGCTACAACACGGCCTGGGACGAGGATCTGGAGGAGGGCCAAGACACTGCAGACGATATCGACGAGGACGAGGACGTCGATACTCTTCTGCCAGAGGTTGCCGAGGCACGGTCCGCGTACTACACAAAGCTGCGCAACAAGATCGCAGTCTGGTATCATGCACAGTATGGGGGGAACGTACGGCAGAAACAGGTGCCCAAGACCTTCAAGCAGCTGTTTGATAAGGCCGAGCTGGAGCCGTCGGAGCCTACGAGAAAGCGCGAGCTCCACTATTACTCGACAAATTTTTACGCCGAGAGAATCAAGCCGCGGTTCATCACACGGTGGGCTGCGGTCACTCGAGCGGCAGCAGAACGGGGAGAAAAGCCCCCGGCAGAGGTCGCCGTGCGCCAGCAAGTGACGAAGGAGATGTGGTCGGCGGAGACACCAGCATTCCGGGCAGAGATTTCTAAGACCATCGACAAGATACACGAGGCGGCGATTGAGACGTACAAAGTAGCGCTCGCAAACGACACCCCATCGACAGCCGAGGAATATAGCATGTGAGAGATTAATTTGGCAATGATCTGAGTGACGACGTTAATTTTCGCATTAGTGCTTTGAATAACGCGGCCTTTTACCTTACACCGTTTGCGGAGGCCGCTCAACAGCAATTTGGGATGAACGTCAGTATCTTGCTCTGCGGCCCAGTTCCCGATCGTGGGGGGAGGATTGAAGTGAGGAGGTGTGTTCTGACGCGTGAATCGGTGATAAGGGATCTCAAAAATGAATGCAGTGTGCATGCCGGATTCTCGAATGGCCTTGTGCCCAGGATCTGGAGTGATTTCGACCGTGGAGGCTTTGACGCTGTACAGCGCAGCTTTGTGAATTTTGCACATCATTGTTTCAGTAAGTGATATTTATTCAGTCAGGATGAGCGATAACATGTTTGTACTTAGCGGAAGAGGAGTGTCGCGCAAGAGCTTTGAAGGCGATCCCGTCAGCATTGGCCTACGATAGCGGAGCCAGAGCCGCAGGCGACAGTGTTGATGTCGACACTCCCGGTACCCCCGCTCACTCCCACTCCCCCAATCCCATACCCGCTGCCGTTGCTACACCCGGTACTCCCACCCCCACCCTCACCCTTGATCTTGCTGCCATGCCCGGGACTCCCACCCCCACCCCCACCCCGAATCCCACTGCTGCTGCTGCTGCCCCCCATACTCGTACCCCCACCCACAATGCCGACCCCGACGCTATCCTATTCCCAATCCCAAGCTTCCGGAACCCGAGCTATGAGATGAGCGAGGAGGATGGGAACACCCTGTTCCCGATGTGGGAGATGGACGTGCAAGATGCAGGGTACACTGGACCGGTGGTGGGTGCCGCACTAAGATGGGAGATGACGCTGATGTCGCCGGCGGAGTGCATGGAATATATGGGGCAATTGGCGCGCATGTCGCCGGAGATGCTGAGTATGGCCAATGAAAGGGCAGAGGCTCGGCGCAGAGTGGAGCGTGCGAGCAATGAGGCAGCGGCGGCAGCAGCAGAGCGTGCGAGCAATGGGGCGGTGGCAGCGGAGCACGTGCCCGATATGGCAGCAGCAGAGCATGCGCCGATAAGGCGGCAGCGGAGCACGCACCCGATAAGGCGGCAGCGGAGCACGCACCCGATAAGGCGGCAGCGGAGGCAGCGGTGGTGGTGGAGCGTGCACGACCCAAACCCAAACCAGCCTGGCGTCGAGCCCAGTCGAGTGTTGACATGGCTTTAGAGCGACCTGACACACACGGTGAGGAAGAGAACGAGGGACAGGGAAATGGGGAGGGTGGGTGGAAGAGTGTGTGGAAGAACCACAACGAGTCGGGCTGGCCGCAGGAGCTGACAAACGCGGTTAGGGCCTTTGAGCGGGGGCAAGACTTGGGGTGGCCCAGAATGGAAATCATGTGTGGCGGACTTCATCGCGCTCGAGCGAGCATCTGGCTACCCTGTCAAGGGAGATGTTCTCGCGCCACAAGGGGAAAAGAACGTGCGACCAGAAGAGATCCCGACATTCATGCAGCGCCGACGGAAGTGGGAGAAGCAAGTGACGCTGAGCTCGGGGATTGGACCGGCGAGTGCACAAGGCTCATTCGCAGATCGGTGGTGGGCGTGGTGGATGAGGGCACAGCCTGCAGCTCGTCTGCAAACGAACAGGAAGCTCGGCCCCGCTGACGCTATCCCGGTGGAAGAGTGGGTGAATATTTCGAAAATGGCCGGCAAGAACGGCCTTCTGCTGTACATGGGTGGTTTGTTGTGGTGGGGAGAAGCAGCAGCTGCCGCACCAGACTCAACACTGCTGGAAGATTGGCGGGTTGCCGTGCTTGACATGTCGTGTGTTCTCAGAGTTGCAGTTGCGGCAAAGAAAAGGTGTGTCGTTGACTTGACGTGAGAACGAGAAGCTGATTTTCGCATGATAGTGGGACCAACTTGGATACAGAGGAGGAGAACGAGGCGGCGGTTGAGCCATCCACCCGCACAAAACGCAAGAGGCCTGAAAATGGAGGGGATGACAAAGAGAATGAGGGGCCGCCCAAGTATGTCAAAGGCCCAATTTGGAAATCATCTTGATAACACCCGAATAGGAAACGCCGTGGAGCCAGGAGGTAAAATCCCATCATCTTGTGCGTTGCGGTGGTGGTCGTCATTAAGTAGAATTTGGTATCACTTGTTCTTGTTGCGCCAGAATGAGAAAAAATATTTATAAAGAGATGTACAGCCAGCGTGAGGTTTGTTTTGGGAAACTCTGAGATTATCAAGATAAGATTAGGTGGGGTGTACACGTCGGACTTGAAGTTCTTGAAGAACGGAAGGATCGGGGACGACACGGGTGTGTTCGGGGATTCAATGGATGACACCACGAGAAGAGTAAGCCATGCCGGGCAGCCGGAGTGATGGAACAAAAATATGCGGTGATGGGGAATCATAGTGGCCCAAATAATGTGCTAGCGAGGGGCCGGTGCAATATTCTGATTTATCGCGAATAATACCCGTTTTCGGGTGCTGAAAAGGCGCGGGAACGGCCGAAATATGGATTTTTCGGCTGCAACCCAAATGGGGTGAGGGGCAGGTACATTGCATTGTGGGCGGCTATTGGTGGGCCAGCTAGGCAGTGTCCACCATGCAATGTACCCCCCGGTCATGGCCAAGGTACATTGCATTAAAGGTACAGATGTTCCTGAGTCCACCCGCTTCCACACACCTCGCTCCTCGAGCTGACTCGAACTCTGTCTGCATAGCAGGCATCCATTTTTCCGGTTCCCGCATTGCCTCGCGATATGAGCGCGGGATGGAGCCCTTGATGGAGCTCGCAAAGGCCCATGGGCTGCGCAGCAGTACATCGTCGAACGTCTCCCAACCGACGTCGACAGCGTTCACTGTGGGCCGCCTATTGTCACGCGCCCAGTCCTGTTGCGCAGCCCTCGCCCTCTGCCTCCATCTCGCTCGATGCTCGCATGTCGAGAAGGGCGCGTGTGGGTTTCTGAGCGCGTTCGCTCCGGCGGGGCAGGTCCGGGACCACCAGAGGCGCAGGAGGTGGTGCCTCCTCGGGGACGTCAGGTTGCAGCGGAGGTGAGTCGTCCCTTTGAAAGATGGATGGATCCTGAAGCGCGACGTCCTCCTCAGGCTCCGCCAGGCGCGTTCGATGGGGCATCCCCTCCTCAAAGATCACATTTCGCACTTGGTAGACCCTCGACCGCGAAGCGTCGAAGATCCGGTATCCACGGCGTCCCATGTAACCCACCATTTTACCCTTCCATGACTGTTTCCCCAGCTTCCCTTCCTTGTCGTCCAAGTCCTTCACCCAGCACACACTCCCCCACGCGCGGAGATGGGAAATATTGGGCTTGATCAGTTTCCCCGCAGCGTCCCGCTTCCTGAACCATGCGACCCACGGAACAACGTCGGGGTGACGGGAGGATGGGATGAAGCCGCGCACGTAGCAATGTGCAGCTGCTGCCTCGGCCCAGAAACGCGCGTCGAGCCCCGACTCGATTAGCTGTGTTCTGGTCCCCTCCACCACCGTGCGATTCCCCCTCTCTACATGCCCGTTCGCCGCTGACGATGCTTTAGGTACTTTCTCTACCGTGATCCCCCCCGCCGAGCAGTACGACAGGAAGAGGCCGTTATCGAACTCCTTCCCCAGATCAATCCGAACGCGCTTCAAGCGCTTCGATGTTTGTAATTCCGCGGCGGTTACCCACTCTCGGAATGCCGCGAGCGTCGTCTCCTGCGTCTTGTTATTCAAGAACAGAGGGAATTTCATCGACGTCCCGCCGTCGGACACAAGCATCATGTATACTGCGCCCGACCAACTTGGTGTACGCGCCCGACCCCACAAATCGAGGTGGACACGCTCTAGGGGTTCAGTCTCGTGAACCACCACATCATCATACGGCATGCGGTCTTGCTTGCCGTAGATGCAATCCTCGCATAGGCCGTGGAGATCGCGCCCAACAATCCTCAAGCCGTCCACGAGGGAATTTTTGGCCATTCGCTCGATGACGCGGACGTCGCTGTGCCCAAAGCGGCGGTGCCATGTCTCGAGGTTGGTCGGTTGGTCTCGGTCGCGTCCCGCAATCGCCACCACCACACCCTCCTCGTCATCCAGGTCGTCAACGACATCGACCTGGTATAACTCGCGCCCACCTCCCGTTCTCGTCAAGACCCCGTCGACGATTTTGGTTCCGTCTCGGCTAGATACGGTTAGCCGACCATCTCCGAGCGCGCCCACAAGTCCCCGCCTATCAAGCCTTGGCAGCGATATCAAGTTCATCGTGAAGTCGGGGGTGTGGATTGCGTCGAGGAGAATTGTTCGTGGTGGCCCGCCCTCAACTCGGACATCAAACCTAGCTCTCCCGGTACCGACGACACGAAACCCGCCTACGGCAGTATTCCCATCGACGTACTCTTCACGATACGTGGTGAACCGCTTGCGGTTGCGGACACACGTGTCTGTCGCCGCGCTATCGAGGAAGGTGGGAACGCCGGGCGTGTCGTGTGTGACGCCGGCCATGAATATTGAAGGAACTGGTACATGGGGGCTAGCTACGGTACGTGTAACGCGCTCGCTCAGAAGGGCAGGACCTGACCCGATATGTCTGAGTCTAGAGGACACGTTAACGACCGTAACCGGAGAGGGGGGGGAGCCGGACGCACCCTCGTCATCGTCGTAGGTTGCGCACGAGTAGATGGGCATGGGAGACAGGAACGCCGCCGCCGCAGTGGGGGCATACGTCACAGGAGCGGGCGGAGGTGCTGGTGCAGGCGCAGCTGCTTGAGCAATAGCAGCTGAGGCTGCAGCAACTGCAGCAAGCGAACGCCGCATTGGGTGCAGTGCCGTGTCCGGGGTTCGTTGCACGGGACCTATTCGCCTTGACCACGTTCGCTGCGTCGATGAGTTGCTGTCGAGGCTCCAACCCGGCAGGGGCTTTGTACCACGCTGGACCATAGCCCCTCCTTGCCGCCGCCGCGTGCCCAGCAATTGTCGCGATGGTGGGGTCCGACGCGGCAGTTGGTGCAGTTCCCAGCGCCGCGCCCTCCACCAGCACCGTTTCCAGTGTGAGTGGCGAGTGCTTGCGCGACCCCGCTCGCAGTGACCGATGCCTTGTAGACAAGGTCCCAATGCGCGCGGAGGTGGGCGATGATTTCGTGCGAAAATTTCTTGTCGCCGAGGATGATCATGGCGTTGGAGAACTCGGCGGCGGGGAGGGAGCGAGGAGGATGGCAATATACTCCTCCTCCGGGCAGCGCGCGCCGACATCGAGCGCGTCGGAGCGCAGCTTGGTCATCGCGTCGATGTGGGCAGGGAGGTCACGTCCGCTCACGAGTTTAAGCGACCGCAGTGCATCCATCGCCTGGCCTTTCAACACCTCCGACTTGCGGTGGAACTTGGTGACGAGCTTCAACCACATTTCACAGCTGGTCTCACTGGCGGACAGGGCATGCGCGCGTGGATCACAATGTTCTGGTAGATGATAGCGCCAGCCATTGCGTCGCGGAGGTCCCACTCCTCGGTCGAGGGGATAGTCGAGTTGGCGAGGGTGGGCTGGAGCGAGGTGGGATTTTGGGGGCGAAGAATAGCGCCGCTGGGATAGCCGTAGAGCCCACGGCCTCGGAGCGAGCTAATAATCCTCTCCTCCCACGAGGACCAGTTGCCGTCAGCGAGCTGCTTGTCGGCGGCGAAGATGGGGATGCTCGTCGTCGACATAGGGGCCAAAATAGGGGTATGGGTGAGTCTTCGTTCTCGGGCTTGTATTCACGACTGATTTTAGGACGGTGTAGCTCGAACGCTCTGACTGCGAATCTGTTGACGATACAATAGTAAGTCCTCAGTCGTACCCGATGTCGTGGTAGAGACTCCTGTTAATTACCTGTCGACGATACAATAGTAAGTCTATAGGTAATATATATGTAAGTATATGTCCGGTACGATAAGTAGGAAAGGAAACGTACCCTCAGTCGTACCCGATGTCGTGGTAGAGACTGAGGGTCGTTGTCACGTATCCGCACCTTAAATATGGTGCGGATACGATCGGCGTCATAACATAGTAAAAGAAATATAAAGAGTAACCGATCATACCAAGTAACCAAATGCAGACGCGAGACGCCATCTTCCCAAAGAGGCAGCCTCGCGCCTCAACAGGAAACGGAATCGTCGCCTCGACCACCTCTTGCACACGCTCCTTAATGCAGTCCTTCCATACTACGCCTTGAAACAACGTCGGCAAGAGCTCGGCTTCGAAGGTCCGGATCTGGAAGTCAGGAAGCGCAAGGACATAATCAAGCGCAGCAAAGTCTACACCACGGAGATGATTCAGCAGGTCTCGGACTCCAAATACCTTGTCCCCTCCGAAGCAGACCCCACCAAGTTTTACGAGGCCGACCTCGATGCATATACCTGCCAATGTCTTGATTATCCCTTGATTTGTTTTTGCAAACATCTATGCGCTGTCCAAGAGCTGTTCGATGAACCGGGTGTCCCTCCCGACAGCATCAGGCCATCTCTTCCGGATGTCTCGTCACTGCCGCCAAGACTTCCCGATAGCCAGACACCTTCTACGCCTTCCGGCCCCCCTTCTGCACCTCCCTCTCCCTCCAGTCAAAACACTCTTTGCCCGACTAGTGGAGAAGTTTGACCGCGGAATGGCTCGTCTTCAGCAGCTATGCAAGAAGAAGAAGGACACCACTCTCGGATCCCTACCGGCTCTTGAAGCAGCTCTCGATGCCTTGCTTCTCGAGACAGACAGCGGCTCTGTCCTACCTCACACACAGCACCTCAAACCAAATATGTCGTCACAGTGGAAGAAAACACACAAATCAATGATGCCTGGGGTGAAGATGAAGCGGAAACCAGCAGGCGATCCTTCCTATGGCGCGGGAGCGAGCAGCGGAGGTAAAGCGAAAGAGCCGCCGCCAAAAAGTAACTTCATACACTTGACTCATCACCACGTCTAACCTAATTCTTGCAGGGCAAAATCTACCTCGACGACGAGAACTTCTGTGGCTGGACTACCTCCGTCCTCAAACTCACTACTACCGGCTGCAGCTGCTACACAAACCCTACCCTCCAATCTGGTTCTACCTGCTGTTCATTCATCTACACTAAGCTATACTGCTTCAAATTTATTACTACCTGCTGCTGCTCATCCCCCACCTGCTGCCGCCGTGCTTGTGTCCCTCCGGTTACCCTCATCTTCCGCATGGTTACCATCCCTCGCAACCTCCTCAAACGAGCTCATCTCCTTATATCTATTCTCATCAGACTGGACAATACGCATGGTCGCCGTACTATTATCCTCCTCAAAATGCCTAGAACTACACATGTCATCGAATCTGCATAGATGCGTGGATTATCTTGTACTGTTCATTTCGACCAAATGTTCATGGGGTGTCACCTGTCACCACAAATGTTCACTGGACTCAGTGTTCATTTCTCGGCAATCACGAGAAAATTACCATAAATGGAAGTCCGGCATTTGCCGGACTCTATTTTTTGGCATTTTTTACTCATTTTGAGCCCTAAAATCGCAATGTCACCGTCACCAAGGTCAAATTTGTTCAGTTCACGACCCCGTCACCCGTCACCTGAACATTTGGTCGAAATGATACAGTATGCGTGCGAGCAGGGTGACAGAGCATGATGACTCATGGAATGGCCATCAATGCTCGCGACCCGAGTGCCGAGGCTGCCGATAATATCTTCCCGATTTGGACCGCACGTGGAGGGGGATTTTTTCCTACTCGCGCCTTATGTTCCGCAAATAGCAGTAACATTGAAATGGATTTTTGTCCTGTGGCCTGGTTCTCTGGGTTCTCTGCATGCTATCCTGAAAAAATTCCGGTCGAAACTCGGCCATATGGAGTTTCATGAGAAGCCACCTGTCTAATCTGATCAACCTCGTGGTATACATACCCACAGCCTCCGAACACACCCGGAGCATTCTCCTCCTCTCGTCCATGCATGACAGAACTCGACCACACACTAAGCTCGGATACGGCTCAACGAACAACGCGCAATGTCCATCGTAAGGCTCCACTGTAGAGTTAACTTCCATGAAAACTGACGGCGTGGGATTACATCTAGATACACCGGCACTTTCTTCCCAAATTCGAGGCACTTCGTCGTCTCGGGTGGAACCTTCATTAGTCTGACGAACCCCAATAGCGTGGACTCTGGTCAGCTTCAGTCGTCTCCCCCTTTTGCAAATCTAACTACTCTGGCACACGATAAATGTGTGTCCAGATTTCCGGAAGATCCACTCGGAGATATCGATTTGAGAACGGAAATAACACTGGATGAAGAATCCGGTCTCGTCCACCGCCAACGCGGACGTGCCTCTGTTCGGCGGATGTATTCTGCCAGGATCAAGGCCTTGGACATGACTGTCGCGCTTTATGAGGGCGAAAATGCGGAGGCAGACTGGCGGCGGGATATCTCAAAATACGTGTGGCTACGGTGAGTCCCAAGAGAGCTCTCTTGCATTTCGGTATTGAAGACTTCCAGGCATCCTAATTTCCTCCAGATTTATGGTACGGCAAGCTCGGCTGGTATGCATGCCGCAGTATTCCACGACGGTGCTGCCATTCCACTCATGAGACACTTTGAAGTGGCTAACTTCTATCATTCACCCAGATTTAATTCCATTGAATGTTTTCTGAGGCTTCACGACTGCTCACACTTCTCGATCATTTATGTATATGCGTGCGCTGTAAGTACGTCCACCCCCATCTATATCTCCCTGTTGCTGACTTTCATTAAGGAACGGGATTTCTGTGTAAGCAATTTGGATTCCTCCATTGACTGGTTCTCTTACTCGTTCGCAGAATGCGGAACAATATAAAGCGGTAAGGCCGACGAGCGGCAGGGCCCGCTACCGGAATTCTTTGAGATTTATTCCACTTTCTGTCTAACAAGAGGCATCCAGAACAGATCTTTCAACACCCGGAGTACTACTCAAGATTGATACTTGAACAGAGGGAATGACCTGCCCTCAACGACAAGGGATAGGAGAAGAAGGGAGTGATCCATCCAACAAATATATTGTGCAAAACTATTCGAGCAAGATGTAGGCTCAAATGAAACACTTGACTGCCAGGGCTGTGGCAGACACCAGAAGTTACGACCATGTCTTGAACCAAGTTTGAACAGGGCATACGTGAGTTCAGGAATAAACTAGTGACAGTAAAACCAGTGAGTTAGAGACTATTGTAACATCGAGTTTTTGAATGTCAACAGGATGAGCCTGCACATTGCTCTACTAATAATGCGAAGTATGAACATGGAATATTTCCAGTGTCCGTCCACGAGAGGCTGGCTTCACTCAGCATGCATGGCAAACAAAAAATCAGCCAATCAATCACTTGAGGATTAAAGGGACATGGAACAGCTGTCAGTGCAAATAGAAGGCAGGAAAGCAAGAGTTTCGTTGAATGGGACGAGGATGAAGGCCAGAAGCTTTGATTGCGACCACGCAGGTTTATGGGCTGCCAGGAAAATTGACAGCCAATTGCATTGGGGCAATTCCCGAGGCAGCGGTGTTCAGTATCACGAGAAGGAATGAAGTTGCATGCATTTGAAAGCTAAGATCCACAAAAAGGCTGAGAGTAAGGAAGGCGTGTGCATTTGAGATCCTGGAGCTGTCTGCTACTTAAATAGAGAACAAGGTCATCCAGTGAACCTTGTGAGTATCCCAATCACTTCAACATGCCACAATTTAGAATAATTCCCAAGATGGCATATTCAGAGTGAAAAGGTCAATGCTAGTGGAGAAAAAATGTTAGATGAACTTGAAGGCAAAGCACGAGGAACAGCGACCTGAAAGTCCCGGGTCAGGAGAGAGCCAAGAAGGGAGAGCTGCAAGCAATTCCGAACATTATATTCTTCTATCCAGATTCCCAAATCCCGAGTTGCCTATGATAGGGACTGTGAGCAATTGTGGGATGTTGAGACCCGATTCGCCAGGATAACAAAGGTGGGCCTAGCACGTGCCGCCGTTAAGTTTCTCGGGTGGGAATGGAACATCAAACAGACATCGGTTTTTGAGGCAGGTCTTGAGCAAGGCCTGTATGACATCTTGTCAAAGGTATATTCATTTGTTTGTCCCAAATGATCTAGATCTCGAAAAACATCTGACTTCTCCAATAGCTTAAGATTATATTACGGACACACACAGAACATTGGAATGATGCATGCCAGTATGTTGCAGGACATATATTGTTATTGTAGAGTGTAGGCCAAGGAAGGACAACACAACAATGCTGGCTCTGGTGGGAAGGACCCCGCACGTGGTCATATCAGGATAGACAATACCTCCTGATCCATCCAGATACTTAGGCCATGTGCGGAGTTGTCCAACCCACATTAATGTGACGAGCAGGCAATGTACCCTGCGCAGATCCTCTCCTGCACAAAAGATAGCTAGTCAACAGTGAAGGAGGTTAAAGGATGGAAGACGCACCGGTGAGAAGCAGTGCATGCCTTGCACACCCCAAGGCGGCAGAGCCGTAACAGTTGTATGCTGCTAACTGTGTCCGCACCGAGCTGCCGTTAATCGGCCAGTATCTTGGCTGCCCATGTGTCGTGTGTACAGTAAACTTAAAATAGGATTCTTCGTGCTTCTGCGGCGCGTGCCGGTTTGAGCGGGGAGGACAACAGTGATGAGAGAAGATGAGATACAGAGAGCACGTGGCAGTGGACAGGCGCAGTGCAGGAGCCAGCCACAGCAGAGGCTTGAATAAAAAAACCTCGAATTTGCGAAGTACACTAATGAGAGTAACAATTTAACTTCAAGACCTTGACTCTCTGAAGGCCTAACTCTCTTTAACAGTCTCGATTGGATCGAAGTTTCCATTTCGACGATCCTCAACAGCACTACTTGGTGACAACCCCCATGCCACATGTTGGTTTCTGTGGCTTCACCCGCGGCGTAACGGAAATACTGGGCTTCTTCATTCAAATTGACAGGGGGTGTGATGCGTGACCCAAAATACCTATTTCGACATTTCGACAGTGGCTGAGGGATATGATGGGACGAGAGGGAAGAGGGATGACGTGGCAAGGTGCCATAATACCTGCCGGCGAAGGTCAAAGATAATAAACTGATGGAAACGGACCTGTGCCTCAGCAAAATTACGATGCGAATCGTCGGCTACGATGCCGGAGGTATATGCCAAGAGATTTTGGAGGGGAGATCAAGTGAGAAATCAGAGAGATCACAGCTTACGCAAAACCTGCTGACGAAAATGTGATGCACGGCCAAAATCTAAAAATCATGCTCGCTATAAGACCCGTACCTTACGGTAGCGGGAATCTTAAACGAAGATACCTCCAAGGATGGCTTGTAAGCCGCCCGGTCAATCGCTGGATGATATAGCCATAACGCAATTCTAGTCTGCGAGCGATTGTACATTCTGGATCCGTCGCTCCACTGGTCGACTGTGCGTGGACCTCGCACCAACTTATATCACGGACACATATTTCTACGGCCCGGACTGTATATCAACCCCCGAGAGTTCAGCGACCTGCAGTGGGCTGACTCAAGAAGCCGCAGTGATCGCGTCTCTCGAGTTGGATCAGTACCACGAACTTTGTTACTGGCATCTACGACGTACTCAGGTCTTCTCAGTCTCTCCGCAGACAGTGGTAAATATGATGACGGTTGTATATCGGCCATGGGACTCTCATCTCGAAGGTTCAGTGGAGATCGCGGCCAGGACTAATTCTAGATATGGGGTCCTTTGAGTGGACCGGAGAAGCAATTGGACAACCCATGGACGATGGATGGGCGCGGTAATCAATTCATATGTGAATGATGAACCTAGCTAATAGTGTGCATATTGAAGGTACGAGGCCACCGATATATTCAACACGGTCCTTTCGTTGTCGATGGCTTTCAACAACCCGGAGTCTTGGATTTCTCAGGCCAACTACATTTTTGCGCGGCTGCAAATCACTTCGAATTATGAAGACTACGGTGTGTCCTGGGATAATTTTCACCCTGATATTCCCTCGTGACCGAGGAGAACAGTACTCCTATATACAGCTGACTTTCGTCTTCATATCCCAGTACCATCTCAAAGCACGCCAAAAGGCTACTTATTTGTCTGCCCCACCGAAGATTTTCTAACCGGCACAATCCCGATCTCGTTCCGCTGGCCCGCTTGCCCAGCATATTGGTCTCTTGATCCTGCCGGCGCCGAACGTCTGAGCGTGGAGCACGCGATTCAGCTAGGATTCCCTCTTGTAGAACTCTCTACCGACGTCTGGGGGTTATCCTGGGATCCACGAGTATACGCTGGGTTGAGTGTATTCCAGGCGGGCCAAGGGCTTTGATCCAGACAGCCGGGACGTTGCGCAGCATCTTGGGTGGCCGCTGTATGAAATTTCTAGTGAAACACTTGCACACTGTGAACCCAAATATGTTTCCCCCGTCCTTTTGTTTAGACTGATATATGATTCAAATAGCAATCAACGAAGACTGTAGCGTGGGAGATGGTGAGGGTGATCAATTTGAGACCACTAATGAGAAAGCCGTTCATGGTGAGAGAACTCCGTCATTCTTCAATTTCAACCCTAATCCGAGAAGTTCAAGTCCAGCAGCCGACACGCGACAACCTTGATGCTGGATCACCTTCGCTCTTCTCGACCGGAAATTTTTTACTGTGCTTAAAGGCAGTGCTCATTCTGTTCCTTGGTTTACACACTGTATGGGTACACACTGTGTGGCCAAAAGTTTAGTTGGTTCTCTGAATTTCACCACGAATGTTATTTCACCACATCTCACCACGCAAATTTTGACTTGGCATTGCGAAGGGCATCTTAATTTCTTCAATTTGAGCTTGTGTATCGGGCCAAGTTGATGTTATATTCCAGCTGGCAGCTTGCCTCCACGTGTCTTGAATCTTCCTTTGCTCGTACGACTTCTTTTCAATAGGTCAATTCAGAGTCGGTCTGCAAATTGTACTCCGGATCCTGAACGAAAGTAAGTTCTCAACCAGCACGCCACAACAGAAACAGCAGAAGTTCATGACGACGCCGGCGGATTATAATTTGTTGCGAACATGAGTGTTCGCACAAATATGCGGCGGAATTGAGGTCCAGCTCAGCAATTCCCTCCACCCCCCTCACCGGGTTCTACCTGCTTTCATCGACAAGCGAACTAGAGGAGGCTCGGCAATCGTCCCCTTTGACTGAGTGGATGAAAGGAACACAGTGCGAGAGTGGCGAGACCAGGCTTGAAGGCTGGAGTGCGCTGCTGCGAGACTTCAATTTCACCACGAAGCCCCAAAACGCGTATTTGGCGACAGATTCGAGTCTTGAAGGCCCAGTAAATAGACGAGTTGACTCTAGGGGAACATTAATTGTTGCGGCATGGGTGAATATGAATACTAGCAATTTCTTCGGCTGTCTTACCGAACTATTCCAGAAGATCATTCAGATTGTGAAGAAGTTCCTTTTGTCATGATCAGTCGCCTGAGCTTGAAGAACGGGAAACCCGATTGCTGGTCGCGGTGACGGCAAGGATAACACTCATAGATAGGGCCAAGAGGTGCCTCGCGGTTGTAAATATTGGATTTGAACGAGATTTGCCAAGAACGCGCTGACGCGGAAGTTCAACAGATAGTAATTCACCTTGAATTCGCCAACCCCAGCCTGATAATTGCAAGAGTCGCGTAGAAGCATAGAAGGAGGCAATGGGTGGGATTCAGATCCGATATCCACGATTTCAGACCGCGCCTGGAGGTCAACTGGAGCCTGAGGTGGTCGTGGTGAGTACATCAGAAGTGATTGTTGTAAGACTCCAACCGTTTCCGTTTGAAACCGGTTTCAAACGGTTTTAACCGTTTTTTATTTTCATTTGATTTGGCTGGGCCAAGGAGTAAACGGTTAGCAAACAAACGGTTCAAATGGTTTTGAACAACTGAAAGAAAACAACAACTGAACACAGTGAGTGGAATTGTCTTTGGGACTCAACGAGATTCAAAACGGTGAGCAATGTTGTTCGCGTGATTTGGGCCAAAACAAACGAGGTTTTGAGGTCAGTTCCGGCCCGCCAGAAAACAAGGAAGGCACTCATGCACTTTTGAATCTATAAAATTGGAACATACCATTGTGGAGAAGAGCCGGGGAGAATTTGCAGGTGAAATCGGGTCCGTTCGACCCTCTTGTTCATTTCCCTGCCAAAAACCGTTTGAAACCGGTTTCAGACGGTTTTCCAACGGTTTGGCAACCGTTTCCGTCTAATTTGCCCAAAATTCAAACGGAAACTAAATGGTTGGAGCCCTTTTTTTTTTTTTTTTTGTGAAGCGATGAACGCGGAGCGTGGATTGTTGGTAGCGTGAGAACCAAGAGGTGGGCCGAAAGCTCTTGAAATCAACCTCCGAAATCTAAGTGGTGGCTGTACCCTTCCCCCCTCCCCCCCTCTAAGCGACGGACTGACTGCCTACGGATCGATCTCCGCAGCCATTTCAGCTTTCCTTTGATCGGCGGATGTCGGGACATCGACTTGCCATCAGTCAACATCGCATGTCCGGTTCGATGTAATTTTTGAATACTGACCCTTGACGGCCCCAAATATTATGAGAACCAGATAGATCTCTTCAGGGGATATAAGAATGGGGGGGGTCTCTCAGTTATATTTTACGGCTAGGTTCGTCTTGCGGTCGTAAAACAGAAGTTGGATCAGATGCTGTTCCAGCCCAAAACACGGTCAGACCGGACTCCGAGCTAAGTCCGAAGGGAGGTCGATTTCACGGACTTTTCGGCCGCCTCTTGGTGAGAACATGTTCATCGATCGATCAATTGGCATTGATTACCGCCGGGACTCCGAGTCATTCCTCCTTCTCTCCTCACTGACTGCTAGCGCCTTCCCAATGGTGCTGGTCTCTGTCTCCTCAACTGACTATGTCATAGGCTATGCCATCCTCTCCATTGTTACCGTTTCCTTCATGCCTGCACCCGGCCTTATCAAGTACTACTACCCCGACTCCAAACTTCCCACCTTCGCTGTTGCCTGCCTCCGCATTAAAGACATCACTGGGAGTGCGTTCACAACAGCCTCGTTCTGCACGGCTATCGTCATGATCAGCACGCTCCTGAACGATGCGCGCCAGTGGATCACCCGCACTCGTCGCGTGAATCCTTCTAGCACCCCCGGCCACATAGCGCTGGGAGATGGCACTGCCACCCCGCCGACCAGCCAGTCCGGCCCAATCTCTTCCCTCGTCTGTCTCGTCAGCTGTGCCGCTTTCTTCACGCAGCAAATGTTCATCGAGGACGTCGTGTCTCTGAAACAGCCACTGCGCGAAAACATTGGCTCCGCGCTGTTGTACCTCCTGTGCGGGCTCCGGCTTCTCATTCCTGCCGGCCTAGTCTTCCTCTTTGTGGTTTGGCGGAAAAACCGTCGGGCCGCTGTCGAGGATAGCGCAGCACCGTCGCCGCGTCACCACGCGTCGAGATTCTCCAGGAGAAGGGAGAACCTGTCGACGTGGCCCTGGTTAAATAGGACAGGGACGCAATCAGGAAGGAAGGGGAAGCTTGAGCTGTCTCAAACTCAGTGGTTCTGTTGGATATCGTGCGTGCTTTTGTGTTTTTGTCGACGTAGCTATTGAGTTTGATTTTACAGTTGCTTTCTTGTTGTCACACCCTTTCGCCATGCTTGTAATCGTCCACTTGATATGATCCACTGCTTTTCCGTTCACTTGATTCATTTTAGTACCCGAGGCTTTTATTCTCTCGACCGACGACAACGGCCTTACAAGTAGGAGAACTGTCAGGATAGCCATCCCAGCGCCCGCTTTATTGATAATCAATCAGGACCTATTTCTTGACAGAGGCCTAAGGAATGGGATGTAGGGTGACCGCTGGTGACTCAGTCGATTGAATACACTTCCTGCTTGGGCCAGCCGCGCGTTGTCCATTTTTCACAGCCTTTGCGATTTGGGATCTCGAAAACTTCTTGGTCCTGGCCTTTATCGGCTATTTAACACATGCGCTTGCTTTACAAGACGTGCCTTCGCTTCGCTCCGGCATACACCCAAGGATGGATTGAACCATAAGCATGATTAAGCCCTTTCTGAACAGTTCGTGCAAAATGTAGTCCGGTCGATACAGATTGAGCACTGACTTTGCAAGATCCGAGGGAAAAGCATGAATATCATAGACTCTGGCACACATCGCAGCGAATGGGCATTCAATTCGGGAATACAGAGATCTACAACTGTTTACCAATGAATATCATTTGCGGTCAATGTCAGCCTATTAAGCGCTGGTGGTGAGTTGGATGTGTTGTACAGTACTTAGACTTGATCGAAGCAGCAAAATAATATCTAGCGCTTATTACCTCCAGGAGAATGAGCCGCTCGTTGATTGGTTTTAAGCGGTCCTGTCGAACGGTAAAAATGACCAACAGGCAAAATACTGTATACTGCTTTATGCATTGAAGGAGTCGCTTTGGCTGAGTTGTTAGTTAGATTGAGAAAATCATTTGTGTTCATTCACAGCTTACTTAAAATCAAATGAGAACATTGAGACGGAATTAGACTGTCGCAGCGAATAGAGACGCTTGTGCGAAGGGACATGCTTATGTCAGAATAAGAAAACAGGCGAGCAAACAGAATATCTGCGTATCTTGACGAAGCTGGCTGTATATTAAATGGTTCAAAAAAAGCTGTTGATGCGGGAATGATCTGATAAAGTAAGGAGGTCAGTGTCACGGCGATTTGCATAAGGAAATGGAGTGCACTCCGCACTAGTGGCCATCGAGGCGAACTGATCCCATTGACGTCGCCTGATCCTTCACAGTGTTGCACCCATCACCATCCCTGAGCTCCACGTTCCTAGCATGCCGTGTAAGAAGATGTATGGATATTATCGACCGATCTAGCTTACCAGTTAGAATACAGCTCTTGCTGTTTTTTTTTTCATGCTATGGAATGCACAAATGATGAGTAAACTGTTCAGTTTCTGGCCGAGTATACCTGGATTTATCTGGCAGTCGCGACCAAAAGATAAGAATTTGAGGGAACGGTACGACCTCCAGGGATTGTGGACTTCTGCACTAAGTAATGAATAATCTTTCCACAAATGGGTCAATGGTCCTTGAAGTGTTTTGGAAACTCACTGGAGCTTTTGCTTGTTGCTCACTCCACGGCCTGGAAGGTTTGGGAACGTGATTACAGGAACGAAAGAGGGAGAGGCTCAAAGGCAGCAGCTTTCAGTATCCAACATGATCCAAGATGTAGCTCGACCTCTGCACTCAATCAATATGCCAGTGTCGGGGCCATAGATGTTCTTGCACTTTCTTCTATCTTGAGAAGCGTTTCAGGCCTTGTTCGTTCAGAATGAGGTCTTGAAATGTCATAAGAACCCATTGCATCGAGATCTTGAGAATTCTTGCACGTTTCTTGTATCTTGAGAAGCGTTTCAGGCCTTGTTTGTCCAGACAGCAGGTAACGGCCGCATCATTTGAGCGCCTTGACGAGCCACTAATGTAGTCTCTTGATCCAGGCAAGAACCAGTGTCAAACGACGTATCAGAGGGAGAAAGAAATATTACGGGAGGGCGAGATGATGGGGGAAGGAACGCAAGAAGGGTTTCAGACGGCTCTCCCTTTTAGTGGATCTTGAGCACTAGAAAAAAGGTCGTGTGATTTCTCGGAGTGTTCTCTGGACAGCCGTTGACTCACGAGCCTTGTTTCGACTGCTCAATGGTCCGTATGGGGGTTGCGCTTGACAGTTCATCATTGCGGCGTAGTTCGGAATGAACCGAAATGAACTCCGTAGTTCATCATGGGTTAAGTTGTGTGGAAAAATAGCATGGACCAAAGGTTGAACGCGACAAAAGGGCAGACAGGGAGCGAAGGAGAAGAGATATATGGAAAGAGCACAGGATATTCAGCATCTCGTTAAAGAACGGTTACTTCAAACAGCTGCCGCGGCCAAATGTAGACAGTTTATGACTTGCATAGTGTCCATTGCCAGACGGAACTTACGGTGATAAACGGCTTTCATGCGAAGTTGATGCGCAGTCCGTAGCTGATGATTGATGTCGGCCACCGTGAGACGAAGCCAAGCGACTGCTCAGTGTGCAGGAAAATCAAAGCAAGACCAAAGGAGCAAGATTATTCGGGGATATTGCACAGCATTTCTACCATCTCGTTAAAGAACGAATAATCAAAATCAGTTTTCGACGAAGTTTCACCGACGTGTTCGGGTTTTGATCCTGTAAGTACGCTTGGGCCGCGCAGCTTCCACTTATTTACGGCAGAATAGACGTTGTGCATATACATCTCGAAACGGCGGCACAAGCGACCGATGCGATGCGATGCAATGCCCCCATCTGGTCTTTGAATACGACCTCCACCATGACAGCCGAAATGGCGCTTCACAAAGCATCTGTGCGTGCGCCCTCGCATTCCTCGCAAGGCCATCGCTAAAACCTTAGCCTCGTCGCAGCTGATTGCACTCGTTCTAGAAACGTTCAATATTGGTGCGCGCTATCGTTTTTCCGACCTTGGAATTTAATATGTTACATCCGACAGGGATATTCACTATGTTATTCGGTGCCATCCTGCGGCTCGTTCTCCTCATGAAACGCAAGGGCAAGAGCAACTCCAATCGACTGATGTTGCCCACCCTGTGTCTGATTTGGTTGCTCTCGCTAACGGTGCGCTCTATTCAACTGGAAACCCTTTGACGACTGAACATGCATATCGGTAGCATTGGATTATCGACATCGCACGGGCTGTTTCCGCATTTATTGACACGCCTGCGGGGGCTCTCGCGTATTACGAGGATGTGGGCAATCCGCTGGAGGCCACAAAAGACGCCGTTTATGTGACTCTAACAATGACCGGTGACTTGTTCATGGTGAGGTTTTGTGTTCTCTCACAGTTGCCAGCTCGGCTGACGATACGGATTGGATTTACCGCTGTTTCATCGTATGGGATCGGAGATGGCTCGTAGTAATGCTCCCCATTGCTTTGTGGTTCGGCATTGGAGGTATGCAACTCCTGCCCTTCGAACTTGATACCGACTCAACACAAATTCAAATCAGTGACTGGATACGGCGCCACACATATCATTCTACTGGCTCGTCGGGGCGGGGTCTTCTCCAATGGACTGACGCCTTGGATCACGAGTTTCTTCGCCACGTCTCTGGCGTTGAATATCATCTGCACTCGTGAGCTCCAGGTCGAGTATCTGCCTCCCGCGGAGTTCAACCTAATGTTCTTACCACAGTGCTCATTGCCTATCGGATCGTCAGGACGCGAATGTATCTGCACAAACGTAACATCGGCAACAGCGTCGTGTACTCGGCCTTGGTACGGTCTCTCTCAGACCCGCCGTTCGAAGGACCGAATTCTTGCTAACCTTACCATGAAACTCAGATTGCGTTCCTCGAGTCTGCGGCCACCTACTCGACCTCTTTGCTCATGCTGTTGGTATCATACCTATTGAATTGGAATGCACAGTATATTCTTCTCGATGTGGTACGCAACACATTGGACTGAAACGATCATCATGCTGACACATGTGCCAGACGACCTCGTTGATTGTGGGTCACCTTTGTCATATCCCAAGTTATGGGCTTACAGAACTTTTTTTTACCAGGGCATCACATTCAGTATGATCCTACTCCGGCTGGCGATTAAGGAATTGGCGCCTGCAGAAGACAACCTGAGCAGTTTGCGGTTTCAGGCCTGGGCACCGAATTCGTACCCATTGAACGGCGTCACAGTTGCGCGCGTGGTCGAAGTCGACGACGGAACGGGATCTTTTGACCAGGGGGCTTCGGGAAAACCTGCCTCATTGGCTGATCGCGATTTAGCTTGATATACTTCAGTTCAGCGCAGTGGTGGGGGGAACGGACGTACCTTTGGCTTTTTGTAATCTACCGATGCTGTTGTACTTACACTCGAGGTCCGCAAATAAACTGATCTCCTTCCAGAAAGCTGGAACACGAAGTTGAACCTGTGTCTTGTCAGCGAAACGAGTCCGCTTTGCCACGGAGAACACTGCCAGCGATCAACATGCTGGCTTTATTGTCTCTGGTTCGCTATCCGACTTCATAAGATTGTGGGGTAACATGTGGTACTAAAATAATGGCTGAAGAAATAAACCCAATCTCCCATGCGGTCCACCTCGTTGACCACTGTGCAGAGGTCGAACGATCTGATCCTGCTTACAAGCTCGAGGGTATGGGCGCGATAGGATGGCAGAGATTTGTGACGTCTATGAAAGGGAGAATACACGCACCGATAATTATAACACTGGCGGCAAGTTCCATGGCACTGGGTTCATGGCATTTGATCGCCACCGGACCGACCCCTGCCATGGCACTGGACAGGGACTGAGCGCGGCACTGGCTGCGGAACCTTTTGGAGTCAGAGCCTGTCAGAGCCTGTCAATGGACCTTGATCGCTTGATTGCCACGGAGATCATGTACCTATTTTAATCAATAGATGAGATTGACAGAGATTTGGCACCTGTTATGTAAAGTAATTTACATCAATGATCCCATCAATTTCTGTTGCGGGGCCGGATATCGAGTCATATTTCTTCCTCTCCCATCATGAGTCACGTCCAGGCTGCTAACCCGCAGAAGGAGGCTGCCCTCCAGATCATTCAGAAAGCCGGGAAGCAAGGGATCACCCATGCGGAGTTCCTCGAACTCGAGGGCTACATAAAAAGCCTTGTAGATCACAAACTGGTCCCAAGAGTCCAGATTGAGATCATCTTGCAGAAGGCACGCAAGGGAAAAATCTCGGCCGAGGACCTACAAATGGCAATATGTTCAGAAGCGTTGTATCCAGGAGAGGGCTTTTGGTCGATTAAAATGAACCAGAGGTGTCTTTGATGAACTGGACGATATTGCGGGCGAGATCCGGGGTGAATAAAACCATGGCAGATTCAACAGTCGACCTATTCAAATCACCAGAAATTTGAGAGTACCGGGAAGAGAGACGTACGGATCAACATGGCTCTGGAGCACCCAGTGCTGGATCATTTGGGTCAGAGCCAAGACTTGTTTTTTGTAAGACAGGCGGGCAAGATACTCGATTGTCTTGCTGTGTACGTTGCCACCGATTCCTGTGCACAGCAGGAAATTTCGCAAAAACCGTGCTGACAGGGTTGATATGGAATGCAAAAATGTGGAGCGTGGTCTGAATAAAGCAGATGCATCTTGCAGGACTCGATATTGGTGAAACCCACAAGTAATCGGACAATTCTCTTGCCTCGGTGTACTGGATTTCAAATGGAACCCCCAGTCGAAACAACTGTCCATGCTGCAGCATCATATTCAACATGGCATCCGCATGCATCGCCAATAAGCGAGCTTCAACCACCAGCCAAAGGTGTTGGAATGTGAGGGAATTCACCATCCCAAAAAGAGAGCGGGTGATGCAGGATATGTAGAATGACTGGAGAACTTGAAAGAGGGCAGCACCTCAAAAAGAAGACGCCGCTGTCGATAAAATAACTGATGCACTAGCATCAACATAGGAACTTGTCCCATAGTATGCTGACACTCACCAATGATACTGCGCAAATTTCATTCAATTCGGCGGTCACGTGTCACGCACCCCTGTGCTGTGATGAATTTTGGTCTCGGTCATGGGTCACGGCGCCCAGGCGCCAAATGTAAAATGCGTGACATCAGGGCCAAATCTCCCTCGGAGGTCCAAAAAAGGCAGAATTTTCGAAAAAATTCGTCTTGAATGCCGAATTTTCGGAGGTGTCACGCCAAACTTCGTTGGTTGCCGAAGTACCGAATCGGTACTTATTTTGGGTCACGGGTCACAACCCGTGCCGAATTGAATGAAATTGCGCAGTAGATGGGCTTCACCGCTAAGCACCTTCTTTAGCACTCGCAGACTCCCCCGAGCAATGGCCGAGATTGTAGAGTCGAAATCCGAGCGAGGAGAGAGGTTCAGATTGGATAAACAAAAGACCAGGGCTTCAAGTCCTCCCTCCATGTTACCCTCACAATAAATGGCGTGGAGAGGACAGATGATCGAACGAAGCTCGTCCCACGAGATGTTTAACCGGATATGCAGGTCAATCAGAGAATCACTGGTGAAAGGTAATGCACAAAGGATTTCAATCAACTGCAAGGAGGCCAGGGGTACAACCCCTGGATGGGTGTGTGCTGTTTTTCTCGGTGTAATTTGCACGCATCCCAAATGCTTCGCAGAAAAGCATGAATTCAGAATCCTCCCAGAGGCTGATGAGATCCTCAGGGAGTGGGTCAAAGTCCTGAATAGGGATCAATCTTGATATGTGTATGTCACATAATGACAACTCACTCGCAACCACTTGCAAAAATGATCAACTTGCTCTTGGCGAACATCATTCTGAAACACAAAATCCGGGTTGATGGACTAGACTCGTAACCAGTCTCTACGATGAGCAACAAGACTTGGTAGTAGCATGCAAAAAAAATTAGGACAAATGGGCAAAAACTGAGGGAGAAAAAAAAACTAGCGGCAGGGTTGCTCGAACGTAGAGACTGGGAGAACTTGGTCGAGAAATGTCATATCAAAGTTGTACGTAACTTAATCAATCTGACTTAAAAAAATTTCGCTTTGCGGAATTTTAAACATTCGTAGAATGCAATTCTGAGTCGTAGGAAAGTCATATTTTGAGTTCTTTCGATGGATTATCAGATTGAAAAACACTACTAACCCAAGTTTCGTTATACACTGAATAAAAGACTAAATTTGGCGGCTGTACCTTCCGGCCCGCAGATACCCGACAGCCGACCATTTCTTTCTTTGTGAAGTGGCTCGAGCAGTTCTAATGACGTAGATTTCAACAGATGATTCTTATACCACAAGACATGCCTTCACTACGCTTCGGCATAAGTGCGGATCCTGCAGCAGGTCCAAAATAACCAATCATTCATTCTTGAGAAATTACCGAACACTGAATACAGACCCGTCCCATACTTGCCACCTCCTGAATAGACGATAACAACGATTTCGGTTGTTTGAGGTGGACAGAAAATTAACCCGTGAAATCTGTATAGATTTGGGCAGAACCGAAGTACAGCGAAGGCATATTCATTAAATCAATTTATTGATACAATGTGTCTCCATACACATACTTTGGTGTCAAGAAGGTCAGTCCAATGCAAGAGCCCACCCCATTCGTCAGCCGCAGCTTATTGAAAGAGAGCTGAGCACTAATCCATGAACGAATAACGGTGAGAAAAAATGAAAAGTAACGCTGGAAGCACAAACGATGCATCTCGTTCCTCCCAGGCGGCGGGCCGGAAGTCAAAAACGTCATGCGAAACATTGGCGGTGATTGGACGCCTCGAAGACCTACTCAAATGGCATTGCGAGAGAGCAGAGAGTTGAGGGCGTGAACACGGCAAGACCGAAACTTTATAGAAGTATGTCAGTAACATGATATATACCGCGCGAAAATCCAATCCAGGATACATCAGAAGCGTCTCGGAGACGCCTCTGGAGGCGATACGGTGCTTGTTGGACCGTGGGGAGTTGAATTTGACGTCGAGGCGATATCAACGTGGCACACCTTGCAGGCTAGGGGGCAGTGTTGAAAGAAAATATTTTGATAAAAGACTCACCCGGGCGTAGCATCTCTCTCGTCGAGCGAGTGAAAAAAGGACCATGCCGCGGATGTGGGCCGCTCACACGAGCCAGAAAATTGAATTTGAAGGATCATAAAGTGCTGGGTCAAAGGAAAAGCGAACGCGGAATCAAAAAAGGTCAGGATGAGCAAAAACATACTGGAAACGCGCAGGGTTCCTTTCAGGAGCACGAAAAATCAGATGCGAATTTATCTACAACCTAGTGTACCACAAAGGTGCGGGTAGATGGTTGTATGTTGTCGGGATGTGAGTGGGAACATGATGGCATGGGTTGTGCTTGCGTCAATAAGAAACTTAAATTGAATGTAGCGGAAGTGGAAACATCAGATATATGCCAGATGGTGTGGGGCAGAACCATTCGCACCTTGAGATAAAAGTATGCTGGACTCGCAGACATCTGAACAGCTTAAGGACATGGATTTAAGCCTAGAAAATCCCAATTCGAGCAGACTCACAGGGAGAGTCAGAATGCGGGAGTCAACGCGGAAGTATCGCTGAGAAGCCGGTCCATGCGAAGCAGTGCAAGATGAAAACCGAGAATCCGGCACCCGTCTCTGCGTGAATTCAACGTCGAGCGTTGAGGTTGAATACACGAACCATGACCGGAGTCACTGGATGATGTGCAGAAAAACCAAATTGGTTACTGAAAATCCAATGAAAAGCTCACCTTTTTCCGTCTTCCGAGGGCTTCCAGCGATCATAGAAGAGGTAGACCGGTACCTAATCACAAATATAGTGACATTTGCGACTGGTATGACGACTGAGAGTCGGTGTTACTCACCATGTTGCGACACAATGCGTCCTACATGCTGGACCTGATGAACATATTCAAAGCTCAAGTTGACTGGGGCGGCAGGGAAGGACGTGGGAAATGACGTTGAAGTTGAATAGCAGAACAGATATCGAGTTTGAGGTCTTGAGAAAGCCGATAATGGACTTCAAACCGTCTTGAATGGGGTTCACAGGCGATGCTCAAGTTGGTGTGGGTTCGTCGAAGCCTCCGGGACACGAACGTTTCCGCGGTTCGGATGTGTTCGATGGTAGAGGATTGAGTGGGGTTCAAGGGAGATGCTTTCAGGCGTTGCGGAGTTTCGTGACCCAGGACGTGGGCATGGTGGCGCGTTTGAGGTCTTGCAGAATTTTGGAGATCCAGGGCGTAACTGCAGCGAGGCTTGGTGCATTGTTTGACCTTGAATATGTATCGCATAGCACACGAGAAAATCAAGGAGCAGACACCGGCGATGTAGAATTCAGACGGCAGATATGATGGGGGCGGAGCAGAAGAAGCGGGGCAACACATCGCTTGCCTTTTGAACGGAGCTTGAGGGCTTGATCGGCGACCTTGGATTTAACCAAGCGCCTGGGCGTCTGAGCTAGTTACTGATAGAGAGGGTCAGATGAGACAACGAATGGGGTAATTTCGGCGGCACAAACAGGTACAATGTGATACGAGGGATCTGCTTAATATACGAGGTATTCCCGCAACATTGACATGGCTCAAAATTGCATTCTACGAGCATTCAAAATTCCACAAAGCGAAATTTTTCTAAGTCGGATTGATTAAGTTACGTACAACTTTGATATGACATTTCTCGACTAAGTTCTCCCAGTCTCTACGTTCGAGCAACCCTGCCGCTAGTTTTTTTTCTCCCCCAGTTTTTGCCCGTTTTTCCTAATTATTTTTGCATGCTACTACTAAGTCTTGTTGCTCAATGTAGAGACTGGTTACGAGTCTATTGATGGACCGCAGAAGGGGGATGAGGCATGGAGACGGTGGGGTCCGAGACAGGTAGTACTTAGAAGCACTTCGGAACGATCCTGGGACAAAAATTGGTCAATTCCGTCATTTTCGAAGTATCTGTATACACCAATCACAGTAGTCCGTGGACATGAGCAAATCTTTGGATGGGTGTGCTAATGTCTTCAAGACGGTGATAAGTCGTGAAACAGACCATGGGTGAAATAGCGAGGAAGTTGCCGATTTCTGCCTTAATCACGTAGCGCGCTGCTCCAAAGGGTTAGCATAAGTCCTATATGGCTAATCAGGGCTTGATCCTGCATGAGGACCTTAATCAAGTCTGCCTGGGATGCATCAACTGGAAAGTTCATACTGGTTGACATCCATGATTAAGGGTTTAATTGCCAAGATTAAGCATCACTGCTTAATCAAAGCATCGCGGGGCCCACAAACAACATGGGCAATATTAATCATCCTCTCTGATGATCTGGGGCACCACTGTGGGGTCTTGATTAGGTGTTCAAGTACTTTGTTGTGCTTGATTTACAGAAGGAGCCTTGCGCGACGGATCAGGTGATTCGGGTTTAACAGTAACCGGTTACCCCGGCTGAGGTTGAACTTCGCTTATCAACTATCTGATCATTGTTGCCATCCTGATTTGGTTACTTGAACCAGGCCAGGACGGTAACTCACATATCTCCACAACCACTTGGCGGTTTGGGCTGATTAAAGTACTGGCTCAGAGCCAGTACCTGCGTCTACCTGAAACTGAAGGTCCTGAACGGGGGACAAGAGGATAGAAGATGGGACTGTCTACACGATCGAACAGGAAGCAGTCACACTGGACACACTCAAGCATTAAGGGGTCGACACACGAGGATCCTATATATTTACCCACACGTGATTAACTACGGACACCTTACTCATATACCAGCAAGTAGACTAATCATCGTATTGTAAGCATAATTGTACAGTATATAAGGAGGAGGTTTTGGCATGGATAGGCACTGAACTTTCTGTCACTAAGAGCAGTAGCCTTTACCGGGTATTGCTTGATAAACGACGGAGATTCGGGACTTGTCACCCAGGACTGACTTTGTTAAGAAGTTTTGTTTCGTCTGCACAAGCAACTCAATATCAATTGTTGACTCGGGATCTTGGGATTGGGAACGGTTAAGAAGCTAGAGAGAGCTTATTAGGATTGAGAACACGGCACCGCACTACAGTAGCCTTGGAAGGCTTACTATTTGGGATTTGGAGAACACGGCACCTTGTTAGAATTGGGATTGTTGGCTCAAGCTTCTAAAGCTTTAAACTCGATTTGTTGGCTTAGGCACTCGTTTGGCATTGCTCAAAGAGGTCTAATACTCTATACCAAACCTTGCACTTCAGACTAGACCTCTTAAAACAGGCTTGTTCCTCGCAACCTCTGTTGGATTATCTGTGCTCCTTGAACCTTCTTAAAGCATTCAAAAGACCCGTACTTGGCAGCACAGTCTAAACCATTCAAGGGGAAAGTAGTTAGGATTTGGTTAGTAGTTGCATTTTTGCCTTAATCAAGCAACTCGCATTCTGCTCGTTGAGTCTTGATTAAACTAGTACTGCTGTTGTAGACACCGAGCAAGCATTTCAACGGAACAGACAAGATTGGCACAGTGGGAATCCTCCACCTGAAATGGTCCTGATTGCCTGGGGTCGTTGAGAAAATCGACGAAGGAAGTGTGATGTGCGGTAATCGGGGCTGTATCTTTCCCAGGGAAATTGATGATAGAATGTAGTTTGCGTAAAAGTAGATCAAGGTTGTCTGGCTGAAGTTCAAGAAAATGTTCCACCTCGAGAGCATCCATATCATCGAACCCGCAGGTCATGGGTGTCAGAATTCGAAGGAGTTGAGACCGGGAATCCAAAGGCATTTCGGAGAGGATTTGCAGATACAGGTTGTCCAACGTATTGAATGGTGATCCAAAATTGTGTCCTTTAATCCTGGGGATGAGTTCAAGATGGTCTGGGGGACGGAAGTTTTTGTCGTCAATACATTTGAGGACAGTGGACACGTAGATGAAATGTTCAGAGAAGTTTTTGACAAGCTCTTCGACCATCGTCGATGACGACCAAGGTTGTGGAACACCAACCATAGTGTGATGCTCCCGATGAATCCGGTGGAATTCATCCATCAGATATTTCCGCACGTCATAGAACGATTGCTGGACATCTAGAGCACGGTGATGGCCGTTTAACACTGCATCTTTAAAACCCTTCCTGAGATGGGGTTCTGGTCGGCTGGCAATGAAGAATAGAATAGGGAGTGGTGGCTGACACATGGTGCTGGCAATGGAGCGTAAGATTTCTTGTTGAATGTTGTGGCCTTCGCACTCGTCGAGTCCGCCAATAACAATGGTCATGGGGTGGGCAAGACTACCCTTTTGGCAGGGCTCAATTATCAGTTTCTGGAGCTGGGTGGTGAGAGACCGGTGCACAATCGTAGGATCAGTCTCGACCATCTGTGAGATGTAGTGATTAAGTTCAGGAAAACTGAATGCGACTCGTTGATACACAAGTGTGGGGAATAGCTTGCTGGTGTTTCCACAGGACGAGTGGCTGCATTTGAAGAAGAAGCTCCCACCGAGGCGGTCTTCTGCTTGCAGTTTTGGCATAAAGATTGTGCAATGGCCAATTTGCCCGAGCCCATCGGCCCATGAAGCCAGAGGATGGGGCTACTCGTGCCAGAGTCGGAACTGTACAAGTAAGGATCCCCGGCATCCTTAGATGCCCAGTCCTTCCGGCGCTCTGTTCCACAGGCCCTGTTATGGAATGGGGCAATTCCACAAGTTCACTAGGAACCCGTTAGCTTTCTGGTGTAAACACGGACACCAACTGGTACACAAGCCGCAGCTCGTTACTGCCAGTTAGTGAGTTGTCGTGGGAATCAGCTAGTGCTAGACTTTAGCTGATACCATTCAACGGATGTTGTCCTGGGCTTCGACGACTGCGAAACGTTCGTCAAAGCCGTTAGACTGAGGGCAAGGCAATTAAGCGAAGCGTGAGGGTGCATTTAGAGCGAAGAGTGTTGCAGGTTAGAAGTACTGTATATTTCACAGGTGTACAGTTTATATACTGTAAGGTATATATGAAATATAAGCTGAAAAGTAGTAACAATGAAATTAGGAAGATGGTTGGTAAGGAAGGAGGGGGGGAGTTGAAATAAGTATGAATAAGTGGTAGATAAGAGCGAAGCAGGGATTGGCATGGAGTGAGGCAACAGGAATATGAAATAGTTGAAACAGTATGAACTCACGGTCGTTGAGTCCGAAATGACTATATTCATGATAGGCTCACTGCTGCAAGGCATCCAACATCCGGGTCCACATCTCAGGATGATATTTTGGCTGTGGGTAACGCTCTGCGGAGTCGTGGAAAGTATCACCGGCAATGGCGTGACTCCGAAGAATGGGAATTGCATGCCATATATGTTTACCGCAGCATGGCAAGAAGGCAGAAGGCTCAGTCCTTTAGTTCTGAGTTGGTTCTGAGTGGGTCATTTCCATGGTAATTACTCAATGAATATTCACAAATATCCACTTTCCCAGAAACTGATATTTGCGCGAATAGCACAGTCACATCAATTCACGAACTATTTGCGAATAGATACTTGCAAATATTCGCAATATTCGATATTCATGGTATTCTCTAGCATGGTGGAGGATATGCAACTCTTGGAACCTTGTTCAGTGTGCACTATATTCTAAAAATTCCTGAACTCACCTGACTCGCCGTGACATTGAATATTGTTCAGGTTCCTGCTGTTGAACATCCCGCCATGGATACTGGTTTTGGGTTCATAATGCGGCCCCAGGAAAGGTTATTGAGTATGATGGGTTCCAGTGCGAGATCAGAGGGGCTGTTATGGTTACCTTTCCATGGAAATAGGGCAGACTTTACATGAAGCGAGCCCGGTGTGGAACCGAGTCTCAATATATCGCCATGATGGTCAATCAACCTTGTATCACAACCAGATGGAGGTATGTGTTCCACTGGGTTAAATTCAGGTGGTCCACCAGACAGGCTGAAGGAGCTGAGGGTTGGCAGTTGTCCACAGTTGACTGCCCATTCTGAAAGCCGAGAGGCAAGCATTTTTTTTGTTGCTTGCTGCGACTCGAGGCCAATCAGAGAGTCAATCAGAATCACGGACTAAGGCGGGTCAGAGTTGAGAAGAATTTGAGCCATTCAGAACACACCATAGGGAAGCATCCTCGGTTCCTCTCGGTGCCCGTGATTCCTATCTGCTCCCCTCAGCCGACAAGGCTCATTTTACGGTAGGTCAAATTCCAGCGACACTCATGCTTTGCCACACATGGGAGGTAGGATAGTTTGGACATTCATGTCCCCTGCAACATTAAAGAAGTTCCCACTGTCCATCCGGAAGCCATATGTGTAGGAGAACATGGGGGAAAGGAAGAGAGAGAGATGAGCCCGTTCACCTGTGCCCAACACAGCCCTGATACAGCATTCTAGGCACATGGGCACTTCTGTCCACGAATACTGTACAATTCCATTCAATTCGGTGGTCACACATCACACACCCCCTGTGCTGCGATGAATTTTGGTCTCGGTCACAGGTCATGGTGCCCAGTGCCGAATGTAAAATGTGTGACATTGGGGCCAAATCTCCCTTGGAGGTGCAAAAAAGGCAGAATTTTCGAATTTATTTAGATTGATTGTAGGTAAGGTACGGCAGGAACGTCAACGATGTGTATATGAGGATTGAGAGGGATAATACAGTACAAAGGTTATGGAGGAATGTGAATCTGAGCCGAAGTCCTTTGGCTTTGAACATGTAAGGGTATACAACATAGCTGTTTCCGTGTATGCAAACAGACTACTTAAATTTGTCTTAAATGTTGGACGTCGACTGGTGCTAGTGCTGGGCAGGTTCGGATCAGTTCAGGTTCAGAGCTTCTTGCTCTGACTTCCCAACCTGTTTTCGATTTGGGCAACAGCTGAAACTCAAACCTGAATGCAGGTTCCGGTTCCGTTTTCTGTTTGAACACATTCGATCCCCAGCTATTTCGGGCTTCTCGGACAAGCCCAAATCTCATCCGAAATAATGTGTATTGATATTCTACGGCATCGTTAAGGTTCTTGAAGGCGTCCGGGATGCAGCAATTAACGGACAGATGCATTCAGATAATAAACGGTACCCATGAATCTCTTTTTGACACATTCTGGTCAATTTTTTGGTTCAGCATTCGAACACGAGGCTTCCAGCCTGAACGCCAAACTGAACTTGTGGTTCAGGTTCAGCAAAGTCCTGAACCTTGAACCTGAACACCGTGTCCGGTTCGGACTGATTTCCGAACCGAGCACTACTGGTGCTTGCAATGCTTGCACTTTGAAGTGGGGTTGGGTGGGCAAGCAGTGCGATAACTATGACGGTCTAAATGCACATTTATTCAGCCGTAAAACTTTTCGGTGATTTCGGCCTCCCCGCAATAAAAATAGCTCTTTTAACGCCTCCCATGCTAAAAGAGGCTCATCAATTTGGCATTTTCTTTTGCGTGCAAATCAGTGATTCCCGCAAAACTCTTTCGTGGTCCCGCAAAACTTTTTTCGTGGTCCCGCAAAACTTTTTGCAACTCTGCGCAATAAATTTAGGTGAGTTCAGGAAGTTGGTCAGAAATGCAGGGTAACTATTAGATTGAGTGTAATAAGGCACAGAAGAGTGTGAAATGAACGGGTAGAACCAAATAAGGGAGTTCGGGGCTGGAAAGCTTGAGAAGTGACCACCGAGCTCAAAGATGAGGACACCAAGCCACCCACAGTTCCTGTTGGTCCTCCACGCTGCAGCTCTCACTTCAAGTCCGAAACTGCTACGGTGAAAACAGAGCCGGTTGATGATATACTGGTGCCACACAGCCCAGGCTCGTACTCTGGTCATTCCTCGCTGTTCCTATCGGGTATGGATCCGGAGATTAAGGAGATTTCACAGAAAGACTACGATGCGGGTGAGCTTCTGACACTTTTGATCTCAATTCCGACTCAATTCGGTTTAGCTTCACACAAGCGCAGCCGCAGTGGCTCTCTGTCTCTGGATCCATGGGAAGAATGCTGCAAGAGGGCTAGATCTGTGTCTTTTGGTTCGACTCACAGTAAGTCTTCTTCAATAATTGATTTTCCTTTTCAGCTAACATGAATATTGTAGGCGTCAAAGAAGAGAGCGATGGAGATTATTTCCTATTCCTTGAGCCGGTGACATTGTCCTTCATATATATGACCCAGATAACCATGGTGGCGCCCATGCCTTATCCTCCATTGCTAACCCTGTGTCCATCTTGTCTATTGTACCATCTGCATTCTCTTCCAATCCATCCACCTCTGTTTCTAGCACGATGTCATCAACTACTGGCCCTTTGTCTGCAGCAACGTTCAACAAACTCGTTTTAACAATGGCAATATCCCTATTCACAAGGGCCTGAACATTCCGCAATCAATGTCCAATATCTGGGGCAAATTTCAGTAATCTCTTTGCATACACGGAACAGCTACCCTGTATACCCTCACATGCACTTGTTCGAAGCCTAGAGATTTCGGTTCAGACCCACGTTCTTTCATAACCTTTGTACTCAATTATAGCTACTCATTCCACATGGACTTCGGTTTACTCGGACCCACATTCCTTCACAACCTTTGTACTCAATTATACTCTCTCATTCCTCACGTTGTTGCTCCCACTTCTTCTGTACCTTACTTACACTCAATCTAATGATTGCTCTGTATTTCTGAACAAGTTCCCAAATGTACCTAAATTTGTTATGCAGAGTGGCAAAAGTTTTACAGGCAACATGAAAAAAGTTTTGCGGGTGACCTGAAAAGTTTTGCGGGCAGCGTCAAAGGTTTTGCGGGAATCAGTGATTTCCCCGTGAAAGAAACACACCCATTTATGACAGTCGGATTGCACTTTTATTCCCATGCAACACTTTTTGATGCGCGCAACACTTTTTGGTGCGTGCTACATTTACCTCCATTGCACAACACTTTCTGTCTCCAGCAACACTTTCTTCCCAGCATTTTGTGATGTGTGTGCGCAACACTTTTCTACCTTTCGGCTGATTTCTGCCCAGATCTCTGTTTTCTTACATCTGTACATTGCAGCTCAGCTTCCGAGGCTCATTGATGTTTGAGTGTAGACATTTGCATCTTTAAAGTTGGTTGTCTAACCTAATTGGGGTTATATGCATAGCCATGCCGTCCCGGCAATCACGCGGTGACTCTCGTCATTCAACTCTTGCTTCATTTACTTAAGTATTCAGGCCTGTCTTCTCTGTGCTTCTGAGTTTGACAAAGACATTAGACAGGTTGTGCACAAGCCGCACACGGCTTTTGGGAATTGTGCAAAGCCGCAGGGATTCTCTAAGTTCATCCAGGAAAGGTCGAGCTTTCAGTGAGCCCACTGAGTGGGGGGAGTGTTTTAGGCTATGGGATGGTTGTCTGGCTTGTCATCGGGTTGTGGGTGCTGTGGAGGCAGTGATGAAACTCAAGGACAAATCATTGTATTCACCAGATCTGATTTGATAGCTGCGTGAATGGAACACTCAAAATGGTATTCATGTGAGTCATTTACGGTGGGTTTATGAGTTCGAGATATTGAAATCCTCCCTGCGGCTTTGCACAATGCCAAAAAGCCGCGTGAAGCCGCATGCGGCTTGTGCGGCTTTTGCACAACCTGTCTATTGTCAAGACTGTGGAGAAGCTCCAATCCAGCTTGGCTAGTGGAGCTGTTGAGAAGTGACAGTTGCACACAGACTCGCAGACATGGGATTTCAGGACGACAGGAACTCTCTTTTGCAAGGTAAAGTAATGGTTGTATATAAAGTAATCTAAGGCTGTAGAGTGCTGTTACAGGATATACTGCAGTACAAATGCTGTAGCAGGTGCTGTAGAATAGATGTAAGTGGAACAGCTTCACAGCTGTTGAGGATGCATGACTGGTCTGTTTCAACAGGAGCCTATACAGGTACTTATAAGTACACCCACAAACACTGCCTGCACTTGCCCTGCACACAAACAGATGTGATATTGGGTACTTTAGTAGGTGCTGGTCTTCTTGTGGCAAGCCCCGTGGTGGTACCGCCCCTCTACTAATATACTTGTGGCCCTCTAGGCTGGTATATGCTCCCAGTTGAATGAGATACATATACTCTACACTGTACAGAATATGAAACCCTGATTGGTGGGTCTGTTCCCGACGTGGCTAAAGGCTCCCAAAAAGAATTATTCGCTATTCCACCAATTTCATGATATATTGGATGTGTTACATCCCCTACAATGCATCTCTGACACATTTCTTTTTAAAGATTTCACACCCACAGACATTTAGAATTTTTGACTTGATTTTTCGAGGTCCCACAATCAGGGATATGTGTCCAGGTCTAAACACCCCCGATCACCCGCAGGTAGTACTTGCTCGCATATCCCGAATTGTTGTTTGGACTTCTTCAACCAAGCTGCCGTAGCCTCTGTCTTTAATTCTCCTTTTTTCCGATGCAGTATGCCTCAGGACAATGAACATATCCAATGCTGTCTTATTCAATTCTTTGACCAAACTTGATAGAACAAAATCGCGATCACTTCAACTCAAGTCTTGTTTCTCGTGATGTACATGCTTGTCTGATGCCGTAGACGCGATTACATCATGTGATAGACACAGCCTTGCTCTTCTTGCGCTCATTCCAAAATTCATCCTGCTGTATAGATTCCAAACTTCTGTCGGAACTGGAGCATCATATATTTGAACTTGGTGCACACACGTACACCCATGATTCCGACCTTTTGGTGATCGGACACAGAATCTATTGGAGACAGAAGTGAGCCGATGGCCAATATATCATACTGCGACAAACGGCGAGCCAACCAGCGCAATAGATGTCTACCAATACGAGAAGTTCAAGGCTATGGGCGATACACACCATGCAATGTTTCAAAGTCTCAAGTCTGGATCAAAGACTGCCGCGGCCTCCAGACCACCCAGAACCCTCAAAACCTGAAAACTCGAGTTGTCCAGGATGTCCAAGGACTCGAGAGTCCATTAAAATCCACTAGCATTGTGTTGCCTTTGGTGGACTTATGGTTCAAGTTTCAAGTCTTTAAAAGTGTCCTAATCATCACAAGCTGCAAACCCATGTTACAACTGAAATCTCCACTGAAGATGCGCAATATGTTGTCGAGCCCATTCTTGTTGCTCTATTGTTCGCCGCTTGGAGCTTTGAGTGCAGCCGCAGTCATGGAACCTATAGCTATCATCCACAAGTCTGATATTTTCTAACCAATTTATGCTGTTATCATGCCGGATATGAGGCAGGGGGATTGACCTTTCCCATTCGGCTAGAAACCCCCTTAAGAACACTACAGCTGCTGTTATCATACCGGATATGAGGCGGGAGAATTGTCCTTTCCCATTCGGCTAGAGACCACCTCAAGAACACAGCCGAGCCGACTACAACTCAATTCTGGATTTGAAAGCCTGGAGATACTTTTGGAATAGTTGAAAAAGTGTAGCGCGCACCAAGAAAGTGTTGTGCGCATCAAAAAGTGTTGCATGGGAATAAAAGTGCAATCTGACCGTCATACAATACTGAAGGCACAAACCAAAAAATTATGTTTTGGGATATTTTCAATGATTTCCCAATATCTCAGTCAGTTCTTCACTGATTCACATAAAAACTAGATAGATCTACTCAGCTAATTCATGCGCAATTAATGATGGAAAGGAATTCGTGAAAATATTATGTATTAGGTAATTTCTGGTTTCAGGCTGTTTTCACACCAAAAGCTAACTAGGATGCCAAGAACATGTCCCAGGGGCCTAGTATTTTGGCATTGAAAATGTATATAGCTTATAGAACATGTGATAGAGCCAGAAACACGGATAAATTATGTGCAGGCCCTCTAGCTTCCTCAGATACATTTGCCAGTTTTGTGTCACGTACTGTGACTTCACATCCTTTTTGGATGCCATCGGACTCTGACGATCTCTGATCCCGATTATATCCGACACTGCCTTTCTTCATTCGCCTCTGTTCTATTGGTTTGTACTGCATATGACTCCTTCTGACTCCTATGTTATGCTTATGCTTCTCCATCACGGAGCCATCGGAGAACCGATGATATCCGAGTCAGCTTGACTTTACTTGACTCATAACAACTTGTTTCCATCACGGACCCACTCGGAACTCCGAAGCTCCGGTACTTACATTATATCCCCACTAATACTTTACTCTCGTATAAATACAAGCCATGTCGGTAGTTAGACTTCAGTTTGAATATCGACTTAGTCTGCCCTATACTCTTCCTCTCGACTCCGTCCTCTGCCGAGTCTCTCCGAAATCGGGCACCAGGCGTAGAGAAGGGCGCAGCGCACGAGCTGAAGCCAAGCCCCTTCCCTTCCAGTATACAGGTTCGGTATTCCGTTTGGACTCCGATACTTCCCTCTACATCTCAACCCCTTCGTCTTGCTTATACACACTTCATTCCCTCAGGTGTATCTTGGACCTCCGTCGGATCCCGATCGGGAACCGGTACTTGACATTTTGGCATTGAGAGATATTGTAAAGATTACATTTATCTGGGAATTTCATATATTTCTGGCTCTATCACGTGTTTCCTCAGCTATGAGTGTTGTATATCCTACAATATTAGGCCGCCGGGGCATGTTCTCAGCATGCTAGACAGCTTTCGGTGTGAAAACAGCCTGAAACCAAAAATTACCTAATACATGATATTTTCATGAATTCCTTTCTATCGCTAATTGTGCATGAATTAGCTGGGTAGATCTATCTAGTTTGTATGTGAATTGGCGAAGAACTGGCTGAGATATCAGGAATTATTGAAAATATCCCAAAACACGATTTTTTGGTTCACGCCTTTGGTACCACCTCAGGCTACCCTTTTTGGAAACCCTTAGGGTCAATTCTTTTCCTAGAGTTAAATGACCCTAGCGGTACCTAATTTCATAGGGAGCCCCACTCCCGGTGGGGCAGCCCACATTTTGCAAAAACTGGATGTGGGCCTCCCCACACTTCTTTCAAGTGGGGAGCCCCTCCTGCTGCAGGCAGAACCAAAAAATTTGTGGGGTGCCCCACTGCCCCACTTTTGAGTAGGACCCCTGATACCAGTCCCGCCAAAAAAAGTTTATTGGGCTCATTTGTGGGCCATTTTGCACTTTCCACAGTGATCCTGAAAGCTGCCTTTTGAGCTATTATTCTAGCCAGAAATCATGTATGCACCCGCACCCATTCCGAATGCCCATATGTGCCCCCTTTCATTCACCGTGCTTGCACCCGCACCCTGCCAACCACCCCCTCACTCCCCCTTTTATTCTGTACACTTACACCTGCTCTATACGCTGCCACCCACCCACCCCCATCCATTCCCCGTGCCTGCCACCCTCACCCATTCCACGTTCCTGCCACCTGCACCCATGCTGTGCCTCCCACCTGTGCCATTCCACACACCTGCCCACCTGCAACCATCCCGCTTACCTGCCACCTGCACCCCCTTTATTCTGCCTGCCTGCACCCACACCTCTTTAATTCAGCTGCCTGTACCCGCACCCCTTTTATTCTGCCTGCCTACACCCACTTGAACATTGCAAAACACTTACTCAGATTACAATACACTTTTAAATTGTGGCTACTCCACTTTTCCTGTGGGCTCCCCCACTTTCTTTTTTCTTATGGTGGGGCACCCCACCTACTGTTGTGGGCTACCCCACTTTTCCTGTGGGCCGCCCCATTGTCCCATTTCTTATGGTGGGCCACCCCACCTACTGTGTATATAGCGGTGGGCTGCCCCCATACTGGTGGGGAGCCCCACCTCACTTATTCCTACTGGGGGCTGCCCCACTCCTATGATGGGCAGCCCCACCATTAGTGAGTCACCCCACCTTTTGCCAAAAAGGAAATTTCCTACATCAACTCTGCTCTGGCTCATAATTCAACTGTTTTGGATGATCTAACTATATAGGGGTGCTATTCTGAGTCCTTTGAGGGTGACCAGGCAAAATTAGAGGCTATTATAGTGCATTAATAGGTGAGACTGGCAAACCTTCCCTTTTTGGACACTACCACCTTTCACCCAAAAAGGGAATTTCCTACATCAGTCCTTCACTAGCTCATAATTCAACTGTTTTGAATCATTTAACTGTATAGGGATGTTATTCTAAGTTCCTGGAAGGTGACTGGCGAAATTAGAGCCCAGTATAGTGGAATAATAGGGTGAAAATAGCGAACCTTCCCTTTTGGGACACTAACACCTTTTGCCCAAAAAGGAAATTTCTTACATCCACCCTTCCCTGGCTCATAATTCAACTGTTTGGGATGATCTAACCATATAGATGTTATTCTAGATTCATTCAAGCTGACTAGGCCAAATTGGATAATAATATGGTGAAAATAGCGAATTTGATAAATTGTGTTCCTGGCTATAATGCCCAAGGATAATAGTTCCTGGCTGTATTTCCCTTCAAAAGGCTATAGGAACACCCTGTAATGATGGGTTCCCAAAAAGGGTAGCCTGAGGTGTTGGTACTGCAATTAGCTGTAAATGTGCACTTGGACCGCCATATGAAACCGGTTTCAACAGTTTGGCAAGCATTTCTGTTTGATTTATCCAAAAATTCAAATGGAAATCAACACACCAAATAAAGGAAAATTTCAGTCCAGACTGAAACTGTAATTGATTTCTTGAAAACATCCACACAAATCAGCACAACAAAGACGGTTTGAATTCACAAAGCCTGAAACTTGAATGGAAGGTGTAAGAATCAGCACTAGAATCAGCTGTGTGGAAACAAAGCAAATGCAGTCACACTGAAAGGCATAATGAAACATTGGCAATCAGTGCATCTTTGTAAGGGCAACCTCAAGCTCGGCGCGGGGTGCAGAAACTAGCGGGGGAATCCGAAGCATAAATATAGGTACTAGAATACAGGAGTGGAAATACTACGCACCTAGTGGGGGAATCCGAAGAGAAGAAAGGATGAGGATTCCCATGCTAGGCGAAACCTTATATACTAATTGGTAACTACCCAGTAGCACGTGTCCGGATGTATCTACAATGATCGCGGTGAAATGCTGCACTTCTTATATGACTAGGAATAGCTAATTGATAGATATTGCGAACAAACACCCAAAACAACCAACCACAACCAATCTACCTCCAAATATCTAAGTGCTTCTCTTTGTGAGTTCGGGTCCGGGCCGCAGTATGCGACCAGCAGGTTTGAACAAACACAAGTTTGATTGATAGGCTTCTAACAACACACTCTACAACGTACTAGCAATATGCAACCGCCAACAACAACACTGCTAGGAACCTAGGGATGGTCCGGGGGTGTGTTTATATGGGGTGGATACAAGATGGCTAGGTCGAGAACACCAGGGCAGAATATGTAGGTTTGTGAAAATCCTCGCTAAGGGCAGCCCCAAAGACTACTGGGGCTAACAACAAGGGACTTCAATCCTCAAACGGCAAGACTCTCCTTGACCGCCGACCTATTCCTTAACCAAGAACAGGAACCTTTCCGCTTTTATTGGCACTAGCTCACTACAAGTGTCCAGCTAGCAACCCAACACACTACGACAGAGCTTCCATCTATATCGGGGTGAAGGCGAAGTAACTGACAAGTTATAGCCAAACTAGAGGTGGGGGCACCTAGTCCGTCTTCTTCTTTATAGGGCTCGAGTCAACACACAATCCACCTAGCAAGCAATCCAACACACTACGGCAGAGCTTCTGTTTTGTCGGGGTGAAGGCAAAGTCACTAGCGCAAACTGCAGCTGGATCTCAAAGAGAACACCTTAGTTCGTCTTTATCTTAGCGGGGCTCAAGTCAACACACAATCACCTAGCAAGCGATCCAACACACTACAACAGAGCTTCCGTCTTGTTGGGGTGAAGGCAAAGTCACTAGCGCAACTGAAGCTGGGTCTCAAAGAGAACACCCTTATTTTATATCTGGAGGTCTGCTAGAACCAACAAAGGTCTGCTAGAACCAACAACACAAAATCCTCAACTTAATCACTCCATGTTCCAGAGTCAACGGTTTCTAATTCCAATAAAGACTACTATCAGTGAAGTGCATTACAAACTTCACTAGCAACCTGAGACCACCTCCACTAGTGTCGCACAAAACTGGGGTGTAACCTCTATCAGAGGCCACCTGCACCAGCTTCATACTCGACCAGGGAGTGCTAATCTGAGGTGCTAGTCGCTCCTGTGCTCCCTTTATACTACTAGGTTCCAAATACATGTAAAAAGCAAGCTGAATAATACAATAATAAGCAATATGAGGTGATTCAAGATGAACAGCCAATAAGATGACTGCCATTTCGTTTTAGAACCATCCTGTGACATGGTAGGTCAGCCTCGCTGACGAGCTAGCAGCCTATTCATGGGTATATTGCAGATCCTGGGCACATCATCTATAGCCAAGGATCACACCTAGTCACCTGGGTTTACAGCTAGTGTTCTAGGTCATCTTTCTGTGTCAGAATGCCGATCCATCGCATCTAGACAACCCAGTGTTACAGCTGGTGTTCTGGGTCATCTCTCTGTGTTGGAGTGGTGATCCATCGCATTCTAGACAACCTGGGGTTGCAACCAACATCATAGGTTATCCCTGTTTGTCAGAGCGTCGATCTATCGCATCTAGACAACCTGGGGTTGCAACCAGCACCATAGGTCATCCCTGTTTGTCAGAGCGTCGATCTATCGCATCTAGACAACCTGGGGTTGCAACCAACACCATAGGTCAGCTCTATGTGTCAGAGCGTCGATCTATCTGCCTGTTAGACGACCCAGTGTTACCACTGGTTGCCTAGGTCAGCTCTATGTGTCAGAGCATCGATGATCGCCTGTAGCTCCGCACCAATAGCCTTCTTGCTATTCCACTCGAGCTAGCTGCCTGTATTAGGCCCTAGCTATCGTTTCGCATCTCTCATGTGTCCATAGCATCGTATCTTTACAGTCCTAGCTGGTCCTAGCCGGATCTCTCTGCCTGGCACTGCCTTTGGCCTTTATCTAGAGATTAGATAGTACAGCCTAGACCTGTGCTGAGCGAACTAGCTCAAAACACTGTCTCCTAGATATACATCCATAGTTGATTCCAGTCCACTAGACTATCGCTAGCTCCCTAGCACATCATCTCTCAACTACTAGAGTCTCCTAGGTCTCGTCTCAATGAATGTTTAGGCTGTGGTTTAACCCCTGGTGGTTTGTACACTCGACTAGCAGCTAGCGCGTCACACTAGTGCAGTCTTGCGCTACAGTCAGCAGTTAGGGCTCGCTCTGACTCTCCTTTATATCACCTAACAAGTGGTCCGTGTACTAGCTAGTTTGCTAGTAACAACAGAAGTGCTAGTTGCTTCCCGTTGTATAAATACTGGTCATAGGAAATCGCAAAATTAGCACTAGATGCAGTGCATTTATGTTACACTGTTTCAGCGGGCCTGATCACACAGCATGTGCCAGCCAGAGCGGACAGATGTCTCAGGTGGTTTGGTGGTCGGATAGAAGGGCGCAGAAGTATCTGGAGCGCCGGGTGGAAAACCATCCAAGTATCCGGAGCCGGTCCGGATGGAGAAGCGTCTGAAGCGCCCGAAGCGGCCGGAGCATCCGGATTGGGTCCGGATGGAAAACTGTCCGAAGCGGGGGTTCCCCTGACAGTCTTTTACCTTTGAGAAACAAAGACTTTCAGTAAAAGTTTCAGCACAGCTGAAATTTCCTCCAAAGCAAAATTTCAGCGTCGCGGGAACTCATTCTGAAGTCCTTTGTTTCTCAAAGGCGGAAAGGTGATTTGATTTTGAAATTTTCAATACGACTTTTAGCTCCACTGGATTTGCTTTGTTCAGCCACAGCTGATTCTAGTGATGATTTTCACCATTTCTATTCAAGATTCATGCTTGATGATCTGTCCCGAATCCAATGGTGCTGATTCCTGTAGATATTATGAGAAAATCAATTTGTATTTTCAGTGCGGACTGAAATTTGGGTTTATTTGGTGTGTAAATGATCGGAGCCCTAGATTGTTGGCAGCGTGAGAACCTGTTCACTGATCGATCAATCATTGAGACTCATTCCTTCTTCTCTCCTCACTGACTGCTAGGGCCTTCCCAATGGTGCTGGTCTCTGTCTCCTCAACTGACTATGTCATAGGCTATGCCATCCTCTCCATTGTTACCGTTTCCTTCATGCCTGCACCCGGCCTTATCAAGTACTACTACCCCGACTCCAAACTTCCCACCTTCGATATCGCCTGCCTCCGCGTTAAAAACATCACTGGGAGTTCGTTCACAACAGCCCCTTCTGCACGGCTATCGTCATGATCAGCACGCTCCTGAACGATGCGCGCCAGTGGATCACCCGCACTCGTCGTGTGAATCCTTCTAGCACCCCCCGGCCACATAGCGCTGGGAGATGGCACTGCCACCCCCGCCGACCAGCCAGTCCGGCCCAATCTCTTCCTTCGTCTGTCTCGTCAGCTGTGCCGCTTTCTTCACGCAGCAAATGCTCATCGAGGACGTCGTGTCTCTGAAACAGCCACTGCGCGAAAACATTGGCTTCGCGCTGTTGTACCTCCTGCGCGGGCTCAGGCTTCTCGTTCCTGCCGGCCTAGTCTTCCTCTTTGTGGTTTGGCGGAAAACCGTCTGGCCGCTGTCGAGGATAGCGCAGCACCGTCGGCCACGTCACCACGTGGCGAGATTCTCCATGACAAGGGAGAGCCTGTCGACGTGGCCCTGGTAAAATAGGACAGGGACGCAATCAGGAAAGAAGGGGAAGCTTGAGCTGTCTCAAACTCAGTGGTTCTGTTGGATATCGTGCGTACTTTTGTGTTTTTGTCGACGTACCTATTGAGTTTGATTTTGCAGTTGCTTTCTTGTTGTTAAACCCTTTCGCCATGCTTGTAATCGTCCACCTGATGTGATCCGCTGCTTTTCCGTTCACTTGATTTATTTTAGTACCGAGGCTTTTATTCTCTCGACCGACGACAGCGGCCTTACAAGTGGGAGAGCTGTCAGGATAGCCATCGCGACGCGCGCTTTTGATGATAATCACAATCAGAACTCGTTTTTGACAGAAGCATAAGGAATGGATTGTAGGGTGACACTGGTGACTCTGAGTCGGTCGGTTGGATATACTTCCTGCTTGAGCCAGTCGCGTTGTCCATTTCTCACAGCCTCTTGCGATTTGGGCACTCAACAACTTTTTTTTTGGTCCTGGCTTCTTATTGGCCATCTGGTGATTGCGTCCTCGAAACGGGTTGGACTTGCGTTATCCCACTAGCTTTTAGGTATGGGACTTAAAGCGCCCAAATCAGGACAACTTTGGCGGACTATCGCAAAAATGTCAATTTGAGACATTCTTATCGTATCCTATCCTATCCTTGTTCGCGTAAGCATGGATTCTCCCCGCCAAGTTCCTCAAGCCGAAATTTGGCCGCTGACTGCTGCCCTGATCTCCGTAGTCATGTTCCCCGGTTGGGGAGTTGCACCGACATGATCGGGTCGGATTTCATCGACGTCCTGTAAGTATGCTTGGGCCGCGCAGTTTCCACTTATTTACGGAAGGATGGACGCTGTGCACATGCGTCTCGGAATGGCGGTACGGACGACCGATGCGATGCGATGCCCCCATCTGGACTTCGAATACGACCTCCACCATGACAGCCGAAATGGCGCTTCACAAAGCATCTGTGCGTGCGCCCCCGCATTTCTCGCAAGGCCATCGCTAAAAACCTCGGCCTCATCGCAGCTGATTGCGCTAGTTCTAGAAACGTTCAATATTGGTGCGCGCTATCGTGTTTCCGACCTTGGAACTTAATACGTTACATCCGACAGGGATATTCACTATGTTATTCGGTGCCACCCTGCGGCTCGTTCTCCCTCATGAAACGCAAGGGCAAGAGCAACTCCAATTGACTGATGTTGCCCACCCTGTGTCTGATTTGGCTGCTCTCGCTAACGGTGCGCTCTATTCAACTGGAAACCCTTTGACGACTGAACATGCATATCGGTAGCATTGGATTATCGACATCGCACGGGCTGTTTCCGCATTTATTGACACGCCTGCGGGGGCTCTCGCGTATTATGAGGATGTGGGCAATCCGCTGGAGGCCGCAAAAGACGCCGTTTATGTGACTCTAACAATGACCGGTGACTTGTTTATGGTGAGGTTTTGCGTTCTCTCACAGTTGCCAGCTCGGCTGACGATATGGATTGGATTTACCGCTGTTTCATCGTATGGGATCGGAGATGGCTCGTAGTAATGCTCCCCATTGCTTTGTGGTTCGGCATTGGAGGTATGCAACTCCTGACCTTCGAACTTGATACCGACTCAACCCAAATTCGAATCAGTGACTGGATACGGCGCCGCACATATTATTCTACTGGCTCGTCGGGGCGGGGTCTTCTCCAATGGACTGACGCCTTGGATCACGAGTTTCTTCGCCACGTCTCTGGCGTTGAATATCATCTGCAAGGCTCGTGAGCTCCAGGTCGAGTATCTGCCTCCCGCGGAGTTCAACCTAATGTTCTTACCACAGTGCTCATTGCCTATCGGATCGTCAGGACGCGAATTTATCTGCACAAACGTAACATCGGCAACAGCGTCGTGTACTCGGCCTTGGTACGGTCTCTCTCAGACCCGCCGTTCGAAGGACCGAATTCTTGCTAACCTTACCATGAAGCTCAGATTGCGTTCCTCGAGTCTGCGGCCACCTACTCGACTTCTTTGCTCATGCTGTTGGTATCATACCTATTGAATTGGAATGCACAGTATATTCTTCTCGATGTGGTACGCAACACATTGGACTGAAACGATCATCATGCTGACACATGTGCCAGACGACCTCGTTGATTGTGGGTCACCTTTGTCATATCCCAAGTTATGGGCTTACAGAACTTTTTTTTACCAGGGCATCACATTCAGTATGATCCTACTCCGGCTGGCGATTAAGGATTTGGCGCCTGCAGAAGACAGCCTGAGCAGTTTGCGGTTTCAGGCCTGGGCACCGAATTCGTTCCCATTGAACGGCGTCGCAGTTGCGCGAGTGGTCGAAGTCGATGACGGAACGGGATCTTTTGACCAGGGTGCTTCGGGAAGCCTGCCGCACTGGCTGATCGCGATTTAGCTTGATATACTCCAGTTCAGCGCAGTAGTGGGAGAACGGACGTACCTTTGACTTTTTGTAATCTACCGATGCTGTTGTACTTACACTCGAAGTCCTCAGATAAAGCGCCCTCCTTCCAGAAAGCTGGAACGCGAAGTTGAACCTGTATCTTGTCAGCGAAACGAGTCCGTTTTGCCACGGAGAACACTGCCAGCGATCAACATGCTGGCTTTATTGTCTCTGGTTCACTATCCGATCTCATAAGATTGTGGGGTAACATGTGGTACTAAAATAATGGCTGAAGAAAATAAACCCAATCTCCCATGCGGTCCACCTCGTTGACCACTGTGCAGAGGCCGAACGATCTGATCCTGCTTACCAGCTCGAGGGTATGGGCGCGATAGGATGGCAGAGATTTGTGGCGTCTATGAAACCTTTTGGTCCCTTCGACAACATGCTGGCCTTGGAGATGCATTTCAGCGTTGAAGGCTAACCTATCCAAGCAGGTTCAGACCTTTTCAGATTTTTTTAGCCATCACGGATACAAAGATGAGTAGCATCCGGCTTCCGAAGGAGTTTTCCTTGGTGTCAACAAGGATGATATCTAAATTCTATAGCTGAGCTTCAGGTCAGGAGAAACACACCTCAGGCTTTTCAGAAATGAGTTCGAATCTTTCCGATGTACCTGATGGCGATCGAATTAAATAGGTCAATAGATAAAAGGAGCGTGGGCATAGTGCAGTAATTGTAAAGATATCAAGGATTTTTTCACACTGACGCCCGTTTATCGGTGATTGTCCCGGCCCATGAAACTCCCAAAGTCTGTGCTGATGGTCCCGTTCGTTTCGAGGGTAGCTTGCAAAGCCGCTGACGGGCTACTGTAGCTCTGGAAAAACTATTTCCGTCGCCGGAGCCGCACTGGCGGGTGAACCGTGGCTGATGTGCGCGCGGGAATTCATTATCTTTGAAGGTGAAACATTAATCAATTCTGTATTTGGCAAGACTATTTTGTTCACAAACCACCATGATGCTGTTGGAATACACCTTCGTCATGAAGATACCTATCCCCAGATTGTAGTTGTTTGCACTGTATGCGACGAACAGATACAGATACACAATTGCAAACACTGAACAGGGTATCCCGGTCTCCACGGTGACCTGCGTCCCAGAGGCAGAGGCGTTAATCTGATATTCGAGTATCAGGCATTCCCCCGACCACTGACTGACCTTGAGTATCCTGGAGACAGCGGCGCGCGTTGTATGACTGTAATCTGGGTTCCTGTGTTTCATCAGATAGAACACGGTGGCCGCGACGATGAATCAAGTCCGCCAGCGCCATCGCTGCCAGCCAAGCCTACAAAAAAATCAATAGGCAGGATGATTTTGGAACTAATAGACGAACTACAGGAGTCTTGAGGGTATGAAACTGCAGCTGCCGGAATGAATGGGAGCGGCAGATCATTACCCCCGTCCAAATTCCAGCCGCGAATTGGAAGAGACTGACCTATAGAACTGTAATTATACCAATTAACGTTCAACCAAAGACTGAAATACCACTGCGATGACACCGGGGATGTACCAGGAATTCCCGAAGATGGAGATGCGCCATGCGAAGAAGATTTGGCCTACGCACGCAACTATCGATTTGTTTTCAATCCAAGTCTGCAATGGTGAAAGGGATTGAACAGCTCACTCGTGGAACCCAAGATAGGGGCAGTGAACCACGCCCAGCCAACCAGTTCGAGCTCTTGTGGGTTACCCCATCCACTTCCGAAAACACGGACGGCATCTCGCGTGTCCCCGAGTGTTTGCAGGATTTCCAGGATGAAAATGAATCCGACCACCATTTTGTAGGATAATTTGTCCTTTGGGAATGCAAGAGTGTAAAGATCTGTGAGGAGTGTTGGCTTTCGCACCGAGAACAAAGTTATACAACTTACAGACTTGAACAAGAAGAGCTCCAAAGAGCGCCCAGTTTACAAGAGTGCCGACAAGCTAGATTTGACATTAACTGGCCAATCTGAGCTGGAGCGGAAATACAAACCGCAGGGATCGTGCTGAATTTTGGTCAATCACAGTGAGTGGCTGATATCGCGATTCGAGACAGACGGACTCACAACGGCCCCATTTGAGGCATCTGGAAAGATTGGGAATTCATGTTGTGCACAAAGAGCGGGACTCTTTCTCTTGGTTTGCCACACCTATAAATGCGAGTGCAACAAATTTGGTCACTGAAAATCATCGGAGTTTTGACGGAATTTCTTGCGCATTTCCCGTCACGGAATCCTGTGTGCCACAGGAGACAAGCGGGACAGCATCATGCGCCACCGCGGGACGGACGCTAGCCACGGCGAACTTGCAGCAGACAGGTTCTTAAATTAGATTCACTCCATTCCGTGAGCGGCGCAAGCTGCGTGCATGTGCGCCACACTGGCACGGCATCGCCGACAGTGGCGCAAGTCGTTGGTCCCAGATCTGCGAGTATGAGTGTGAGAGTGGCGTCGTTGATTGATCCCTATCACACTGCATCAGCGGAAGGAGACCGACATTTCAAATACATCACCGCCCGATAAACTCCAGACTGGCCTGTACCAATACTCATACTTAAATTAATAGAATAAATTTTGCTTTCAGCTGAACTGATGTTCTTTTGTGAGGCTTCTCCTGCTGTCACGGAATGCCGGCGCCGCTTTATTGGGTGGATGCAGGGCCTCGAGCCACGCATTCTCAGCATCGGGCCTTGGAACGCCACAATGATCCTCAAATCTATCATATTCCGAAGGGATACAAGAGTGCAGTGGGGTGCTTCACACCCCACCACTTCGGTTGAATCTTGAAATTTCTGTTGGGATTGGAAGCAAGGTCGGAAATGCCGGACAGCTGATGGCGGAGTTTAAAAAGCTCCGGACGGACAGACAGGCTTAATTTTATAAATAGGGAGACTGTTTGTCAAGTCACAAAGTACACCTCTAACATCCTCACAATCTTCGACGCTGATCCACTGCATTGGCAGGATGATGTGTAGATACCCAGGTATGTTCAGTGAAATTCCTTGCAAGCTTTTACATGCTGGCTAGCGATCTACGGCCCCATGGAACGGGGTTAGCTTGTCGCTAGTTTCTGGGTAGAGAGGCGTAGTTAAAGTACATCTGCGAGGCCGCATGTATTAGTAGCTACACCCAGCATGTTCCGAAAGGGACCCTGTCAGTATAGCCTATCCTGAGTCTTATCCAAGTATCAAATTACGAGTCGGCTGAGCTGAAATTCAAACTGAACCTATTAGTTTCGGTACTGAAAAAGGTGAGACTGATATTTGCTGAAAACAGAACTGAAACGACAAGTTTGAGTTCTCATTTCAGCCCATACAAAACTTGGAGTTTTGGTTTTGATTTCAGCTCGAACTGAAATGAAACCGAAATTAATAATTTCAGTCGCCCTGGATCATCCGCCGACCAGACTTCAGTGCGACTGAAATTATTAGTTTCCATTTCCATTTCAGCTTGAGCTGAAATCAGAACTGAAACTCCAAGTTTCAGATGGCCTGAAATGAGAACTGAAACTTGTAGTTTCAGTTCTGCTTTCAGTCCAGCTGACATGTTGAGTATCATTCAAACCTTTTTCAGTACCGGAACCATTAGTTTCGGTTTGACTTTCAGCTCATCCGATTCGCAATTTGATACTTGATATTTCATCTCGGTTTCAGTTCAGCTGAAAGAAAAGTTTTATTCTATTAATTTAAGTACCAGTATCAGTACAGGCAAAATTTAAGAAATCAGTTTGAGTTTGGTGCCCCAAAGTGTAACTTGAAACTTCATATTTCATTGCTAACCTCGGGTGGCCCGAAATTTGGGGATCCCTGGTGTGTGTTGTGATGCATACCGTAGTTTTAATAGACAAGCTAACAACACAATTTGGCCTAACGAGTGAGTGGCCAGCCAAACCTAGCCGCTTGGAGCAGCCGCAGTATGGCTAGGTCTGGTGAGCAGCAATGTTCGGGGCCCGGCCTGAGGCCCTGAGCTCGCCAGGCTGGGCCCAAACAGGCCCAAGCAGGACTTGAGCAGGCCCAGGGCTTGGGCTTTGAATTTTTCAGACCCAAGCCGGGCCCGCAAGCCCGGGCCTCGCTGACCCGAGGTGGACTCCAGTTATGCAATGGAACAGGTTGGTTTTGGATTTTTTGGAGTACTTTACCTTGCATTACAGCTTTATTCATTGTTTCTTATCTTCAAGACCCTGCACACACCGTATGAACTTTGATCAAATGTGGGTCAACCAATTGGCGGAAAGCAGAAATCATGCAATTTTATCACACAACTACCACCACTGTGAGTTCTAAACTCATTTCAATATCGATAATCACTGCTAACCTAAGTGCCCTTGTACTCTCAATACCCATATTTTGTGCCAACTTGAACATTGGTTGAAAAAATACAGACACGTGACTCAAGCCCGAGCCTGAGCCTGAGCCGGGCCGGGCCGGGCCCTACCTCAGGGCTTGGGCTTGGGCCTGAAGAAATGGAAACCCAAGCCCTCTAAAGCCGGGCCCAAGCCGGGGCTTTCAGGCTGGGCCGGCCCTGTGGTTTTTGGGCCCGATGGGTACAACAGTTGATACAATCCATAATTATGGCTCTCAAAAAACTAGAAATGTATCACAGCAAAGACCTCATGTGCTTTTGTCCCAAATACCGTTCATCATAATGCATTGAGCGGATTTTGAATGAGCTTGGTTTGCGAAACTTCGAATTATTCGCATGTGTCCAGTGCTGTTTTCGTTTTGCCCGTCTTCTGTTCTGTTCTGCTCTGAGTTATTGAACCTCCACACAATCGGGGCACTGCTCTGATGCTGCGAGAAACAGTATCTATGATTTGAAAGTGTGGGTGTAATTTGCAAAGAGTCAGTCGGAGTCAAGGGAGTTCTACAACAAGGTAGGGCGAGATATAGACATTTATTATGCTACAGAGCTTCTCTGACAGAGTCCATTTGATATTGGGCAGCTGCACACAGATTCTGGAGATATTCTGTTCAATTGTAAACCAAGAGAATGTGAGTGAATGAGATCCTCAAAGCGAAGCTGTCCATAACCAGACTATTCAGTGTGTTCCTCAAGTGCTTTGCTCTGAGTGAATTCCTAGAATTGAACCATTTCATGAGTGGAATTACGGACATGGTAGACATGATGAGAGCTGAACCGCGAGGCTCGGACCATGACTGTACATTTTCTGCCATTATGTGGGTAATCAAATTTACTTTTTGTGGTCTAGCCAACCATGTTTGTGATATGCTGTGCAACAGTCTCGGAGAGATCCTGTATTTGTGGCAGGCTTTCCGGAAAAAAACAGGCATCACGTTTCAGGAAATCGTACAAGATTGCAGGTGATTGCTGCGAGGGGGGCTTCTTTTGGTATCCTTACATGTGCGCCATGGACATGGACGTGGGCCGCAGTTTTGAGGGCATGAAGTCGATTTTCGATGGTGATAATGAGAAGATGCACAAAATGTTGGAGCAAGTTGCCAAGTTGCCAAGCAGAATGTCAGCAATGGCCTCTGGGTTGGCTAAACAGCGAGTAACCTGGCGAGAACCCCAACCAGGATAAACCCAATAGACGCTAGTAGCTCATGTGTTCCCCGAGCAGTAGGACCAGTCGTACGGTTTGTCCTCCCTAGGAGGCCGTATGTTGTAGGTCGGGATGCGAGGTGGAACCCGGAATGAGTCGAAGAGGGTGTGATATCCACTCAGGTATACAACCCAGGGTGTGGATACAACCCGTAGTACGATGTGGAGGAAGCGGGGCAGGGTGGGAGACAATGCCTATGTCAAGCCAAGGTAGAAACCTGAGATTAGACAAGGTAGAATCTACTGTACATGGAGATTCTACCGAGCTTATATAGGCTTCTAATAAATTAAAGTGATCGCGGTCAATCGCAATCAGCTCCTGTACCACAGCATTAAGGAGTGTTAATGCTGATACTCCTAGACTCCTTTGTGTTAGTTTCCATGGCGTCGGAGGACTTAGGAGACCCGATGTTCGGGTTTCCTAATCCTGAGTGTCATCGTATCCAGTGGTTCAAACCCCGATCGGTTTGCAACCACTCATGTACTTCGTGTACACTTCTGTGTCATCCGTGGTGCGTCCGGGGACTAGGATCCGTCTGTACAGGTTTCCTAGTCCCTAACGTCTTCTGTATCCTGTGGTGCAGACTCCCCGAGTCTGCGGCTTTAGAATCTGTGGCCAGGTTTCAACTGTGAGAAGGTCATGTGGTGGTGTCATGAGAGTCCCGTGCCGCTAAGATGCATCTGTATCCATACGGACGCGTCGCACGAAAAAGTAGAACCCGGGTGATTCATGACACAGAAGGGGAAGGTGAATCAGAACATTCACTGGCAGAATTGAAGCTGTGGGTCGCAGTACTGCGCTTTGGGTTGGTTATATCTTGGTATCACACATCGAAACTTTTCACTGCTGCCCATTCCGATCAAGTTATGGCTGCATTACATTCTTGGATGCATTCTGCTTTCGTTCATCCCAATTTCTTTTGGTGGATTTCTGAAAATTGCGGCCTTGTTCAATGCTACCAGTGCCTTTGGCCGAGTTGTTTTCCAGCTCAACAAACTTAAAGGGTTTAAACTTGTTTCTTATCTAGTCTTACAGACATGTGATCAAACATGCTCCCGGCGTGTCACCAGATAAAGCCAAATTATAGTTCATTTTGCTGGCAGTCTCTCTCAATCTGAGGCAGCTCTGAAATTTGATGTATGTGTGAGGCAAGTTTCTATTATACGGGGACCTAGCTCAGTAATTCACGCAATGAAGACCAGGTGGAGAACCGACCTGTGAACAAACAGAAAAGTGGGATCAGGTGCAGGAGGCAGCCCGTGTCATATAGCTGGTAGGAATATATGCACAATGGCACTATCCGAGTGCAATATAGTTCAAGAAGTGTGTTGCATAGAGTGTTACCAGAGCAGAAGAGCAATATTGTAACATTAGAGAAGGCAGCGAGGTGGATCAAATGAAGTTTCACTTGCTGGTGATGCAGGCAGAGAAAGCAGGGATTGGAACTGGAGTACAGTTACTGTACAATTCGTTCAAATCAGCAGTCACGTGTCATGCACCCCCCCCTGTCGATCACGAACTTTGGTCAAGGTCACGTGTCACTCAGGCCTCTGTCAAACCTCCAAGTGGTCACACAGGGCCCAAATTGCCTAAAAAAATAAAATAAAAAAACACAGACAAAGACAAAAATTTCAGTTCAATGCCGAAATTTTCGACATGTCATGCAAAAATTTGGCAGCTGCCGAAATGTCAAATAGGTAAATGGGTCACACATCACCCCCTGTCAATTTGAACGAAATTGTCCAGTAACAGCAAAGAGGGATAGAACATGCACAAAACTAGTGCTAACTAAGCAGTGTAAGAGCAAGGAAGGTGCAGGAGGAACCTGTGTTAAAGGCTGTAACAGTGCGGGAAATGCCGGGAATGAAGCAGCCAACTGCGGACGCACAATATACCCAGACGGGGATAAGTATGTAACGAATAAAAGGCCGACCCCTCATAGACCTATGTATTATGGTACCACAAGCTAATACACCTATGGGAGTTTACAGCATGCACATAGTGGCTCCCTTTGGTGCTGATTTGACGCTTGGCCCTGTTCCTCGCGGCTTCATCAATACCCTTTACTCTTTTTCCGCGAAGGCCCTGCCCGCGAAGCACTGCTGAAAAACTGCAGCCTGTTCTTCAAGTTCCTTCAAATTTCTTCAAAGAACTCCAACCCTGCACGTTATTTCCAACCTGGCGCCGTGGCCTCCCCTGCGGCTGAGCGTATCGAGTGGAATCACACAAGGCTCGGATAGGCAGAAACACCTCTGGAACGGTGATCTATAGACAAGACAGCATATCTCGAGTGGCGCCTCTGAACTCAAGAATATATTGCATGCGACCTGCCCCCCTGGGGTCCCCTAAAATATCCATCGCTTCCATACATTTTTTGAGCCGGTTACAGCATTTTGCAGAACTTAGGGCGCACATCATTTTTTTTTCCCAAAAAGGGAAAATTCAGTGGTTTTGACCAAAGCATCTCCCATTTGTGCATTCCATTACCATTTGCCTTTGAACAAAGCCCAAACGAATTGCACTGAATTCGGAGGCACACACCAGCTGTATTTCCATATTTGGTACTTTATTTCTGAATATCACAATTGTGACCCTACAGGCATCTGCAGATGTCGAAGACGACTCAAGTGGTCCAAAAATCGCCTGAATCGGTTGAGAGTTGAGTGGGTGCTGTAGGTGTTATGGCCAAAATCACTGCATTCCGACCACGCACCTGTGTCTACGTTGATTGACATATGCCGACATGTGGCGATGTTCAGCTACATCCAGCGATCTGCATCTACGCTCTAATGTAGACGCACCTTTGCCGCGGTTGATTGATGTCCGGCAGGCCCGCGGACACTCCCTTGGAACTCCAACCGCTTTTGGCCCGATTTCGACCCTGTTTTACTCTACGAGATGGCCGCTGATGCTGAGCTCACACGGGCTCGGTTACGGTGTTTGTGGGATCCCAAAACAATTAGAAAAAATGCACCGAAAAAGGAAAGAGAAGGAAGGGAAAAAGGAAGATTCCATTTTTTACGTGCTATCTGTGTATTGATAGGTCCGGGGAAAGCCGGAGTAGCACCTCAGCTCCGGCACGGCAACCCAAAGGCTTCGATAGGGGCTTCAGCAGAAACACTGATTTGGAAAAGTTTGCATTGCAATAGGACAACTTGCATTTACACATGAGTTCCAATTACATGAGAAGATTTGCAGGCGTGATATTGAACAGTCTGGAGGAGGCCAGTACGGCAGTTTCTATCGGCCCCGTTGAGAAGGCTGATTTGAAGCTTGACACCCTGCCAAGGAGTCAAGCTGGATGACACTTAACGGCCTCTCGTGCTGAGTGGGAATTGAGAGCCAAAAACTGGAACAGCAAAGAGAGCAAAATGTGCATGCTACAAATGTGGTCAAGGCACCTGTAGAGGAAGTAGCCGAAATGTGCTCCGCAACAATCCTTGCAGGGACTGCAACCAAGCAAATTGTGAGGGCAAGAGTACTGCACACCCAGATCTTCCATGTGATGGTGGTACTTGGAGTTTGTCGGGCTGAAGTATGATCCAAATTAAATAGGAGACATTTTGTCTTGTATGCCAAAATTGACCACTCAGAACTTTTCTAATAATTCAAGTCGCCGATATACTGTATTAGTTATTCTTACGCTCAAACTACAAGTTGTAGCAAAGCGAAATGTTCAAAGCTGAGTGAGAACGAGGCTAAACTGTCCCTAAACATTGAAATCAAAATTGACCACATGAAGTTTCTCCAATAAATTTGAGTTACTGCTATGCTGTATTACTTATTATTACACTCAAACTACAACTTAGAGCTAAGGGAAATGTTCAAAACTGAGCAAGAATGAGGCCAAACCGTCCCTAAACATTGAAATCAAAACTTATGTAAATGGAAGGCTCGTGAATTGTTGCCTCATTCGGAATCACTCAAATGGGGTGAGCCCCATTCGGAATCACCCATATAAGGGTGATTCCGAATGCGGAGTCACCCTTACATGGAAATTTGATGCCACAAACACCATAACCGAGCCCCACGCCGGTGCCAGTGGTCACTACTCCCCCGCCCCTGCCTAAAGAGGGCGGGCGCAGTGATGGCGCATCAGTTTGGCGTTCTTGACTCACGACAAATCGCACCACGTACGCAGTGTGCACAGGTTTGCCCGATCTGCAGAGTGGCTTGCTCGAGGTTCTTACCCAACGACGTTGTTGACCGCACCAAGGTCAAACCTCTTGCTCTAGTTCTTCGTCATCAACTCGGATCTGGCGGGCCATGAGGACTGGCGGGAACTTCGCAGCATGTATCAGCAGGCCTGGTGTCTGATCAAGCAATTGCTAGCGCTTGCTCACCTGTTTACGGCGCACAACAGCAATCTGCCAGACAACAGCAATCTGCCAGACAATTTTAATGGTACTCGCAAACGCCGCAGACACAGCGTTGCGGCCCAAACGGGAAGCTGTGGCGAAAAAATCGGATAAATACCCGCCATCCCCACTGCATTCTTCACTCTTCTCCCTTCAACTCATAGAGGACCAGCTTCAGCAAGCATGGCCAAGCTCAGCTTGGGTATGGCCAACTTGAAGCTGAAGTGGTCTATACGGCTCCCTCCTGACAAATGGGAAACCCCGTATCAAGCGTGGCTCCGCTGCCTGCAGCGATAATCGCCTTGACGTCCCTGACCGCTCTGCTGGAGTCGGCCGATGCGTTCCCCCCTTTGAAAAGCGCTGTTGGTGGAGTCTTGGCGTTGTGGAATACCGTTGAGGTTGGTCGACAAAGGATTCTTGTTGTTATCTTCTCAACTAATCTGATGCCGCCTTTCAGCGCGTGAAAACATCGAAGGAGAAGGCTAAAGCGCTCTCGCGGCGCGCCTACGAAGTCCTCGAAGCGCTGACGGACGCCGTTCCAGACCCGTCAAATATCTCTCCATCTATGCTCATGAGTATACAGTGTTTCAACAAGTACGTTAGAATTACATCTGCACAATGTCTTTCCTCAACCAAGATTATTCTATCCACCAGTGTTCTGATTGAAGCTTGTAATGCCATGGCACCTCTCACAAAGCGAAAGCGATTGTTGTCTCTCAACCGTGACGAGGCGACCCTGGAGTTGTTCAATAGACGTTTGGACGAATCCTTCCAGACTTTCACCGTGCGTTTGTCTGTTTATCCACTTTCCTCAACTGATCTCGCGCTCAGATCGCTGGCCTAACACGAGTGGAGACTCAGCTGCTGGCGATCAAAGCGGATGCTACTGCTGTTCATCAAACACTCAATGTATGAATCCATGTTTCTTCCTCTTGGCACTCCGATTTACTTTTCTTCTTTGCCGCAGAATACCCTCACTACCCTCACTTATCGTTTCACGCTAATAGTCGGTTTATTTTGAGTCCCGGCCACAGCTCAATTCTGTTGGTTTGATGCAATGGGGTTCATCAGCTCTAGTGTATGAGACCCCCCTCGTATGCTGGAATTGTGTCTCCTTCATTTTTCCGGCAGGTTGTCGACTGTGGTCCTTGTTGGGATTAAAAAATCATTCCTCGGCTGTTTTAATTCTCCTTCACGTCATCACACGGCCAGGGGAGGTCTGGTCTTCATGACACTTGTACCACCCAATGCGCCTGATTTTCCCATGCCACGGCCGCGCTCTATTTTCGGATGTCAACCTTCACTCCATGTCTTGTCTACTCTATCTAGATATTATATTCACTTATATGAGCTATATAAGAATCGAACACCTTTGATTCTGGACATTTTGATTGGCTGTCGCACACACTCGAGAGCTCCGAATGATGTCAACCGCTCCACAAATGTTCAAATTTCCAACGCAATGTTGAGTTTCTATTTATAAATTGGTGAGATGTTGAATACTTGACTCTTGGAACGTAAACCGTTGAACTTCCGTGAGCAACTTGAACAGTTAAATGAAGGCAAGTATCAGGCCGATGGACATCAAATGTGTAGACCGAATATTCTTGTGGGCACTGGGAAATGTGTTCAGGTATCAGGGCATTGGGCCATAATACTAATGAGATGAATTTTTGTCATTCTTCTGCATTTTCCACCAAGCTTCATTGGCCAAATAATGCTCGAAGACTTCGTCTTTATGTGCCATTAAATAAATGTGTGCGTACCCCTTGTGGTGAATGGTGTGAACAGGTGTGGGCCCCCAGACATCTGAATGTATCTCTTCACCAAGATTTTCAGCACGTCGAGCCTCTCGGAATTTCTGGATAGGCTTGCGAGTCATCTTTGCAAATTCACAAGATTCGCAAACTGTGGCTTGACTGGATTCGTCCCACTCAATGCCGTTAGGGCTGCCGCCCGTTGCCATTGCCACGGTTCAACGGCACCCGTCGCACGGGTGCCGTGCCCGTTCCGTCGCTGTTTTTTTTGCCCTCGCCGACGGCCGTCGATTAACGGCCGTCACGGCCGCCGCGACGGGTCTACAGATGATCTTGCTAAACCTTGCCTGGCACCGCACTAAAATATCACTTACCCAACTTCACGCAACCAACCGCTTCATCGCAAGGTATCCCTACCTCATTGATTCTTTTTTCTTGCCTGCGAGAAGAAGAATGAACTTACATAGCGCCGGCTAGACACCCGGCCTCATCATGCTTACATTTACAGGCCGGTTCTATATTTCTATTAGTTCCGCCCCATTCGTTTCAGGTGAGTGGGACACAGTTCTGTGCTGACTCACATAAATTTTTCTGTTAAACTGACCAGATTTTCGTGCGATCCACCCGTTGAAAGCCGTGGTACCGTCGACACCCGTGCCGCTTCTTGTATACTTAGGTCCACTTCGCCCTCGCAACTTGAAAAATCATATCTAGAACAACGTCCGAGTCGATGGTGGTTCAATTGGAATGCAAGACGAGACTACCGGAATTCTGGACTTCCAACGGTGAGACGGTCGCAATTCTTCGAACGGTTAATCGAAACCTCGGAGAAGTTCAAATATTATTCGTCGATTTGAGAGCGGGCGAGTAAGGTCCATGCACAGTTCAAATGAATTTGGTTGAACTGTCAGTAGGCTCTTTAACGGATGGTCCCAGGACAAATCAAACACGGTGGTGCATTTCAACTTTCCCCTGCGAAACATTATTTCGACATGTGAATACAGACTTGGACAATTCTGCGGTCAGTCAATATCATATGTATGGTATGCGAAGTCCCTCGGGCCGCCTGACGGTGGTGGTTCCGAAACTAAAGTATTGAAATGCCCGCAGACCCGGAGTCACAGTCCGAAATCGAACGAAGAACAGTACCATTGATTTAATTCAATCGAAGCAGTGGACCCAAGATGACGACATGATTTATGTAGATCTCCTTCGCGGGCAGGGTAGCCGAAGACGGGAAAGAATTCCAGTATGTGAAGGCGATATCAGGGCCAGCCTCTCAGTGACAGCTCCGATTGAGCAGTTCCCGCGCCTTTGAGTGAGCGACCGTACGTACGTTGCGCGTCAGCCGTGGAAATCACCGACATACCTAGTTAGATTCGGAACAGACGAGAGGGATCCAGGTATAGAGGATCCGAGAGTGCGGAAAGTAGTATCGAGGTCTCTAGTCTGGCGCCCGCGAGTTGCAAAAGGAGGGACCACTGGATTGTGGGTGCTGGCCGTCTCTCGAAAGGTTATACGATTCTGGATTCTGACTAGGCAGTTACTCAAGAGAACACCAGTATAGTGATATTTGAGAGAAAAACAAAATGCCGGCCCATAGAGTAGATTCGGAACACTTACGGGGAACACAGAGGTCGCGGCCTTCAGGTTGAGGGACTCGGGTACGGAGGATCCGGCTCGGAGGGCGTCCAACACGGATTTACAACATCAATCCTGATGAGTCTTCCGGCTCGGTGAGATGAACGGGGAAACAGCAACCCAGAAAGAAGACGGGGGAGTGTCCTCGAAAAGAGCGACGAGTTGAAGACGCGGTTTGTACTCTCGATGATCGCGATAGGAATATTGTGGACTGGCATTCGGTCGAGTAGTAAGTCAATACCAGTCCTGCAGAGCGAGCCCGACAGACCCCAAAGTGGGCTCAAGACGTGAACACAATGGCACAGCCAGATTGGGATGATGTTTGTACCGACCAGGGGAACGAGACGAAGAGCAGCAGAGTTCAGCGAGCTAAAGAGATGCGCGGGCTGGTCGGCCACTGAGCATCCAGTCTTTAAATTTTGATCCAGATCAGTCTTTGTCGACTTGCGAAACACAAGGCAACATGGTCGGATTGCCTGGGGGAAAAAAAAAGGTCGGTGACCAAGAATAACAAGAAACAAGAAATACCCTCACCGCCGCCAGCGCGCAGCCGCGGAATCCCTGCCTTTTATCGCAGTGGGATGATTCGACAAGACTCACCTACATGCTGCAGCCAGCGGCGGAGAGGGCATGGAGGAGTGAGAAAAATCGGAGGATGCGAGTGGAGTTGTGGGCTCTGTGTGGATAGCTGGCGTGTGGACGACCGAGGATTTGGGCAGCTGGGCGGTGCCAGCAGAGTTGTGCCTGACCATAGCGGTAGGAATGATACAGCCTTCGAGAATCTCGCTGCGGGTGCGGCGGTGTACACAGCACTGTAGCCGAAGTCAATTGACCGAATTTTCCTAATGGTCCCGAGCTCCCTCAAGGCTCAGCGTCCCTGCATACATACCGAGTGTCGAGTACAAAGTGTGGTTACAAGGGCGATGCCAGGGTGGGATTATGAACCGGCAAGCTAACGAGATGCAGAGTCCAGACCAGTCAATTCCAATGAGATCGGGGCGCGGACGGGTCACCGAGCTGGAGTGTTTCCCAGCATCCAGTAAAATATTCCATTCAGACCAGTTTTTATCGAGTTGCGAAAAACAAGGTAGCATGGTCGAGTTGCCAAGCTAACGGAGTAGATAAGAGAAGTGGCGTTCCCAACCCACGCCAGCCTACAGCCGCGGAAGACCTTGGGAAGACCCTGCAAGACGACCCGCTTTGTACCGCCGGCCTCGTTCTACGTGCGCTCAATGGTTAACGAGGAGTCCAGTCCAGACAAGCAAGACAGATCTAGATACTCAGATCTCTTGGAGGGTGCCGCACATATGAACATACACGTAGACGGTGGAGCCAGAAGGAGTTGTGGAGGACGGAGGTTGTTGCCCTTGTTTGGCTGCGGCCACTGCGGCGCCGGGCACCGGCATCTCTCCAACGTCCACTCGGGAATCGCAAACGGATGGGTCTTGACCTCAATTTATGAACATGGTCGGGGCGAACTTTCTCAGCTCAGAAATTCTTTTGGGATATACCCTGCGGCGGTCTAGTCCGGTACATACGGTGGCTGCGCATGCAAGCGATTTATTCACTGGAAATTGTCAAATTGACTTGGGAAACGCTCAGGAGCAAGCTGGTTTTCTCTGGATTCTCGGCCTCGTGGCCGTATCTCTCGCTCTGATTTCGGATTGCATCCACCACTGGCAGGCAGAGTGGGAATCTCCTTCTAATTCCGTACTTTACAGCTCAGATAGACGCGCGCTTCTGAAGAAGTTCATGCACCGCTCACAGCCTTCAGCAGCACTCGACACTGGCTCCCACTGCTGTCGGCATCCCGTTTCCCCTCTCCGCCTTGCCTCTAATCCTCACACCCACCCATGCCCTCCAACAAGCTCGCCGAAGCCTTCACCAGCGCCCAGCGTGTGCGGGACCTCTGCCAGACGACCCAAAGCATACATGCGTACCAGCGAATTTCCATCTTGGCGGTCGAAGTATGTGCGTCCGCAACACCGGTATTTTTCCAGCTCTCTTTTCGTCCTCGCAGTCTGGCTCACCGACGATAAGGATGCCCGCAAGAAGGTGTCGGCACTTGCAGCGCACGCAGCAAAGAGAACCGACGCTTTGATCACGAGCAGGGCTGGTCTCGTACTGTCATCTGAAGGCAAAAAGGCTTTAGACGAATTCGAGAGGCATGTGCCACCATCCTGATGTGTTGGGGTATCTTAACCAACCAACTGCCTTCCCAGCACCCTCGAGCTGATCCGCTGCCATATCGAGTCCGTACCCGAACGAGGCAACAAGCCGTCGAAAGTTAAATTCGGACTCTCTGCTCTGACCTTCCGCCACGAATCGGCGCGTCTGAAGGCGCAGTTGGACCGGGTTTATCAGAGTCTTGTACGTCTCTCATCCCGCAAATATTTGCATCATTATTCACGTTTGGGCGCCTCTTCAGACTTCAAAGGCGCGCACGAGGGCGCGAAATGAATATATCCTCGAGGTTGCCACCCTCGGTACTCGGGTCGCGGGTGCCGTATGCGAGATCCCGCTTCCTGCGCTCAGTTTCCTCAAGCCAGTAGTGGGGCTGGTGGTTTTGATCTGCGATACGGCAAAGGTGATTAATTATCCACTACTTTCCTATGGCACCCTAATCGTCAACACTCGGCGATAACAGACGATGAACGGGAACAACATCGCCGCGGTCGCGCTTGTCCACCATGCCGAGGAAGTGACGCATTCCGTTGTCGAGCGGGCTGAAAAAGAACACACAAATAACAATGCAGCCTTTGTGGACAATTTGCGTCTGTGCGTTGTTCAGCCAGCACTGATCACATTGAAGCCCAACTAGCTAACTTTGGTGGATGCATGCAGCACGCTCGAGGAAATTCAAGCTTTTTGGAACGCCTGAAAAGTCGGCGCCGTGCCACGGCATGGCTAATGGCTGTGAAGGACAAGGACCGGTTCGCTGAGCTCAACAGCGCGCTTGACAGGGCGCTGGCGGTGTTTTGCGTACGTCTCGTTTATCGAGTCCCAAGCGCGCCTTGTTCAACCTCTACATACTGCATTACAGGGCAGCCAAAGTATCGCGATAACGGCGTCCGTTCAAGCGAACACGCAGGGACTCGTGACCCTTGCGGCCACGGTGAATCGCGTTGAAGAGGGCGTGACGCGCACGATACCAGCGTCCGTTCAAGAGAACACCCAACAGCTTGCTACCGTTGTGGCCACCGTAAATTGCGTTGAGGAGAGCGTGACGCGCGCGATCACGGCGTCCGTTCAAGGGAACAGGCAGGAGCTTGCTACCCTTGTGGCCGCAGTGAATCACGTTGAAGAGGGCGTGACGCGCGCGATAACGGCGTCCGTTCACGGGAACAGGCAGGAACTTGCTACCCTTTTAGCCACGGTGAATCGCGTTGAAGAGGACGTGAAGCGCATGATAACGGTGAGCACAACTGATTCGTTTTCGGACCTACCGGAACTCATTGGTCTTGGAAGCTTGTTGACACCGCCCGCGATCTTGGGGGGAAACACACAGCTTTACAGCTTTCGTTCCAATTCCATTCCATCAATCTCCAATCTCACTTTTTTTTTAGACGTTGACCGTATCTCCATGTATGTGGACTGTGGGTACCCCTCGGGGAACCGGTGGGTACCTTATGTAATGGCTGGGCTGGGTACTCCGCCAGGGCGATTGCCCCTTTCGGTCGTATTAGCCTAATTAGGAAGCGTCGAACGGTGAGAATGACGGTTTTGACACCCTCAATCGAGGAAATACCGAACGGCGGTTTGCCGTTCCATTCGATCGCCCCTTCCGCCTGCTGTCACGCTGGCAAAACACCGATCGACGATTGGCGAAGTCTCGATCGGCGAAACTTCGCTCCGGCTGTGTAGCCGATGGTTCAGAAAGTTGGTTAGGGGAGCTCATGCACCAAAGACATCGTCCTCCCTTCTACTCTTCACTCACACCCCGCATCTGTACAATATGGTGGACCGAGCCTATGTTAAATCTGACTTGCAAGTACCCATATTACCTACTGAACTCCACTGAATTTTTGTGTAACAGTGTTGGCCTGACGCGCCGGAAGCCTTATGTCGACATGATTAAACGGCAACTCGAAAAGTTCCCCAAGGGTTTAAACCTGAGCAAGATTAATATCCCGGATATGCAAAAGCTTCTGCTTGATCCTCACAACAACTTTACTATTCATGTTGTGGAGCCAACTGGCACATCTCCTGGTAATGGGACTCTCTTCCACGCGGGTTAATTGCTCACTCTGCCTATTTAGAGCGTCCGGTTGCATCCGAAGAAGCTCGCTCACTTAGAGGTTCATTTCTTTTCGCTTATAGTCCTCTGCTCACGATGTTTTGATGCAGGTCCAGAAGATACCGTGCAAAACACTCAGCAAGATGTTCAGCGCGATGTTCGACCCGTTCAGCTGCTCATTCAAGACCGGCGTGCTAGATCCTTCGAACTGAATGTGGCCCAGCGTGTCAATCTCAATTTCTTTGACGCGACTGAGTGCCGAAACAATGAGTGGCGGGCTAGCAGCACCGAGTTATTCAATGAGCTTCAAGCCTCAGTTGGACGACTTGAAGGTATTTAATTGTTCACTCCACTCGCATGCCAGACTCATCCCATCCAGGTTCTGGGAGAATGGGTATTCCCGACCGTCAGAAGCCCGAATACACCGAGTATTTTGTTGTATTCGATGTCGAAGAAGGGAACAATATCTTCGCCGCAAATCTGAGTAATATTGTCATCCCAGATGGAAATAGACTCGAGCTTCGAGTGGACGATGTAGGTCACAATCCATTATCCTCAACAGCTCGCTCACATCAATAAATGCCATTAGATAAAGAACAAACGCCTCCGGACTGCATCTCCGGAACCTCAGTTGGGGTCGCAAAGCGCTGGCCCTTCCACCACCAAACCTTCAACAGTCCTGGATTCAGGAATCTCGTGGCTCCGGGAAAAGATTGAGAAGCGTCCAGGGTACGCGAAATTTCATTCAAATCGTGGAAAAGTACTTCAGAATGCGGACCGGGTTGAATTCTGGAGGTTCGCTGCTCAAGTTGCAACAACCTTTCACAAAACTTCGTGGCCCACCGAAATTTCGTCTACAACTGTGAGTGAAACGGTGCCATATCTTCGAGTACTCATCCTTGAATTTAGAAAATTTCCAAAGAAGCGATAGAGAAGGCTCTCAAGATAGGAAGTACATCCCTCAATGACGCGATCACCATGATCCGCATCATCGACACTCACACTGCTGACGGGCCAAACCGCAGTGAGGAGGTGATTGCAGAAGTCAGCAAATCCGAAGTAGAAGCTCCCGGAGCCACCGCTCTCAAGTCCTTCCTCCAGGCATGGGCCAACGACCATCCCATTGACAATTGAATTGGATCCTTTCACTTACCTCCCGAATATATTTATGTTCTCTTAATCTCGATAATCTTAATGCCTTTGGTTTCCTGGTCTGGAAAAACATTTCAGGGTGGCAAAAAGGTAACCATCTATCAGATATAGCTGTAACTGTGAGCGTCATTACACCCCCTACCACATGTTTTTGGAAACTTACATCCAAGCCAACACTGGGTTGCCGGATTTGGATCCATCATCGAAATCTCGTTGTAAGTATGCTTTAAAATGTATCTGTAACAAAGTCGAATGAAGGAAGCTGAGCCTACACATATAAAGCGTGATTTTTTGGCACTTATAAGGGTCTGAATACCCTGGGGGTAATTTGGTGCTACCGAACATTCACTGATAGATTCGACTGAGCCATCAAGTTCCATCAAAGTTCAGTGTAAAACTGTCGGATACAAATTATCTGAATCCAGCTGCGGTATCTAAATCGGATCATTGGCTGACTTAGAGGTACTCGAAACAGGTTCCAGCCTCACCACAATGGTGGCCAATCAACGCAACTCAGATTAAACTTTGGCATCAAAACGATGTTGGCTGACGTAGCATTTCCTCTTGGCAATTTCTTGGACAGAATTTCGAATCTGAAGACTTGTTTCTAACTTTGGTGTATACATACCCTTCCTATGTACAGGTAATTTGGTGCTTTTACAGGTTACGATGCTGAGATCTGATGGTTTGCGTGAAAGCTCACGGTTTTAGTTTCTGTGCGACCGGTTTGAGTATGCGAAAAGATTGTCGGGATGGTGGAGAGTACTCTGAGAAGATTCCCAGGTGTACAAATTCCCGAGTCAAGTTGCTGGAGCCAAGTTGAACCGTGGGACTCGTTATCGTCACAGTAAGTACGAACCCATAAAAGGAAATCAGCTCATGGCGAGTGTGCTGAGTTCCATCACAGGCTCTTAGATTTTGCTGAGGCCAATAGGAGCAGTATTTACTAAAGTGTGAATAAAATTTTAGGCGTACAAACTGTATCGAAACTAATGTATGAAGGTACAAGATCTAGCGAGTATTGCATCGTGCAGACCGGATTTAGTGCTCTGGAGATCATCGCAGAAGCGCCTGACAGTGGGATATTTAGTATCAGTCTCGTAGACCTCCCGAATAAATCGTAACACGAGCTACAAGTTCCAGTTGGGCTTCTTGGCAAGGGTTTCGATTAAATCGATAACCTTCTTGCGTCGCCCGTACTCATTCTTCAATGTTTGAGTACCCGTCCTCCATCGTGCGGCCCATCCCTCGTTGAGGTCCCAAACAGAGAGGAAGCCGTTGAGTCCGCTGGTATACTCGGTCCAGATGTCCGTGATTTTGAGCACGCGCTGGAACGTGTACCGGGGAAGGAATGAGTTGTTCTTCTCAACCCAGTCCCATTGGTGGCGTCTCAATCGCTCGTGGGAATGATTCAGCGCGAGAAGGTTCCATGCGGACATCTGGTCAACTGTAAATCCGGACGCCGATGGGATTGGCGGGTCAACGAAAGTGGGAGTCGGTGTGGGCGGATGAGGAGAGGTAGAAGGTCCAGGAATGGTGAGTGAGTGGTTTGAATGCGTGCGACTGTTTGAGGATTCAACAGGCGCAGAAAAATCAAAAGGGCCTGGCGCGAAAAGAAAGTTGTTTGCGCCATCGAAAGGATCGACTGAGGCTGTCGTAAATTCGGACGTAGCAGCTTGCGGGGGTGGAGCTGGTGCCGAAAAGAGGGGTGGAGGTATGGCGACTTCAATAAAAACATCATTAAGCCAATGAAAGAAAGAGGAGCTCTTTTGAAACTTACCCGGCATCATCTGAGTTCTCCTACTACGACCTTTGCCCTTGCCCATAGACTGCTCCATAAATTGGTGTGTCAGCAGCTGTATCTGAGACTCGAGGCGCTGGATATAGGCCCGAGTCTCGTCGCGTTCCGCACGTTGTGCCAGGGAAACTCCGGCAATAGCCCCTTGAAATCCGCGCACGAGATTTTGGGGAAGGTTTCTGAGCGCCAAATTCGCCTTTGCCTCGATATCTGCAAGACGGTTGACGGATGCTGCAGCAAATTGTTGGAACTCGATCGAGTTGAAAGGTGGATAGTTGAAAAGAGGGGAGTCCGGGTATTTTTTATACAGGATCGCACCATCTTGAAGTACAACCGTCCGAAACCAGACAAGCAACTTGAAGAGTTGGCGCAAGGCAATATCTCGGGCGAACGGATTGGCCTTCTCGCGAGATTCCAATGCCAGAAGTTCGTCCTCAACCCAGGGGAAAATTTGCGCAACAAGTTCGCGTGGAGGCTCTGCAATTGAATATTAATCATGAGCGTTCGTCACATAAATACCAAAGAACTTACCGAGGAATTCACGAGCGAGAAAATGCGATTCGGGTCTTGTCGCGTCAAACATGGCAGCCCCGAGGAGAGCGTCGACAGGCAGGGCACGGTCATAACAGGGCTTGAACGACCCACTGTCGCTCCAGCCACCTAATGCCTTGGCGCCATCAACCGTGGCTCCGTGTTCTCTCGCAGTTTTGACTGAAAATTCCCGACCAGCATGCGTAACCTTTGAAATATTAACCCCGTTCCTCTCGTAGATGAGATTAACGCGTTTTCTGTGGTCTAGAATCTCGCGTTCAGTAGGGATTCGCTAAATGCGTAGAACAACATACTGTCGTATCCCATCTCGGTCATCGGGTCCTTCCCCGGATGAAACAGGTGAAATCCATACCATTCGCGTTTCCCCCAGTCCCCGTACTCGAGATCAGAATAATCGGGAGCAAAATTGGGGGCAGGACAGTCGCGAACGTGATGGTAGGAGAATAAAAGGAAGGCGACACTTCCTACCGGACAGAGCTCGACAAATCGGTGCCTAAATGCCCCGTGTTCATCGGTTCTGCCCGTCTGGTTGTGCTTAGCATTGTCGGCCAGCATTGTGAGGGCCTGGACAATTATAAGCTGTATTAGTCGGTGTCACATGAATGAAGAAAATATATTTACAGGAACGGTTTCTCCAAGGCCTTTGGAGTTCATGAGCACATCCGTCATGAAAAGGTCTGAAAGTAAAAGACTGCGGGTGCTATCTCCCCGAAACGCGACGGAGCATGAGGTGAGGAGCATCGCGCGATCTCGCAGACCAAGGTAGATGTTATATGGGCCCTTGAAATCGGTCAAGCACCAGCCTGCACACTTGATAAGATCGGCAGACGTGAATGTATCTGTCGAAGCTTGATAAACTGAATGAACAGAGGGAAGATGAACCACAAACCCGCATTGGTACCCTTTGCCTTCAAGGTGTGAGCCATTCTGACGCGTAGAGGCTCCTTGTGCGCGGCCGCACTTTCGAAAGTCTTGATCCGGAGGTCATGGCGAAGGCCAATTTGCGCTGCGGGCACTTCAGGATATTTATGTTGGTTGTTGAGGCGCCAATGCTCGAGGGGCCGAAACGATTTGTTTCACTCCCGAAACACCAAGCGTCCCCGTCGAATCGGAACCATCATCACGCTTTCGTTTCTGATTAGAAATAAGAGTAAGCAAACGATTGTTAACGAGGAAGCGAACGGTTTACCTGCGGACGTGTCGTTTCGTACTCAAGAAACAAAGTCACCTTTGCTGGGATGATAGGAAAGACTGGGATTACAGTGTGCGATGGATCGGCGGTCAGCTGTGTCGCTTGGGACAGATCCCACCACAGCTGATAATTCTTGACGTGACGAGTGTACGTGCCACCGGTTTCCTTGTCCGATTGCTCCTCCGCAGCAATCCCCTGGCGAATAACATGGGATTGAGCCTCCAAGGCATCCAGGGCGTGTTTCATGGGAGAATCAGAAGTAGCAGCAGACGATGAAAGGGTCGAAGGAGATGGGGAAAAAATTGGAGGGGCAAGAGCAGGCTGGAGAGTCACAGAAGGTGGGGGGTTGTCGACAACTTCATTGTTTAAGTTGAAGCGATATGGAGAGTGTGGCAATGCGGGTATGGGATGCCGCGAGGGTGTGGTAGGAATTGGAGATAACGGAGTGGTCGCTAGACGCTGCCGCTTTCGAGTTACGGGGGATGGGGACGTAGAAAACGGAATAAATGTGAGTGGCCGAGCAGGACTTGACCCGGAGCTTGACATGATTGAATCTGCCCAGAATGATGCGTTATTAAATTGAATTGACGCGTAAAAACGCGAGTAATGACTGCTGGGACGTGCCTAGCAGGGGTAGATTCCCCACGACGACCTATGGGCTTATGGCGATGCCACCACAAACAACACACTCGAAATAGAAGACTAAACCTTCGTGCTTAACATTGAGACGCGGCAACAAAGATTCACTTACCCAAGAGCGTTCGGAAACCGTCAAGGAACCAAAAGCGAGAGTTCTAGCAGCGATTTGGATGTGCTGCAACAAATTACCGCGTTGGAAGGAGCGGAGAGGAGGATGGGTGGCAAAGGTCTGTGCCGCCGGCAATGAAAATCAAAGCGAAAAACACGCGGTATAGGCTGAGAAAAATGAGATCTGTGCTAGGAATTTCGGCAGCCTCCCCAGTATGTCGAGCAGAGAACAATGGAGCAGGCGCTTTGAGGAGAATGCAGAGAAATTAAGCGAGAGTAGTCGTGATTTGATGGATTAGGAGATGAGATTTATGGTAGAAATTACTGGCACAGAGTGTTGTCCAGTGTGAATTAAGCACTCTAAGGCTCCGCCTCTGTGTCAGCGTTTTCCCGCTGTCGGATGATGCCCGTATCGACGAGGGGTAACGAGGAAGTTGAGAACTTGCGTTTGGCTCAGAACGTAGTTGTTCTATTGCAAACGCATAAGGATCACATGACCCTCACGCGAAGTACATGAAGCTGAATATGGAATGCTAACTAGCTATGCTAACACTCCCCCTCAGCAAATGGACTGAGTAAGAACAAAAGTAGAGGGGACAACGATAGGAAATGAAGCAGGTGGAAGACATACTGTTCTCCCCCTCTCCGGGCTCCCCCTCGCCGCCACGTACGGCACCCAGCGTTCCCTCCGCACTAGCCTCACTCGGGCTAGCCGGCTCACGACGTGTCGACTCAGAGGCTGCCGGCCCTGGACCACTCGGTCTCACACCCAGTCGCAGCTTGTTCGCCGTCGCAGCTGTTATTCACCCATCGTGACTCTCAGGCGTGGGCAATGGCCCGGGTATACGGCTCCATGTCGTCTTGTCGGGACCTTGGCCCATCCGACTGCTACGCCATAACGGTCTTGGCCACTCGGCCCTCCGTGACGAGCTCGGTCGGGCCCCCGTGGGTCCCATCCCTCTCCTCCCCCTTCGAAAAATGGATCGCAACGTCTTGAGTCAGTGCGCGGCGAAGTCAAAATGAAGGTGGAGCCGTCGCGGCGCTGTCCGCGGCGGAAGGTGAATGAATGGACGTGCCCGCCTGCGTGCGGGACTTCCGTGGGTGCGAGTCGAGTCTTGGATCGCGACCGCAGTGCCGCTGCTCGCCCCCCGGCATCGGCGGTGGTGTGTAAACCGCCGAGTGCGGTGCGGAGACCGCTGGTGTTCCTCCCCCTGCAGTGTCGATGGCGCGGGGAGTCACGAGCTCCCCCTGCGCATGCAGGGTCTTGAGGGTGTGTGCGCGCTGTGGCGCAGTACGCACGAGATCGCGAATTGGCCTTCTTCTCGTGCCCGAAGACGCCGTGAATTCTCCCCCAGCGTGTGCGTACTTGCGGGTGGGATATAAGCTCCCCCTCCGCATGCAGGTCGTGAGGAGACTGCGCGTGGTGCGCTGCGCGGTGCCGCCGAATTGTCGTATTGCGGCGAAGTGCCTCCCGCGGGAGGTCAGGGTGCTTCCTCGGCCACCCCGCGTCCGCGCGATACATCGTGCGTATTGTCGATGCCGATGTCGAGGTCTTGGTCCCGGAGACGGAGTGCGTGTCGCTCCGGAGACTGATGACGTGGCGCTCCCGAGTCCTGTGGAGTCGCCCGTCGCGCTGCATCTGCCAGCGCTGCCCATACCACCCAAGAGCCGAGGCCAGAGCCCGCCGCCTCATGGGCGCGGTTTTTTGCATGGCGTGCCGAGACGCTACTCAGCGCCTCCACCGACACGCGTTCCCAGTCATTTGGAAACGCACCATTCAGCGGTAATTTCGCCTGGCGCCAGCCTTCCCTGTGTTCCTCGGTCTCCCCCACTCGGTTCTTAGTCGTCTCGACGTCTTCCCCATTCCTTCTGCGGCGGGGCGTGGTGCGTCTGAGTAAGCGTCTCCAGTATCGGGGTGGTTTGTAGGGCGACACAGCCGTGCCGTGTGTTGTCCGTGGGGCTGCGGTCCCCGGTCGCGGGCGTTGTCCCGCGAACGCGTCATACGTGGCGCCTGCACTCGCGTGAAGTGTCGCCGTGGCCGTCGAATGCCCGATTTGTTAGAGATATATTATTGCAACTTGCATATGTATTGGCACAGCCGCATTTTGATGCGGTTTTGAGTCGCCGTAGAAAACGATTTCTTTCTCATTCGTTCCTGGGCCGATTGGGCTGTAAGTAGGACGTAAATTCGCCGTTTTGGAAAGTGCATTCAATGGTACCAAATTTATAGTATTTCATCCATATACCAGTTTTCAGTTTTCCGGGATCCGCCGTCTGGCTGGATAATTTTCTCGTCGAATTCCTAACCGTTTGGGTCCAAATAAAAATTACAGGACGTGTATTCTATGTATAAATATCCCCTCCCCAAGTCTCAGATGATTCGGGGCTCGAATGAGTGTGCTTCGACGCGTCCAAGCAGCCCAATCAGTTTGGGTGACAAATCAAGTACTTCTCTTCCTCTTCCCTCCATGGCGCCATCCAAAAAAACGCAAAAAGGCGGCCTCTGGATCAGAAAGTGAACCTCCCCACCTTCCAAGAAAGCTCGCGGCCGCCCACGCAAAAACGCTGCGGCTCAAGTCGAATTAGCCTCTCGACCAAAACTCACACTCAAGATTCCTCGTCCCACCTCCAGCTCAGGTACTGGCGACGTCAAAAGACTTCGTGTAAGAAATAAAATACATATTACAGAAGGGATAAGGATGTGAAGAGACGGAATGGAAGCGCGAGTGTAAAGCTCGCCGCCCGAGACGGGGTTGTGCTCATACATACATGACAACGGATCATGGCCATTATCTTGCAAGCAAACAATGTAGCAGTACTGGGGTGGAGTACGAGGCGAGGAAGGCGATGGCGGTGTGGATCGTAGGCAGCTGCGCCATCTGCACGAGGGAGAAGAGCACGGCAGAGAGTGCGGGCACAAGGGGCGTGGCCGGGAACGTCGCGAGGAGCGTGCGCAGCAGCGGGCGCCGGCTCCGGCGCCCGGCTGTGTGAGGCGTGTCCAGTGCGCGGCGCCGGCGGCCAATGTGCGGCGAGTCGAAGTCGTCGCGGATGGGCCGAGCGCGTCGAGCCGCTCGCCAAGGACCCGGAGTGTGCGCCCTGCGACCATGTTAGTTGGTTGAGCTCAAGCCGAGATAAAAGAAGGAAAAGGCACCTTGTTTGCGACGGCCCATTTTGCGAGGCTGACGAGGTGTACATTTGTACGGTGCGCTGGTACCCGCTGAACCTCAGTACCTTCACTGCGCAGAACACGCCGACAAAGAAGCACCGCCCCATGAGCAGTATTGTCGCGCGCGGGCTCAAGTCGCTCGTCCCGACTGCCGCGAGTAGCAGCAGCGGCGCACCTGAGTCGTCCTCATCCTACCAGCTGCTGCTCACCCCGCAATCATCCCTAAACGACAGCGGAAGCGGCCCAAGCCCGCTGTCATCTCCAAAAACTGTTTGGAGATAAAAGAGAGTCAGAGCCAAATTAGAAAAGGCTAGGAAATAATGGGAAACAGACTGCACGACCTTACAGCTGCACCATAGACACAACAACATCGAAAGGACAACTAGAACCAGCCTATCAGACTGCACAGCCTTACAGCTGCGCACTTCGGTACAAGTCTCCTGGCGCAGCAACGTCCATATGTCAACTAGGAGCTAGCATGGGCACTACAAATAGTGCTGTTGTCAAGCCAGCAAGCCTAAATTAAATGAACAGCTGTGCCAAGCAGTGCTATAGTCAAGTTGACGAGTCTAAAGCAGTACAGAGCAGTGTTATTGTCAAGCCAACAGACTTACAGCTGTGCAAACCAGTGCTGTGGTTAAGCCAACGGGGCTAAGTTAGTGGGAAAAGTAAGCCAAGGACAGCATCGTCAAAATAGAAACAGATGACATCATAGACTCAAAATTGTATAAATACCCGCTGTAATACTCTGTAGGTATATAGAAAAATCTTGCCCTCTAAAAAGTTTGAACGCATAAGCAGGTAGAAGCTTGCTCCCATCTTGTGCTCCCGTAAATCCGCCGCCAGTTAATCCGCCGTTCAGTAATCCGCCATCCAGTAATAAAACAAGTAGCCTGAGTAAGTGAAGCTCCTGTGCTTGTTTTCCAGTAATCCGCCGTCCAGTAAAGAACAAGTAGCCTGAGTACGTGAAGCTCCTGTGCTTGTTTTTCCAGTAATCCGCCGTCCAGTAAAGAACAAGTAGCCTGAGTACGTGAAGCTCCTGTGCTTGTTTTTCCAGTAATCCGCCGTCCAGTAAAGAACAAGTAGCCTGAGTACGTGAAGCTCCTGTGCTTGTTTTTCCAGTAATCCGCCGTCTAGTAAAGAACAAGTAGCCTGAGTACGTGAAGCTCCTGTGCTTGTTTTTCCAGTAATCCGCCGTCCAGTAAAGAAACAAGTAGCCTGAGTACGTGAAGCTCCTGTGCTTGTTTTTCCAGTAATCCGCTGCCAGTTCCAAGAAAGTACAAACAGCCTGAGTCCGTGAAGCTCTTGTGTTTGTAAGACAAATAGCTGGAATCTATAACGTCCTGTGTTTGTCTTCCGCCGCCCAGCGCCAGTAACTCGAAACCCTTACAAGCAACTCGAACAGGAGTTGCTTTTACGCCTGTGACCTTTTCACAGCCCCAGTCTAGACCCTTTTTCGCCTCTGTTAGTCACCTAACACCTTTCTTATAAACTCTTATTTTAAAGAGATTTTCCCCCACTTTCAACTTCACAACCCCTTTTTCGAACTTACGAGAAACTCCCGAACAAAGCCAATTCCGGAGGACCTCGTGTATAACAATTTATACACCTGACACCGCAGCGGCCGTCGCTCGCTGCGCCCGTGCGCCCGCTGCCGCGCACAAACTCGGACGAGAGCAGCTGGGAAATGGTCAACGACCTGCCGCTGCGGTGGGCGCGGAGTCGGGGCGTCGGGAAGGAGTGAGGAGCGGTTGCAGGAGTGGCGTGTGAAGACCGGTGGCAGCCCGCCTGCCATGCACGCGCGGAGGGTAGCTGCGTCTTCGACAGAGGCGTCCGAGGAGCGCGAGCCGAACGTGAGCGAGGACGGTGCGCGCATGTCCAGACCCACGACGCGGTCGGTCGACGGCGGCGGCGACACCGAGGTCTTGTTGTCCGTGACTATCTGAGGTCCTCCGAGATAGGCCTGCCTTTGGTCATCGTGGCGGAAGAGGAAGAGAAGTGCTTGATTTGTCACCCAAACTGATTGGGCTGCTTGGACGCGTCGAAGCACACTCATTCGAGCCCCGAATCATCTGAGACTTGGGGAGGGGATATTTATACATAGAATACACGTACTGTAATTTTTATTTGGACCCAAACGGTTAGGAATTCGACGAGAAAATTATCCAGCCAGAGTGACTGCCAGACGGCGGATCCCGGAAAACTGAAAACTGGTATATGGATGAAATACTATAAATTTGGTACCATTGAATGCACCTTCCAAAACAGCGAATTTACGTCCTACTTACAGCCCAATCGGCCCAGGAACGAATGAGAAAGAAATCGTTTTCTACGGCGACTCAAAACCGCATCAAAATGCGGCTGTGCCAATACATATGCAAGTTGCAATAACGCGAGCTGGTGAAGCTGCGTATGGAAGGTGTCAAACATATATAAACCTGTACATACATTGTACAGCCTTCATGTGTTTGTAGCGGATCCCAACAAACACAATATACTTTTCCTCACCTGGATTGTACCGCGCTCAGAGACTCTACCCCAACTTTAACACAAACGCATCCGTGGTGGCTCCACGTAACTCAGCCAGTCACAGTCTCGAGCAGTGCGGTACACGAGCTCGACGCGCAAAGCCCCGCAGAACGACACGGGCACTGCGAAATCCAAAGTCCTCACTGTCCTGAGGCACTACGACCAACCACCGAGCCGCACCACCACCTTCGACGACAGCTGCGGCATCCGGACAAGCTGCGCAAGCCCGAGGCCAAAGAGCCCAGTGCCACCAGCGGCCTCTGAGCTGGACGAGCCGTGAGCCGGGGAGCAAGCCTCAATGAGGGTGTTCCTGCTGGAGAGAATGCTGAACGGATGACGGATATGGACGAGCGAGGTGAGCAGGGCGAGGCCAGGACAGCAGGGGGAGCGCAGGAGCGCTCGACGGGGTGGTCACCAATGACGTGGCCGTGGCAGTCAGCATTCAGGCTGCCAGTCAAACCGGATACAGACCCGCAACTACCCGAGGCACGGCACGGACTCATCGACAGCTGTGCGAACCGCCAATCTACGATGCACGACGGACGGAAGCACGTACGGGAGCGCAATGCGCATAGTGGCATGCCAGACACGACGCCAAACGAGCGCGATGCAGAGCACAGCCGATTATACCCGACGCAGCGGTGGGCCATTGACGCACCACCATCTGCCGCGATGCACACTACACGCGGACCACCACAGTGCCCAAACCCCTGAGGCACAAGCGCCCATCCATGGGGCACAGCGCAGGCTCACGACAGCCGCGCCAGTCGTTCACCACACCCGACATCCTCGAGGCATACTCATTGCATGCGACGCCAAGACAGTCGCAACGCACCACACTCCTTTCGACTTCGTGATCGATGGTGCTCAACCGAGCCTACACGTTCCTTAGATTGAGGGGGAGCTACCGAGCTCATTGCGCTTCACGGCGCTCGAGGGGGAGTGTTAGAGATATATTAACGCGAGCTGGTGAAGCTGCGTATGGAAGGTGTCAAACATATATAAACCTGTACGTACATTGTACAGCCTTCATGCGTTTGTAGCGGATCCCAACAAACACAATATACTTTTCCTCACCTGGATTGTACCGCGCTCAGAGACTCTACCCCAACTTTAACACTCTGGGGTCGGGAAGGCTGGCGGGCGAGGTGTCGACTGCTGTAAGCGAGAAAGAAGCCGGCGGCGTCTCCCCTTTGGGAGTGAGAAACAAGCGTGTGAGCGGGCAGCCTTGTGGCAATACACTGATCGGGCCGTGACAAACCGGATCCGACATATATCGTATATTGTGACTGGGTACCTCGCTTAGCCCCTGGGTACGTACCCAGCGGGGTACCCAGCGCAGGACAGCAGTCGTACGTATACTCTATGTAAGGTAGCGGACACACAAGTGCGGTTGTCCCACGTGATCACGTGTGACATGACCATATTGGGAAGGAATGACTGAGATTCAGACAGAAAACACGATAATTAATCTATAAGTGGTAGAACAGAAAATCTGGCTCAACAGTTCTGTAGAGATTGGTCCGCCCTTGCCTGCTGAGGTCAAAGTTTGGTAAAATCTTCAGAATTGATTGACGAGTGTCCAGATTGGCAGTCCACCTACCTGAACGCGAGCCCTAAGCGCGCGTAGCAAAGTTTCTTTGACTAGTGGGCACTGAAAATTTTCACAATGGCAACCTGCAATATCTATTCCATGCCCTTTGCAAAAAAGTCGGTGCGGGACAGGCTGAGCCGTCTGAACGGCCGTTTGCCCTCACCCAAGAAAGCCATCAAACGCGTCGCGGCAATCGCGCTTAGCCCTGTCAAACGCGTCGAAAAGAAGCACCGGAGCAACGGCGACTACGGGGTAACATTCTCCCTTCGCGCTCACACTTGAGTATTCACGATCTCACAAGTCAACTAATTCTATCCAGAACTCAGAACCAACTGCCGCAGCAAACCATGAAGATGGCGATGTGTTCTTAGACGCAAGCCCTCTCCCCGCTGACTACCATATCGGCGAGTTTCATCAAGGATCTATGCCTGAGACCCCTACTGCTGCTCCTGCGGCCTTCAAAATTGTCGGCAAAATAGCTGCGCTGCACCGTGATTCCAGCGACCAGCTTTCAACCCACACATTTCCGACAGGCCCAGATGCGCCGTCCATGCTCGCTGAATCCGATGGGGATGATGGCGAAATAATTGCTCCGGAGTTCGATGAGCTATGTGTTCCTGATGCTGGTGTCTTCCTCGGGGACGGCTATCCTCGTCCTGAGCCATCCAAAAGTTTCCTTGAGAGAATGGCGGCTCTGGGGAAAAAACAATCCCTTGCTGTTGCACCCGATATCACCAGTGCCAAAGCTGCATTGGTGGACATGGAGCTTGTGCTCCGAGGCCCGAGTCGGGGTGCTTGTGGTGGCTATCAACCCCCGGATCTGAGTCCCTGGGTCCGTGTTCGCATGGAAGGCATCCGGAGCCACCTGTCGCTGTACACAAATGCAAACTCACTCTCCTACGGGAAGTGGTCTCTCTCAGCGGAACAAGCTGCCATTGCAGCCGGTCGGGGGGAGTACTGTGCTCGCCGCTTTGCTTCCCTCAGCCGAGCGTACATTGCTTCCCGCAAAGTCTTACCTATCAATCCTTACGGAACATGGAAAACTTCAATGCTAGCTGATGAGGATTTAGCTGGCGACATTCGTGAGCATCTCTAGGAATTGGGGAAATTCATCACAGCTGAAAAACTTGTGGAGTATCTTTCACGAGAGGATGTAATGGATAAACATGGGCTGGATCAAAAAATCAGCGACCGTACAGCTCAAAGATACCTGATAGAGCTTGGCTATCGGTGAGCCGCTAATATGTACCAGCCCTGCTGTCTTGATCTAATTTATTCTCTAGCTTTCGAACTGAAAAAAAGGGCCAATATTGTGATGGCCATGAACACGACGACGTCGTATACTACAGGGAAGAAGTCTACCTTCCAACGCTAAAGGGCTTTCAAGACCGCTCATGCATTTTTGAAGCCGACGGATCTGTCATCACTCCCTCGCTTCCACCTGGAGCTCGGCGAACTGTGATATGGTATCACGACGAGAGCATCTTCTATGCCCATGATCGTCGTCGAAGAACTTGGTACCACAAAGATGCAGATGCAATTCCGTACAAAAAGGGTGACGGCGTATCTTACATGGTCGCCGATTACTTTTCTGCAGACTTTGGCTGGCTTTGTACTCCGGACGGTAAACCTGGCGCTCGGCGCTCCATGCGGCCGGGTAAAAAACGCGACGGCTACTTCTCAGCCGAAGACATTGAGGAGCAGGCAATCACAGCATGTAAACTGGTCCACGAGAGGTGGCCGGATTACGACCATGTGTTCATCTATGACAATGCGACCACACACCGCAAGCGTGGCGAAGGTGCGCTGTCAGCCCGCGCTATGCCCAAAGGCATCTCGGGTACGGCTACCGGCAAGAACAAAAACCCTGACAGCAACTTTCTTGTTCCTGTCAATAAGCGGAATCCGGACGGCTCGCGGATGTACGATGCACACGGCACCCTTCTAAAGGAGCATATCCGGATGACAGGTGCATATTTTGCCGACGGGAGCCCGCAGGAGCTTTATTTCCCAGCCGATGCTGACAAGCACGCTGGGAAATTCAAAGGCATGGAACTCATCCTGGAGGAGCGCCGGAGGAAGGGGGATCTTGGCAGACTCTCTGCCCAGGAGCTCAAAAAGAAGAATGCGGAGTGCAAGAGTTTCAAATGCATTGACCAACATTCAGGAACCTGCTGCATGCGACGTATGCTGTTCACGCAGCCTGACTTCGCAGCAGTGAAGTCTTGTCTTGAGGACACCTGCACGGAATTCAACGTCACCGTACTCTTTCTGCCGAAGTTCCATTGTGAACTGAATCCAATCGAAATGGTATGGGGATATGCTAAGCGGGTTTATCGCATGAACCCGGAGTCGTCGCGGGAGGATGTACTTGAGAGGAACACCCTCAGCGCGCTGGATCAGGTTCCGCTGGAATCCATGCGCCGGTTTGTTATCCGCGCGCATCGCTTTGCTGATGCTTACCGCCAAGGGTTGGATGGGCCACAAGCAGCTTGGGCGGCACGGAAATACAAAGGACATCGTGTCCTCCCACCTGAATTCAAAAAGGAGATGCTGGCGGCTGGGATTTTGCGAGGAGGGAACCCGAACGCCGGTTTGTAGTGTAGAATTGATGAATTGATACTATAACGAACACTAGTCTCTCAGTTTTGAACTAATTTTCTCAAAAAAAATTGGGAGCATTCTTTAGGACCCTACCCACAACTCTGTTGAAGCCGATTTCTTATGCATCGCTCGGAAGTAATGCAAAGGACTATCGAAAACAGACGAAAGCCCATCAGGCTCAAAAAGGCAATGTGATGGTCACCTCACGTGGGGCAACCGCACTTGTGTGTCCGCTACCTTACAGGAATTCAATATAACCCAAATGAATCAACTATGTACGTGAACAATTTTGTAATGGATATCATATGTTATGTAAGTCGCTCTGGCCGCCTGGCAGTATGGCAGCGATGGTGCCGACTCTGGGTTTCAAAATGTTCTCTCCAAGTTCAGGCGCCTAGCCATCACATATGTACTCTAAACCTCGGAATCCCTTCCCGTCGTGCCCGCCAAAGCCAATATTGTCAACACACGTCGTATATCACCAAAATATTCCATTATCTTTGCGGCCCACCTGTGCCATGCAATAAGTACACGATGGAACAATATATACGTGTCCAAGATTGACGACTATAATTTACATTGATCTCCTTTGCGGGCGGGGAAGTCGAGGACGGGAAGGAATTCCAGTATGCGATTTCACGGCCACCCTTCAGCGCCGGCTCCGAGTGAGCAGTTGCCGAGCCTTGATGTAAGTGGGCGGTTCAAGAACTAGCAGTAAACCGTACGTTGTCCGCCACTCGTGGAGTTCGCCGACACACTTCCTTAGATTCGGAACACACGAGAGGGACCCGGATACAGAGGATCCAAGAGCGCGGAAAGGAGCGTTGAGGTTTCTAGTCCGACAACCGCGAGTTGAAACCGAAGGGATCACTGACCAGTGTGGTGAACTTTCCAGAAACTTAGCAAAATGCCGGCCACCATAGAATACATCCGGAACTCGGAACACAGAGAAGAAGACGAGCCCTTGAGGGGCCCGGGTATGGAGGACCCGAGAGCGCGGAGTTTACAGCTTCAACCCCACCGCTGGATCGGGGATATGAACGAGCAAACGGCGGGCCATTGACAGAAAGAAGAGTCACATTGACAAGACCGAAGAGTGAATCTCCCTCCCGCAAAACCAAAGTCCTGCAGTATCGTACGCTCTCCTAAGGACAGAAATCAAGAGCCTCGGATCGAATGCGATGAGAGAAAATGTCGGCCACCATAGAATAGCCTCGGAGCTCGGAAGAAGATGTCTTGATCATGAGGGACCTGGGTACGAGCGTCCACCACGGGGGTTTACAATACATTCCAGTCCGGCGATGTAAGCGAGCGACTTGGACGGTGGCGCCATGATATGATAGCGATACCGATTATTGTTGTCGGTCGAGAATAGTATTTATTAGCCGAAGTCGAAGTCGAAGGCGAGCAACTTGTTAATCTTGCGGAGCTCCACATCCAACCCTGCATCCCGACTGTCGAGTCGAGTGAAAGGACTGAATACCGACGCCAGCGAGCCAGAATGTGTGTACCGACCAGGCTAACGAATCGGGGGCCCAGTTGGAGCCGCTAACGAGATGCGCTGCGTGCGGATCGGCCGCTGAGAGGTGGTTCACAGCATCCAGCATAATATGCAGAATTCCACCCAGGTCATGATCGGTTGTTGTCGAGTTGCCAAAAACAGGGTAGCATGGTCGAGTTGCCGAAAAAACTAAGGCAGTGTGCCAAAAAGAAGACAAGAAAAAAGAAACGCCCCCGCCCCCGTCAACCACAGCCGCGGAATATTTGCCTTTTATCGGACTCGGTTGAGACCTGATGACTCGGCGAAAAATCCCTATACATGCTGCGCCAGCGGCGGGGAGGCATTGAGGGGTGAGAAAAAACTGAGGACATGAGCGGAGTTGTGTGCTCTGTGTGGACGGCCGGTGTATGTGGATGGCCGAGATTTGGGGTGGCGGTGACAGCAGCGAATTGTACCTGACCATAACGATAGGAATATTTTTCAGACATCAGATTTTGAGAATCGAAGCTAGCTGCGGGTGCGATATAATAGCCGAAGTCAGTTGAACGAACTTCCTGTCATCCTGATGATCAGTTCTATCAGTGATGTCCCAGGTTGTCCCTCGACCCTGCATACGTGCCGTCGAGTATAAGACACGAATACAATGGCCAAGCGAGAGTGGGATTATAAAAGATTATAAACCGACAAGGCTAATAAGCCGGAGAGTTCGGATCGCGACACTAACGAGACGTAGTGAGTGACGCGCACGTCATCGGATCGGCGAGAGGGTTTTGTCAGAAAGCGCAAAATTTTCCAGTCCGGCGACCTGATTCACCTGAACGGCAAGTCGGTGCCAGGTAGATGGAACGAAACCTTAAACATGAACCCTCTGCGGAAACGTCGGTCAGTATCGCTGGCTTCTTCATCCAGTGGAGTCCGGTGCCCAAGGAGGCTTTGGCGGAGCGCAAGGCCAGCCAGTGGGAGTACCAGTACAAGGTCCAGGGCTGATCAGTGTTGGAATTGCCGACAAGGCTAACGAGATGGAGAGTCCAGGAGCAGCCAGGAGGCAACGAGACGGTTGGTCACTCGGGGGATGCCGCAGGTGAGCGTACGCGTCGGAGGCAAGAGCAAAATAGGTATTTCCATATTTGGACTTGGTCCTTCAAGTTCCTCCAACTTGGCGCAGGGTTGCAGAACAAATTCAAACTTCAATTCTGAAAAATCATATCTAGAACAACGTCCGAGTCGGTGGTGGTTCAATTGGAGTGCAAGACGGGACTACCGGAATTCTGGACTTCCAACGGTGAGACAGTCGCAAATATTCTTCGAACGGTTAATCGCAACCTTGGAGAAGTTCAAGTATTCTTCGTCGAGTTGAGAGCGGGCGAGTAAGGTCCATGCACAGTTCAAAGGAATTCAGTTGAACTGTCAGTAGGCTCTTCAACGGATGGTCCCAGGACAAATCGAACACGGTGGTGCATTTCAACTTTCACCTACGAAACATTATTTCAACCTGTGAATACAGACTTGAACAATTCTGCAGGCAGTCAATATCATATGGTATGCAAAGTCCCTCTGGCCGCCCCACAGCTGTGGTTCCGAAACTAAAGTATCGAAATGCCTGCAGACCGGGAGTCGCAGTCCGAAATCGAACGAAGGGCAGTACCACTGATTTAATTCAATCGAAGCGGTGGCCCGCGAAGTGGCCCTGGGCCAAGATGATGAATATAATTTATGTAGATCTCTTTCGCGGGCAGGGTAGTCGAAGACAGGAAAGAATTCCAGTATGTGAAGGCGATATCAGGGCCAGCCTCTCAGTGACAGCTCCTATTGAGCAGTTCCCGCGCCTATGAGTGAGCGACCGTACATGCGTTGCGCGTCAGCCGTGGAAATCGCCAACATACCTAGTTAGATTCGGAACAGACGAGAGGGATCCGGGTACAGAGGATCCGAGAGCGCGGAAAGTAGCATCGATGTTTCTAGTCTGGCACCCGCGAGTTGCAAAAGAAGGGACCACTGGATTGTGGGTGCTGGCCGTCTCTCGAAAGGTTATATGATTCTGACTAGGCAGTAACTCAAGAGAACACCAGTGTAGTGAAACTTGAGGAGAGAAAAACAAAATGCCGGCCTATAGAGTAGATTCGGAACTCTTACGGGGAACACAGAGGTCGCGGCCTTCAGGTTGAGGGACTCGGGTACGGAGGATCCGGCTCGGAGGGCGTCCAACACGGATTTACAACGTCAAATCCAGCTGAGTCTTCCCGCTCGGTGAGATGAACGGGCAAACAGCAACCCAGAAAGAAGACGGGGGAGTGTCCTCGAAAAGAGCGACGAGTTGAAGACACGGCTTGTACCATTGATGATCGCGATAGGAATATTGTGGACTAGCATTCGGTCAAGTAGTAAATCAATACCAGTCCTGCAGAGCGAGCCCGACAGACCCCAAAGTGGGCTCAAGGCGTGAACACAATGGCACAGCCAAATTGGGATGATGTTTGTACCGACCAGGGGAACGAGACGAAGAGCGGCAGAGTCCAGCGAATTAACGAGATGCGGGCGCTGGTCGGCCACTGAGCATTCAGTCTTTAAAATTTCATCCAGATCAGTCTCTGTCGACTTGCGAAAGACAAGCTAACATGGAAAAAAAAGATAGGTGATCAATAACAAGAAAAACCCTCACCGCCGCCAGCGCGCAGCCGCGGAATCCCTGCCTTTTATCGCAGTGGGATGACTCGACAAGACTCACCTATATGCTGCAACCAGCGGCGGAGAGGGCATGGAGGAGTGAGAAAAAGCGGAGGATGCGAGTGGAATTGTGTGTTTTGTGTGGATGGCTGGCATGTGTGGACGACCGAGGATTTGGGCAGCTCGGCGGTGCCAGCAGAGTTGTCCCTGACCATAACGATAGGAATAGTACAGCCTTCGACAATCTCGCTGCGGGTGCGGCGGTGTACACAGCGCTGTAGCCGAAGTCAATTGACCGAATGTTCCTAATGGTCCCGAGCTCCCTCAGCGTCCCTGCGTACATACCGAGTGTCGAGTACAAAGCGTGGTTACAAGGGCGATGCCAGGGGGGGATTATGAACCGGCAAGCTAACGAGATGCAGAGTCCAGACCAGTCAATTCTAACGAGATCGGCGCGCGGATGGGTCACCGAGCTGAAGTGTTTCCCAGCATCCAGTAAAATATTCCATTCAGACCAGTTTTTATCGAGTTGCGAAAAACAAGGTAGCATGGTCGAGTTGCCAAGCTAACGAACTAGGTAGGAGAAGTGGCATCCCCAACCCACGCCAGCCTACAGCCGCGGAAGACCTTGGGAAGACCCTGCAAGACGACCCGCTTTGTACCGCCGGCCTCGTTCTACGTGTGCTCGATGGCTAACGAGGAGTCCAGTCCAGACGAGCAAGACAGATCTAGATACTCAAGTCTCTTGGAGGGTGCCGCACGTATGCACATTGCGTGGACGGTGGAGCCAGAAGGAGTTGTGGAGGCTTGAAGGAGGTTGATGTTGCCCTTGCTTGGCTGCGGCCACTGCGGCGCCGGGCACCGGCATCTCTCCAACGTCCACTCGGGAATCGCAAATGGATGGGTCTTGACCTCGATTTATGAACATGGTCGGGGAGAACTTTCTAAGCTCAGAATTCTTTCGAGAAATACCCTGCGGCGGTCTAGTCCAGTACGTACAAAGGCTGCGCATGCAAGCGATTTATTCACTGGAAATTGTCAAATTGACTTGGGAAACGCTCAGGAGCAAGCTGGTTTTCTCTGGATTCTGAGCCTCGTGGCCGTAGCTGTCGCTCTGTCGGATTGCATCCACCACTGGCAGGCAGAGTGGGAATCTCCTTCTAATTCTGTACTTTACAGCTCAGATAGACGCGCGCTTCTGAAGAGGTTCATGCACCGTTCACAGCCTTCAACAGCACTCGAAACTGGCTCCCACTGCTGTCTGCACCCCGTTTCCCCTCTCTGCCTCGCCTCTGTAATCCTCACACCCACCCATGCCCTCCAACAAGCTCGCCGAAGCCTTCACCAGCGCCCAGCGTGTGCGGGACCTCTGCCAGACGACCCAAAGCATACATGCGTACCAGCGAATTTCCATCATGGCGGTCGAAGTATGTGCGTCCGCAACACCGGTATTTTTCCAGCTCTCTTTTCGTCCTCGCAGTCTGGCTCACCGACGATAAGGATGCCCGCAAGAAGGTGTCGGCACTTGCAACGCACGCAGCAAAGAAAACCGACGCTTTGATCACGAGCAGGGCTGGTCTCGTACTGTCATCTGAAGGCAAAAAAGCTTTAGACGAATTTGAGAGGCATGTGCCACCATCCTGATGCGTTGGGGTATCTTAACCAACCAACTGCTTTCCCAGCACCCTCGAGCTGATCCGCCGCCATATCGAGTCTGTACCCGAGCGAAGCAACAAGCCGTCGAAAGTTAAATTCGGACTCTCTGCTCTGACCTTCCGCCACGAATCGGCGCGTCTGAAGGCGCAGTTGGACCGGGTTTATAAGAGTCTTGTACGTCTCTCATTCCGCAAATATTCGCATCATTATTCACGTTTGGGCGCGTCTTCAGACTTCAAAGGCGCGCACGAGGGCGCGAAATGAATGTATCCTCGAGGTCGCCACCCTCGGTACTCGGGTCGCGGGTGCCGTATGCGAGATCCCGCTTCCTGGGCTCAGTTTCCTCAAGCCAGTAGTGGGGCTGGCGGTTTTGATCTGCGATACGGCGAAGGTGATTAATTATCCACTACTTTCCTGTGGCGCCCTAATCGCTAACACCCGGGGATAACAGACGATGAACGGGAACAGCATCGCCGCGGTCGCGCTTGCCCGCCATGCCGAGGAAGTGACGCATTCCGTCGTCGAGGGGGCTGAAAAAGAACAGCACGGAAATGACAATGCAGCCTCTGTGGACAAATTGCGTCTGTGCGTTATTCGGCTAGACATCACATTGAAACCCAGCTAATATCGGTCCATGCACGCAGCACGCTCGAGGAAATTCAAGCGTTCTTGGAACGCCTTAAAGTCGGCGCCGTACCACGGCATGGCTAATGGCTGTGAAGGACAAGGACCGGTTCGCCGAGCTCAACAGCGCACTTGACAGGGCGCTGGTGGTGTTTTGCGTGGGTACATTCCATCGTTCTCGCCCGCACATTGTTTCATGTATGCGTATTACAGAGTAGCCAAAGTATTGCGATAACCGCGTCCGTTCGAGGGAACACTCAGGAACTGGTGACACTCGCAACCGCGATGAATCACGTTGAAGAGGACATAAAGCGCATGGTGACGGTGAGCACAATTGATTCGTTTTCGAATCTACTGGAACTCATTGGTCTTGGAAGCTTGTTGACACCGCCCGCGATCTGGGGGGGAAACACACAGCTTTACAGCTTTCGTTCCAATTCCATCCCACCAATCTCCAATCTCACTTTTTTTTTTAGACGTTGATCAACGGTATACGGATATGAGGCTGTGCATAACCCAGATTAATCAACTATGTACGTGAACAATTTTGTGGTGAATATCATATGTTATGTAAATCGCTCTGGTCGCCTGGCAGTATGGCAGCGATGGTGCCGGCTCTGTGTTTCAAAATGTTCTCGCCAAGTTCAGGCGCCTAGCCATCACATATGTACCCTAAACCTCGATATCCCTTCCCGTCGTGCCCGCCAAAGCCAATATTGTCAACACACGTCGTATATCGCTGAAATATCCCATTATCTTTGCGGCCCACCTGTGCCATGCAATACACGATGGAACAATATACACGTGTCCAAAATTGACGAATATAATTTACATAGATCTCCTTTGCGGGCGGGGAAGCCAAGGACGGGAAGGAATTCCAGTGCCGGCTCCAGTAGTGAGGTACGAGCTCAGGTATGTTGAAGCGTCTGCCTAGGGGAGACTAGCTCCAGTGAGCAGTTGCTGAGCCTTGATGTAAGTGAGCGGTTCAAGAACCAGCAGTAAACCGTACATTGGCCGTCACGTTGATTCGATACTTGCCCACTGATGAATTGGTGTTCTGTCGAGGATCCGGAGATCCCTACCTGCTTTGCACACTTTCGCCGTGACCATGCATACTGCCGCTAACGACGGCTACATCAGCAATCCCTGGTTTTTGCCGTATTTGCCGTATTTGCCGTATTTGGCTGTATTTCTCAGGCCGTTTACGTAGATCTACGTAGATCTCTGTATTTCAGGCCTTCCTACGTATTTGTCTGTATTACAGGCCATCCTACGTAGTGGCCTGTATTTCGGGCCATCCTACGTAGTGGCTTGTATTACAGGCCATCCTACATAGTGGCCTGTATTTCGAGCCATCTTACATAGTGGCTTGTATTTCAGGCCATCCTACATAGTGGCCTGTATTCCTCCCTCCGTATTGAGCCAATCCATCTATCATTTTCGAATGCATAACCAAGGCAATGTATTCATTGAAGGTACATGGTTGTGTACAATAAAATTGAGATATGAATAGAGAACATGGTAATATAAATGTGGGCTATACAATGCCAAGGTATGTGATTGACAAGGTGCGTGCTGGTTCAAGCATGCAGGGGCGGCAAATCAGGGGCAGGTGTGTGCAAATGTAGGGAACACAGTGAGTACGGTGGGTGTGGTGGAGGCCTTGCGGGCGGGCGGGTGCCGTAGTGGACCTGGTAATGTGGCAGCAGGCTTGGGGATGTTGTAGTGGCTGGGGGATGTCGAGTGGCAGCTAATCATCTATGAGAGTGAGATCGCAGCACAGGTACAATGAAAGGGACATACTGGGTGTTCCATTGCCCACATCCACTTCCCTATCCTCTTCCGTCTCTGAACCCTTCATGCCATATACAAAACACCGTCGGGGATCAACATCCCATCCGCGCACGCGTTCAATGATCTCATACGGGATATCAGAGTTTGGATTTGACGCATCGAGCTCCTGCGCCTCGTACCCCGACACGTCTGACCCACCCATCGCCCCGCCCATCCCAAGCACGCGCGAGCGGCATACCGTGAGCGCTGCCCTGGCTGCTCTTCAGCGAGGGTGCGTCGGGAAGGAGTGACGAGTGGTTGCGGGAGTGGCATGTGAATACCGGTGGCAGCCCGTCTGTGTGCGCACGGAGGGTAGCCGTGTCCTCACCAGAGGCTTTCGAGGAGCGTGAGCCGAACGTGAGCGAGGATGGCGCGCGCATGTCCAGACCCACGATGCGGTTGGTAGACGGCGGCGGCAACACCGAGACCTTGTTGTACGTGACCACAGAGAGCAGCGGGCGGATGCGTGAGGGGCAGAGATGAAGCAGGTGGAAGACCGGTGTGGGCTCGGGCTCGAGCATCAGCGTCATCGTGCGGCGGTGGAGACGCTTGAAGGTCCCATCGGTGGATGTGGCGGACGTCCTCACGAGGGCGGGGGGGCGTCGCGCAGCGTGGGCCAGGGCATGATCTGCCAGCCAAGCATCTACTGCAGTGTGGTGGAGGCCTCGTGCGTGGCGTATGGACGGAGTGAGGAGATGGAGCCATCACTCGTACGCAGTGTCTTGGACTTGCCCGGGCGCGGGGGTGGTCCTTGTGTTCGTGCGCGTGATACACCCCCATCGCAGACACGCTGCGCTTAAACTCCATGGGGCGCTGCTGCTGCTGGGCATGAGCAGGGGCCTGGAACACGTGCGGCAGACTCTGCGGCGGCACGCTGCGCCCCGCTGCAGGCGGTGGGGTGTACGTCTCCGCCCGCGTGAGCCTCACATAGGGCACTGACGTGCCCGGGAGGTGAGCATATTGGGTGCATTGGCACGGGGATTCCACTTGCGGTTGCGGCTGCGTGCACTGAGTTTGGGTAAGGTTCCAAGCAAATGAATATATATATTCAAGTATCAAGGAGAAAATTATGAAACGGACACTTGTCATCGAATTGTAACAAGCAATATCAACATTGTGCGTTATGGTTTTATGGAGCATAGGTTAGGGAGGGTAGTGAGAACGCCAGCGGTAGATCCGATCGACCAGGGCAGTGCCGTGGTGGATCTGAGCGCGGAGCTGCAGCCGGAAAAGGGGAAGGAGATGCGCAGCAACTACAGCGCGGTGAAGAGGGAGAATGGACGGAGCGGTGTTGGATGCAATCCGGAAGTGCGCCTGCAGGGAGACGGTGTCGAGGGGACGTAGCGTGCAGAATGGGGTTGGCGTAGATGTTCATCAGATGTGCGGGAAGGACAGCGGCGAGGCTAGATGAAGGCGAGGTGGTGCGGGCGGCAGCAGGGGCGGGCAGGGCTGCAGGGGAGGGAAGCGGATACGGTGTGGTCGGGGTCGACGCGGTGGTGGGTGCGCGCAGACGGTTAGACAAGGTGGCGACGGTGGATGCGCCAAAGGCGGGTACAGGTGGAGACGGGACGTGCGGCAGCAGCGTGGGGGGCTGAACGGGCATGCGGAGAGGGCGCGGCGCTGCAGTGCGACAGGACAGGCGTGTGGAACAGGGGCAGTGGCAAGGCGGGTGCGGGTGTGACGTGCATGGCACGGGGCGAGAAAGGGCGGACACGAGGGGAGGACGTTGGCGTTGAAGCGGGGGACGCAAATAGAGGGGGCAGCTGCATATGGAAAGTGGGGCGGAGCAGATAGAGGGCAGCGTGGCAGCGTGGCGACGGGACGTCTGCACAGAGAATGGGCATGGGAGGCAGCCGGCGTGGGTGCGACGGGATGGGCCGGGCGGCGCATGGCGAGAAGGCACAGCAGCGGCGTGGGGACAGGACGGGACGTGCACGCCGAGTTGAGGCAGCGGCCATGGCGGCGCGGACGCGGGTGGAGGCACAGAGGCGGGCGATGCGGACACAGTTGTTAGGTGGGGAGCGGCGTGGCAATGGCGTGGAAGGCGCACGCAGGGGCAGAACGGCCGCAAAGCAGCGGGCCGCAGCCACAGAGGCGGGAGGCGGGAGGCGGGAGCAACGACGTGGTTGTAGACAGCGTGCGGCGGACGGGGTGGTCCTCGTGTTCGTGCGCGTGATACACCTCCTTCGCGGACGCTGCGCTTGAGCTGCACGGGGCGCTGCTGCTGCTGCTGAGCATGAGCAGGGACCTGGAACGTGTGCGGCGGACTGGACGGCGTCACGCTTGGCCCTGCCGCAGGCGGTGGAGTGTACTTCACCTGCGTGAGTGTCGCGTACGGGGCCACCGCACCCGGGATGTGTGCGTAGTGGGTGCGTTAGCGCTGGGATTCCGCTTGCAGTTGCGGCTAGGAGCGCTGAGACTGGGTAAGGGGTGCAGAGCGAGCGAGCAGCATGGCGCTCCCGGCGCTGACACTGCGCTGGTAGTCAGGCCTCGTCTGTATCTGGGGAGAAGGCGCAAGCGCGCTGGAGGCGTCCTGCCCCTCCCATCGCCCGCGCCCTTGCCGTGCAAGTCTGCGTACCACCGCCCCGTGTCGCGCATGAAGCGGTGGCATGCGAGCACGGGCGTGGGGGAGGAGGGGCGGTGGGTGTACAAGGGGCGCGCAGCGCTCGTGGACCTGGAGGTGGTCGTGTACCCCACCCCATCCCCATCCCACTCTGCCCCTGAAGCTGCTGGCCGAACCCACCCATCCCGCCCGCGCGCGCGTGCGTAGCGATGCCGGTGGCGGCGAGGGGACAAATGGCGACGTGGGCGTGGGCGACACCACCCCCCCCGCTGTAGTCACTCGCGCCTGGGTTGGCAGTGTCTGAGCCGGCACCCGAGCCTGAGTTGGGGTGATTAGGGGAGATGGGGGCACCTGGGCGTGGAGGTGGTTGGGGTGGTGCAGCGCGTGGGCTGCGGGGCCGTTTTGGAGGGCATTGGCGAGACGGAGGCGTGGGCTGTCGGAGTCTGAAAAGGCGGAGGAGGTGGCAGAGGAGTGTGGCAAGCGGATGCGGACCGAGCAGGAGCGCGAGGGCGGTGGCGCGTGGCCAAACTGCAGGACATGGTCCAACCGGTCGGGGCTAGGTATCGAGTCGACTGTGTGCTGTTGGGTGTGTTAGACGGTGCAAAATACATAGAAAAGTGAAATGAACATACCCTTTTACTTCTCGGCCTCGTCAATCATTCGGTCAATCTCCCATGTCGACAAATTCCTCGGTGTTGCCTTGTAATTGCCCGCCTTGTTCCCCACTGCGCCCCAAAAATTACAACCGTTTCTGCGTGGGGAAGGGCTGGGATTTCGGGAGGTCTGGGAGAAGCCATCGTGCACCAGAGGCTGCTGCACGCAAGGCGGAGTCGCAGGCGGTGGTGGAGTCCGTGTACGAGTAGGATGAGGGAGAGGCAGGGAAGTCCGAAGTGGCTGTACACGAAAATCCAGATGCTTGGTCAGTAAGTGTCTTCCTTTGAGCGCCAAGTGCCGTGCCGAAGGCAGTGGCATGCACGTGATGAAATAAATATGGTTCGTCTTTCGTCTTTCCTCTCACGTCTACCACCACCATCTCCACCTCATGTCCCTCGCTGCCTCGACTACCCGTGACGACTTCCTATTTGACTCTCGAGCATTGGTCCCAGTCAGTCAAGCTAGACGTCCCTATTCCTCCGGTGTATTGCTGGAGCTTGGTAGCTTAGTGCTGATGAAGCCTGCCATGGAACATCTTATCGCTACCGTCTCGCGGGACGCCCTCGACAGATCGGAAGTGTGGAAGATCATCGTGTTCATGCTACTGGACTCTCTGGTTCAGCTGTCTGGCATAGAGAAGCAGTACGTCGTACTCTCAGCGCTAGTCCAACACGGGATACTTACCAACTTTGTACGCGGTATCAAAGAGTCTGATTTGCGGTTGTAGGCGGTGCTCAAGCCGGATCCAGGTAAGCCATCCACCCATCATGTTTTTCAGGCCATTGATGATTTACAGACGACTTGAATCCGCTGTACATTTATGAGGCCAAGATGTCGCTCTTCATGCGCATGGCACAGACGCGGCTTGGCGCTGAGCAACTGTTGGAGGCACAGCTCATCCTGATACTATCCCAGTGCGATTATCTGGATGCGCGGCCGGAGGCTGACCAGTCATTCATGGGTGAGTTCATCAACAACTATTGCTGGCTGTTACCAATCGCTTTTACAGACCAGAATAGTTTCCTTCCTTCGGCCATCCACCGGTACCACCAACTCTTCATGCCCGCCTTGCAGCTGGTCGATGGAATGCTCGCGACGCTGGGCACAAAGCATGCCACCGTGTCCAACCAGGCAAAGAATACCATTCTCCTCCTCCCTTCGTTATTCACACATTTTTGTAGGCACTAGATTTCCTATCAAGCCACAACGATCGTCATCCTCCTTAAAAAATGAGACGGAACAGATCCCCCTCGTGCTCGTTGAGGAGATGCACCTCCTCGTGTCTCTCTGTGCCGGTGTTCTCACACATGTGCCCAAATCTGAGCTGGTGGGTTTCGTTCCGTTTGGCGTGTTTGGTCCCTTACCCTCCCGTGTAGCTTTCACCACACTCAGGCTTCGGCGCGATCCATGCGGCGGTCCTCGCCCTCGCAACAACGTGTGTTGGCAGCGGGTGCTGGCTGGCTGCTGTTCAGCTGCAGACAGACACCGAGATGCTCGGACACGAAATTCGACGTGAATAAGCGCCAAAAAGAAACGAATGATGTGCAAGTGCGTCATCGAGTACATCGGAGCCGCCAGCGAGTTCATTGGTACAATTCTTTTCATTCTCTGCAGCTCAGCTATTGATCTGCCTGCTGATGCAGAATCCGAAATCACGCCGGTGCTATCCCCCATCACTACGACGTCGCGACACGAGGAACGCGGGACGCACTTCCTATCTACGATCCTGACCGTCAGGGACGCGCTGAATGCGCTGTGCGATGACCTCGCACACACATTGAAGCAGATTGCGGATCTATCTGCGGAGCTGGCAGCACGCGAGCATGTCAGTGTCGAGAACATCAGCGAGGTGCGTTGATTTCATCCATCTGTGCGTGTGAGATGACTGATGCAATATACATAGCTGCTCCCTGACGCGGATCCGGTGTTCTTGCGCGGGCTGGATATCCCTCAAAAGCGCGCATTGGTGTGTCGCGAACTGGCGCAGGAGCTTTGTACCTCGTCACACACCTCTTTCCTCCCTTGCTGCTCATATTACTCACTGGTAGCACTACGTTGTACTGATGATTCCTAATACAATTTGTTTTCCATCTTTTTCGGTGTGTTCAGTAATTTGGTTCATTTGAATACTATTCTGCAATTGGAATGAGGTTACCTTCAACTGCAGTGAAATACGGCGGAATACAGCGAATTACGGTGAAATACAGCGAAATACGGTGAAATACAGCGAAATACGTAGACAGGCTGCCAAATACGTGAGAATACGTAGACCGGGCCGAAATACGTGTGAATACGTAGACTGGGCCGAAATACGTGTGAATACGTAAAGTGGGACCTTCATACAGGGAATACAGGACCTATGGGAATACGTAGGTCTACGTAGAGGTACGTAGCCGACCCAGGTATTGCTGATGTACTGTAACACAACTAGCTATTCCAAGGCCGCTGAAACGCCCACCACCACGCGAACGTCGCAGAGGCTTCGGACGCTCAACTTAGCTTGTCATCCATACCACGCCACCCACACGACCACGCAGGCCCCTCGCGACGGGTGTGCTTCTTTTGTGTACGATCCGCGAAGTACCCTCAATGCTGACGCAGTTCCCATCCTGGCACTGTTATGTTCAGCACGTCTCCGGATATTACTGCTGTTAGGTATGTACAGTACTCATCAAGCTCGCTCGCCGTCCCGCAAACGTCCGATACTCCGATCCGCCGCTGTCCGTGCGCTATCTCTGGCTCGTCTGCACACGCATCTCCGGATGATTTACAGCTCGGGATCGCAACAGCGCTGGCTGGGGATCGCACTGCAATCCGTTCATCGTCGAACAAATCCGCCCCAGTCATGAGTGTGCCGTCGGCTTGGTCGGTCAACGCCTTTGACTCATTCCGCCTCTCCAATTGTCCCTTAGTTTGGACCCTGATCAGGAGCTCGCCTAATTGTCAATGTCCCGCTGCTGTTGTCTAATGTCTTCGTCTTCCATTTCCTTCGTCCTCCTGCATTCCATTCCATCCCATCCCTGTTGTTCGCCGTCGTGTTGCTGCCCTGTTGTTGTTGTTGTTTCTCCCCGCCGCGTCCGCCTAGATCACCGACATCACCGACTAGCGCGCCTAGGTAGCGCCTGCGTAACCCCACCGGCTGTGCAGCGTACCATGCGTGTCAATCAGACATCAAACATCAAAGTCAACCGGGCAGGCTGGGAAAACTACGGTAGTGCCTATACGGAGGTCTAGGCAGGCCAGGCCCAAGGCCTCAAGCGACGACGCGGCAAGTGATAATCGAATTTCAACTAGGTACATACATACATACATACATGCATGCTTTTAACTTCCGACATCTTGAAACGAGCTGGCAGGAATATTAATCTGGTCTGGTCTTGGATGGTCTTGGGATGGCGGTCCGAATCCGAATATTAATCCTTTTATTCGTGTTCCTATTCTTATTCTCACCGCAGCTCATCCGCATTGGCCTTGACTTGTAGCATTTTTTTTCTTCTCGAAACTACACACTTGATGGCATTGGCGGTAAGTAACCGACGGCACGCCCGCGGCATCCCGCGGCCCGCCACCGACACCGACACCGACGACTCGGCGTCATTGGGGTTTCGGGACCGCATCGCTATGATCTGCATGCGCCCTCCACGCTACACGCGTCGTCCAAGTATGTCCTAGACTAAGTACAATCGAACTAACTCAACTATAGTTGCTCCTCGGCTAACTTGTCAATTTGAACTCCAACTCCTGTCTTCGCCTTCGCTAAATACATAGGTGAGCGGGCCCCGCACTGGCAGGAGATCTCCGGTGCACGCACGCACGCGAGCGAGCGAGCGCTAGCGCTAGCGAGCTCCAGGGGATGCAGATGCCGATGGACGGCAAGATATCGATAACCCGCGGCGATATCCGTGCGCCTTGCTAGATCTTCGGACTCTCCTTCCGGCTTTACCCGTGCCAGGACAAGTTTCATTTCCGATTTCGGGACGGACGGGCTACATACTGGACCAACTTCAAGGCCGGCCTAGACCGTTGAACGCTCGCGGGAGGTTCGCGTCGCGGATAATCATAATACGGATGCAACTCAAATTCAAATTCAACTTCTGAATTTTTTTTCCAGAGTGTGTATACTTCCGGCAGCTGAAATATTAATATTACTTGTTGTTGGTGCGGTCTCATCTTCACCGCAGTCTGCAGCTACTGTATGTAACTGCAACTGAGGCCCGACATCGACGAACGAAAATTGGGTCTACAGTACATACAACCGTCGATCCGGGAATGCATCGCAATAATCTACGCGTGAACGTTCACGCGTCGTCGCCGTTCACGCCCCGGCTTCGCCTAAGTACAACGAGAGTAGTTGCTCCTCGGCTCGGCTATGTCTCTGTTGCAATTCCACTCGCAGCGAGCGATCATCGCATACGCGAAAGACACCCCGCGGCGGTATCCACCTTGCCTCGCCTTGCCTTGCCTTTTCATTTCGGACGGACGGACTTAAAATAAGTATTGTCGCTCGCGTTGACTCATCCACCGTGTCGCTTTTTTGTCCTTCAGGTTTTCGACTCAATGGCTTTATTTGGCGAGCACCGCTCTTGTTTTTGTTCCTTCCGCTGTAACTGCACGGTTTCGCCTGCGTGTACTACGTGCTGCGTCCGCCTACCCACTAACGGTATCGGCGGAGGCAAAGGCACAGGCATACTACCGCTGCCAGTGGTGAAACTCGCAGTCCGTGTATGTATGTCAACCCAGGCGTAGTGTGAAAGGATTGCTGCGCTTTACGGCACAGTTTCAACACAACACCTGACAGCGGGGGCTGAGGCCTGAGGCTGTACCGTGTCGGGGTCCCCGGACAGACATCTCCGCCGCTGCAATCTGCTGTATGTATCTGAATACCCGGGCCCGTCTGTTTGTTCCGGCATTCAGATGACTCGCCGTGCTCGAGTCATTGTTGTTCGAACTTTGACTTGGTCACTCATTCGCTTTTTCTCTGAAGTGACCGTTGACAGAGCGCAGACCTGCGCGGGATTCGCTGGTTGTGATGCGCTCGCTGTCTTCTCGGCGTCTCTGGCACTTCACTTCACTTCGACAACACCGCATGTGCAAGTTCAATTTTTCACAATCGACACTTCAATGACAGCTGCCCAGGATCGCATTCCATTAAACAACATTTCTCCCGTTCTCTCTCTAAAATAAAGATCTCTATTTCATGGTCTGATTCGGGAGACGTCTCCCGAATCAGAGCAGTAATCGCATTCGTCACTTTGAGGCAAAGACCGCCGTTGATATTCATCCGTTCACAGACTCGATTTGACCGTCAGTGTCCTTTCTTTCTTCGTCTTCTCGGCTCCTCGGCTTCTGGCTGCATACTGCTCCTGTTCTGCGCATTGATAAATTTCGGCAGAAGACCGACGTCATGGCCGACTCGGACGGGACCACCGCAAATTCAGGTTCAATTTTGGTACACCAAGTAAGCATTAGGACCTGAATCCGACCTAATCTCTCTTATTCTCCCCTATCCTTATCTATCCAACACGGAATATTACGGCTTACCTACGGTGAACAACCTCCAT